>JAIFZK010000160.1:2092500-2259956 GCA_027481765.1 Tenualosa thibaudeaui
TCATGTTTCTAATCAACTCTCCCCCCTGAGTAACTCACCAACCCCTTCATGTTTCTAATCAACTCTCCCCCCTGAGTAACTCACCAACCACTTCATGTTTCTAATCAACTCTCCCCCCTGAGTAACTCACCAACCCCTTCATGTTTCTAATCAACTCTCCCCCCTGAGTAACTCACCAACCACTTCATGTTTCTAATCAACTCTCCCCCCTGAGTAACTCACCAACCACTTCATGTTTCTAATCAACTCTCCCCCCTGAGTAACTCACCAACCACTTCATGTTTCTAATCAACTCTCCCCCCTGAGTAACTCACCAACCACTTCATGTTTCTAATCAACTCTCCCCCCTGAGTAACTCACCAACCACTTCATGTTTCTAATCAACTCTCCCCCCTGAGTAACTCTCCAACCCCTTCATGTTTCTAATCAACTCTCCCCCCTGAGTAACTCACCAACCACTTCATGTTTCTAATCAACTCTCCCCCCTGAGTAACTCACCAACCACTTCATGTTTCTAATCAACTCTCCCCCCTGAGTAACTCACCAACCACTTCATGTTTCTAATCAACTCTCCCCCCTGAGTAACTCACCAACCACTTCATGTTTCTAATCAACTCTCCCCCCTGAGTAACTCACCAACCACTTCATGTTTCTAATCAACTCTCCCCCCTGAGTAACTCACCAACCACTTCATGTTTCTAATCAACTCTCCCCCCTGAGTAACTCACCAACCACTTCATGTTTCTAATCAACTCTCCCCCCTGAGTAACTCACCAACCACTTCATGTTTCTAATCAACTCTCCCCCCTGAGTAACTCTCCAACCACTTCATGTTTCTAATCAACTCTCCCCCCTGAGTAACTCTCCAACCACTTCATGTTTCTAATCAATTCTCCCCCTGAGTAACTCTCCCAACCAAGATGAATCTCTGGTAAATTGCGCTACTGTGCAAAATGTGAAACTAGTGACTCCATTGGCTACAGTCACTTCAGTCACTGACTGTCACTTGTGTTTGGTCCAGGTGGCAGAATTACTGTCCTACACTTAACATTTACATTTTACTTTTATGCATTTAGCAGACGCTTTTATGCAAAGTGACTTACAAAAGAGGATAACATTAAAGCTACAACACAATGAAAGAAACTAACAAAGAGTGCATATTGCTAACATAAAAAAACTGCACTATTTTAAGTTGAAATTGCAATAGTGTAATAAAATGTCCAGTATAAAGAGAAATTAAGTATAAGATGTTAAGTGCATTCTCAAAATTTAAGCCAGGAGATATTCTTGGAAGAGCTGGGTCTTCAAGAATTTCTTGAAGGTGGAGAGGGTATCAGTTGATCTGCTAGCACTTGGAAGGTCATTCCACCAACGTGGAACCAAACCTGAGAAGAGTCTGGATTGACCCTATTAAATTCTCTGACTTCCTGTCTTCTCTTGTTATTAAAACAGCAAAGATATTAGGTGATTTGAATACCCACATGGATGTTACAAATTAAAGCCTGGCAGCTGGGTTCCAATATTGTACTGATCACACTGGCTTCTGCGAAAATGTAAATAAACCTACACATCAAGATAATCACACCATTGACCTTGTACCAACATATGGAGTACAAATAGACCAACTTACAACCCTACCTCAACAGCCTACACAAGCTGACCACTACCTAAGTAGATATTGCTAACAAAATTATTATAGAGCTCAATACAATTATTATTATTATTACTATTATTACAATACAATCACATCACTCACAATGGCACTGTAAAAATGGACCCTCACAATTTTACCCCATGATCGATCCCACTCCATGGCTAACATTATGCCTGGTATATAATGTTGTGGGACAATATTTTGGAATTATTATGATGCTCAGTTAAAATCATGGACTAATCGATCATGATAACCACTGTTTTACTTTTCCTGTATGACCCCTGTCAGTTGGGTTGACCCCTCTACCTCTACTAACAACCACAGTTTTTACAGTTTTTCTTTGCCCCTGTTGTTTTTGGGTGCTTTTTGCTGTAAACTGCAAGTGACAATACTATTGTAAATGGCACTGTATAAATATAATTGAATTGATTTTTTTTTATTATTCACTTCAAGAGGGGACTTGCAATCTTTATGTTTTAAAAATAGCTAGTTAGTGTCACAGGCTTGCTACATATTTAACATGGTAATTAACGTCACAAGCTTGCAACATGTTGAACATGCTGATTAACATCACAGTTGAACTTTCAAGTTAGCGTCACAGTCCTGTTACATACAGAACATGCTAGTTAGTATGAATGTCTGTGCTGGATGAATGTAATAAGATTTAAGGGACTGTTACTCCTTTCTAACAGTCAAATGAATAATCTTCATCCGTGTACTGCTTCGAGTTATCTGTCCAGCTAAGTCTGTACAGAATGTTCGGTCAACAACTGGTGTGACACGGTGAAGACCTTAGAGATAGCCTTGACCAGTGGTCATGTGTCGATACTTGTCAGGAGCCAGGCTTTGGTATGTGCATGTATGCTCCTGTTTAGGCTATGTGTTGTATGCCCGCATCTAAATCCTTGAGTGTGTCCCTGAGCTATGTAAATCCGCCCAGATTAGAAACTGGTCAAGTTATTTTCTACTGTTTAATGAAAAGTCAAACTGGGAAAAAATACAACATCTAACAGGACACTCATATTACACTTATTAAATCATATTTTTGGTAAGTAGTCATATAACTCCAAGTGGTGACACATGTGCAATTAATGTTAGAGATCTCGTCACTGCAAGAGCAGCCGACGCTATAAACTGCAACACAACACATACACACATCAAGACAAAATAAGACCATGACAGGCAGTCCTCACACATACACACAGCAGAATAAGCCGACACGTCCTCACACATAAACAGAATGCAACACAGTCCTCACACATACACACACAGAATAAGACATGACAGGCAGTCCTCACACATACACACAAAATAAGACCATGACAGGCAGTCCTCACACATACACACAGCAGAATAAGACCATGACAGGCAGTCCTCACACATACACACAGCAGAATAAGACCATGACAGGCAGTCCTCACACATACACACAGCAGAATAAGACCATGACAGGCAGTCCTCACACATACACACAGCAGAATAAGACCATGACAGGCAGTCCTCACACATACACACAGCAGAATAAGACCATGACAGGCAGTCCTCACACATACACACAGCAGAATAAGACCATGACAGGCAGTCCTCACACATACACACAGCAGAATAAGACCATGACAGGCAGTCCTCACACATACACACAGCAGAATAAGACCATGACAGGCAGTCCTCACACATACACACAGCAGAATAAGACCATGACAGGCAGTCCTCACACATACACACAGCAGAATAAGACCATGACAGGCAGTCCTCACACATACACACAGCAGAATAAGACCATGACAGGCAGTCCTCACACATACACACAGCAGAATAAGACCATGACAGGCAGTCCTCACACATACACACAGCAGAATAAGACCATGACAGGCAGTCCTCACACATACACACAGCAGAATAAGACCATGACAGGCAGTCCTCACACATACACACAGCAGAATAAGACCATGACAGGCAGTCCTCACACATACACACAGCAGAATAAGACCATGACAGGCAGTCCTCACACATACACACAGCAGAATAAGACCATGACAGGCAGTCCTCACACATACACACAGCAGAATAAGACCATGACAGGCAGTCCTCACACATACACACAGCAGAATAAGACCATGACAGGCAGTCCTCACACATACACACAGCAGAATAAGACCATGACAGGCAGTCCTCACACATACACACAGCAGAATAAGACCATGACAGGCAGTCCTCACACATACACACAGCAGAATGACCATGACAGGCAGTCCTCAACATACACACAGCAGAATAAGACTAGGGTCACACATACACACAGCAGAATCTGAAGGCAGTCCTCACACATACACACAGCTAAGACCATGCCTTCACACATACACACAGAGAATGTTCAGACCACTTGCCTTGACAGACCACATCCCATCTAACAGAAATACACTCCTCCCTTCTGTAGAAAGATACTCCTCTATTCTGTATCAACACACTCAGTCACTCACTCAGTTTTGTATATAAATACACCCACTCACTCTTGCAGAAATACACTCACTCAGT
The DNA here is from genome assembly GCA_027481765.1 of Tenualosa thibaudeaui. Taxonomy (NCBI): domain Eukaryota; kingdom Metazoa; phylum Chordata; class Actinopteri; order Clupeiformes; family Clupeidae; genus Tenualosa; species Tenualosa thibaudeaui. The sequence goes on from JAIFZK010000160.1 coordinate 2,096,690, forward strand.
CACTAGAGATGGCTGCTCACTAGAGATGGCTGCTTGGTTGTGACTAGGGCCTTAGGGCCCCTAATTTGGGTTAATTAATCTCCTCCTCTGCTGCATGTACTGCTGCATTGTACACACACACACCCCAGAGACCCAACCTACTCTCAAATCAGAAGACCAAACTGTCTCACTCAATCACAGAAACACACACACACACACACACACACACATTAAGACCATTAATGACCATTAAATGACAGACACTCAAATCAAAGTCCCCTACTGTCTAGGGCCTTGTTCACATTTCAGGATTTTAGCTCCAAGTCAGATACTTCTGGGGATTAAAAGACAAAAGCCTCAGGTTGTAGGTGAATCACCTGACACCTGACTTAAACATTTACATGCATTTACGTTACACACTTGGCAGACGCCGGGTTAAAAGAGTTAATAATCAGAATCAGTTGTGTATGGGTTAGGGTTAGTAACCCTTAGGCCAAGTATGAGTATGCCTGTATGACACTACTGCTTTATGTGTTATTCTTATTCTGTAATGTTTGTGTATGTAGTTGATTCTGCAGCTAGACATTGGAGTCAATATGTCTCCGCGTCATCCCCAACTTAAAGACTGAACTCTCCATGAATGCTTGGTGTGTGTAAAAGGGTGATCCCTGTACTTCCTATCTTCTGATTACAATTAAATTAGTCTGCCAACTAAATAGAGTGGGGCCTTCCTAGATTGTTAACCAAATGGCTGACCTCCAGGTAGGTCATGCCCACTTTTTCGTGTTTGGACAGACTCCCTCCTTCTGATCTACACCATATTTAAGTTAGGTCAGTACTTTGTCTAGTCAGAGACACTGGTGGAACTTCTGAGTAAAGCTGTGTCTCTCCCTTGTTGTGCATCACTGTAGAGATTAAACCTGTTTCCTGACTGATCTGAATCCTGACCGAGTCTCTGCACACATCTGCGGTCCATAAAAAATGACCATCAGGGTTAAGGGCGCAGCGGTGCCACCCACGAGTCAAACCCCACAATGTTCAGGCTACTTTCCTTTGAGGAGAAATCCGGTATGAATCAATCAATAGCTTTGTTGTTTGAGGTACGAAAAAGAACCAGAAAACTTTACACATTTGACCAAACAGCGGGCCAGCAGTTATCATTAACTCATTGGGTCTCTATGCCCCATCCCAATGGTGTTAACTCATTGGGTCTCTATGCCCCATCCCTATGTCGTGTCAAATTCCCATTCTTTTGCCCACCAACAGCACCAACAACAGGGCAAATGAATCTATTCATAACGGATTTCTCCTTTAACCAATACGCAAGCACCATCTTGTTTTTGACAGAGGAAGAATCACTTATGATTGACATGATTTTTTTGTTTCTGTGCTTTGCTTTTTGCCGGTTTCAGCAGGCAGTCAATTTAATGTCTCATACTATACTGTACTGTCAGTGAGTGTATGCATGCATCACTGAAAGGACATCACACGTACACACACACACACACACACGCTACACACAGATACACACACATACAAATACAGTGTCAGTGGAAGTCAGTAGAGGCAAAGATGCCTCAGCAACTCAGGACTGAGAATCATCTCTCAGGTGGCCATCCCTAAACAAACATGTGATGACATCACACCAGGAACTGAGTGGCAAACACATTAAACAGCCATGACAATCACACACACACACACACTCTTCCGCACAGCTCTAATGACTAGCTCTATTAGATGAAGGTTGTAAGACCCATGGCTGTGGTAGACTTCAGTGCAGACAATGCACACTGCAATGATCACGCACACTTTTTCCTAGTTGTCTGGTTGCGTGTCGGGTTCTTCTGTCTTACCACCGAAACGTAGTTCAATCACTGAACCGCACTGAACTATCAACCTATAGCGTCGTTCGTTTACAACCATGATGCACACAGAAATTTTTGGGACACTTCAAGGCTTACTCCACAAACAATATTAGTGGAAGTTTTATCTGATGGAAAATCCTCATCCCCTCTCTCTCTCTCACACACACACACACCCCACACTCTCCTCTCACTTACACACACACACACACACACACACGTCTGACCTTTGAGTTCTGGCAACAAAACTATCAGGAAATGCTTCAGGTATGCCCTACGCATCTTTCTGTGTGTTCCAGCAGCAACAAAAAGAATCAGGAAGCCACCTCAGGTGTGCCTGTATGCCTATGCATCTGCATCAGTTGGGAAACCACCACAGTCATTCTGTATGCAGAGTATTAGCATTTCAAACATTCAGGCTCCCAAGGAAAATTTCTTATGAAAAAATGAATTACATTTCAGGATATCAGCAAAATAACGCAGCTGATGGTTAATTAAGTCTGAGAGCCTTCGGCATTTCTTGCCCATCAATAAAAACTACGCTAAATGCTAATACTAATATTTATATACATATATGTATGCCCAAATTACACATTTGCTCTCTGATGTGTGATCCTGGCCTAATTCACTTTCTTCCTCTGTCCACAATCATCTCTGCTGAGCGTCATCCCTGCCTCATTCCGGCGGACTCCTCTCATCCTCCCCTCCTGAGTGGACTTCAACCAACACTAAGGGAGGCCCATGTCAGGACCGACTCGCCATCATAGAGGCCCTTCCTGGAAGCCCATGCTAGGCCCGTCTCCCCTTCCTTGAGGCTCTGTGATTGCCCCCCCCACCCACCCTCACAATGGCGCAGTCAAATGGACCCTTACTGTTACCCCCATGACCCATCTCATTCCTTTGAGTTTGCCTGGCCGCTGCTACATTGTCCAGCCATAATTCCTGATAACCACCTATAGACTGACTACTATATTATGTAAAGTGGGATAATACTCTATTATGAACTATTATGAACCTCAGCTAAAACCATAGGCAACTTATAGTCTGTCATGGTTACTACTGATTGTAATTTTTCTGCATGACCCCTGGCAGTTGGGTTAGCCCCTTGAGTCGTGGATCTGCCCAAGGTTTCTTCCTAGATTAACTGAACATAAGGGAGTTTTTCCTGCCCCTGTTGCTCTTGGGTGCTCCTTCTGTGAAGCGCCACGAGACAATACTATTGGAAAAAGCGCTGTAGAAATAAAACTGAATTGAAAAACTTAATTGAAAAAAAGAAAAGCTTCTGGGTTTCTTGGCAACTCTATTTCATTATACACCTGTGTGTGTGTGCTAACCTTAACAAACACACACACATTAGCATAACAACACACACACACACACACTTTCTTTACATCTTGTGGTAAATTCTGAAATGAGCTGTCAGGCTTGTCAAGGTGTTCCAGCTGAGCAGGTACAGCCGGCTGGCTGACAAGTGATTATTTTGCCCCACCCACCTTTCCATGAAGAACATGCCCGTTGGCCCAGTCTGCCATCTCTGTGCTGCTCACACACACACACACATGCACACACACACACACACACACACACACACACACACACAGATGGATAGGCCCATTGGCCCAGTCTGCCATCTCTGTCCTGCTCTGACACACACACACACACACACACACCTTGATGGACGGGCCCGTTAGCCCACTCTGCCATCTCTCTCTCTCTCTCCCTCTCTCACTCACATACACACACACACACACACACACACACACCTTGATGGACGGGCCCGTTAGCCCACTCTGCCATCTCTCTCTCTCTCTCTCTCTCACTCACTCACATACACACTCACACACAAACAAACACACACACACACACACACACACACACACACACACACACACACACACACACACACACACACCTTGATGGACGGGGCCGTTAGTCCATTCTGCCATCTCTGTGCTGCTCACGCACCAGAGCCTCAAAACAAAAATCAATCAGGTTAAGAGCCCTGGAGAGCCTTCCAGCACCTGCGACACTGTCACACACACTCCCTAGACACTCCCTCTCACCAAGAAACTGAACCAAAATGAGATTGCATTTTATGGGAAGAGGAAAACTTTGAACACACACACACACACTCCCTGAGTCAAGGTGTTTTTTATTGCAGATGAGTGAATTACAGTCTTATCTATGAATAATAGCTTCATTAGATCATGGACATCGAAACTTATCAACCCGAGGAGGGGGAGCCCGAGGATAGTGATGCGTGTTGTGGCTGAATGGTGAAGAGATATGTGTAACATTCACAAGCCTATAACCGTTTTAAGGTTGGAAAAATATTAGTGTGTAATGTTGCGACGTTGTCCCAGACAACGGTTACAAGTAAGGACAGCGGAGTGGAGAGTTTGCTCCAGGCTTCTGTTGGAGTGACGCCAAAATTACTTTTCATCGACCGTCTCACGGACCTCGCGTAACCGAGGATCCATTGTCTGAAAGCACGTCCGAAAGAACCTATTCATTTCCAAGCGCCTCACCCCCAGGCTCACGATATGTGCTCACTCGACTGGCTTCTTTGCAAGGCCACTGATGCCAAAGTAAATATAATGTCTGGTGGAAAGAGATTTTGCAAACTTGAATCACATGGACGAAAGAACGGTGTTCAGATGTGACATTTGATGACGCTGAGTTACTTTACAAACGTTTGATCGCGCACAGACTGTAAACTAACGTTACACACTAAATCAAAGTAATCTTAAAAAAAACGTGAACTACATTAGTAAACATAACTATCCATTAACAGCCGCAACGCCTACCTTCCATTAATTAATTAGCTAGCATTATATACTACAAACGTGAAAGAATGAGTTAAGCACATATTTTCCCTGCGTTTAGCTGGTCAACTGTCTCAGGTTAAGTCCGGATCCAGGATCCGGGAGCAATGAGATGCCGGCAGACATAAAGAAGGGGATGGTCATCTTCACTTGGAAGCTAACTAGCTACCTTCATAGCACCGACCGGTTGACACACTGGCCCTCTTGACATGTTGCATTTACAGAGGTAACATTACGATCAGTACGTATTTCTGTCCAAAACGTGTCACAGTCTTACCTTTAAGCCACGTCTTTGCGAAGGAGAATCTAGGAAAACGTGTTGCCAGTGGCGAGGTTCAGTCTGCGGGCTCTTTGATACTCGGTGTAATGCCACCACGCCTGTCCTAGTCGCTCTCCTAAAGCTGGATCTGTGTCGCTCTGCTCAGCTCGCCTCACTATCTGACGATGCCATTGCCCAATCTCTGAGCTCTCCCATTGGCTGATGGCCCTCACACGTGACCGCCCCAGCAGACTGACGCTTTGTGCGTTGGCACCGGCTGTACGTCTCACCACCAGGCCGAAAGGGGATGGGAAGAGGGCGGGTCTGACCTGTAAAAGACACGAAGGATAGGTCCATGGACATCTGGGTGTTTGACTCTGCTGCCACCAGGTGGCCAGAAATGGAACAATTTTTCAGTCATGGTGTTTTAATCCGTCCACGCTTGAAAAAAAAAACACTTAGACAATTCTTATAAAATCAATGTGTGTTTTCCAGACATGAATCTCATGATTGAGCGCACAAGTAACTCCCCATAAGATCCCATTCTCCACCTTACTGTTTTTGCATTTACATACATATATCATACCTCCTGACACACACCAGCACCCCCACCTGGAGCTGGTGTATTTAACTTTACACCGCCCTCATTTGATACTGATTCACTATACCCCCACCCCCACACCTGAACCCAGGGGCACATGTACCTTTATCTATCTTTTTATCTATTCATTTCACAACATTTGGCAAATAAAAACTTTCTAAATATTGGGTCATGGTTGGGTTGGGTTAGGGTTTGATCATATTCTTGTACCTTCATATTCACTGGCAAATGAGATGTGTGCTGTGCTGGCTACCACACTGGCTATAAGCTTATTCCAATAACAATCGCAACCACTGTGTTTGTGAATGACACACACTACTGCATTTGTGATCACAATAACAAATAACATAGAGGGTGTGTGTGTGTGTTTGTGTTGGTGGGGGGAGGAGTGTGTGTCCAAAGTGCCCTTAAGAAAAAGGGGTGCCAGCAGTCTGGCTGGTGGGGGGATGTGCTCTCTGCCCTAGCCCAGGATTCTAATTGAATCACACATCCCATCAAGCTAATGCACAGGCCAGGGCAATTTGCCACTCTATGGCTGCAGTACCCAGTGCTTAAAATAGACCAGACAACATTCATCTTCTGTCTCTTAGTTCCAAGGGTATCATAGGCAATGATGTGATTCAGTCTGCAGATAAAATGAGACTGTTTGAGAATCTTCTACTACTAGCAAGCAGAGGAATGACTAAGCAGAAATACCATGGAGACTGTGTGTGTTACAAGAATTATGTTGAAACCTCCCAAAAAAACAGAGCGTGATATTCTGATGATGAAACATCACCCTCTGACATAATGTCCCTGTCTCCTTTTCTTTGCCCCAGTGTTAGGGTTAGTTAACCCTGTCTGGTTCCTTTGACCTAGCTTTAGTTAAACCAGTCTGGTTTGTGACCTAGCAATAGTTAACTGAGTCAGAAATCACTAAGTGTTTAGGGGTGACTAACCTTGGCAATAGGCACCACCACAGACTGTTTCCATAGAAATCATTTAGTGTTTAGGGGTGACTAACCTTGGCAATAGGTACCACCACAGACTTTCCATAGAAATGGCACCCTCTGCTGGGAGAGTGTCTCAAGAAATACCACCTAATTGTTCAATTCATTAGATTAGTGTCGCCACAAAACCTTCATGTGTCATGCTGTACAACTCTCTCTCTCTCCCTCACCCTCTCTCTCAATATTTTTATAGACATATAGGTATGCCCAAATGACACCTTTGCTCTCTGATGTGTGAGCCTGGCCTAATTCATTTGTTTCCTCTGTCCACAGTCATCTCTGCCATTTCTGTCATCCCTGCCTCCTTCCAGTGTACTGCGTTCACCCTCCCCTCCTGAGTGGACTGCAACCAACACTATGGGAGGCCTGTGCCAGGACTGACTGTCCATCATAGAGCCTCTTCCTAGACGCCCATGCCAGGTCCAACTCCCCTTCCTTGAGGCTTTGTGACTGAGCCCCCTCACAATGGCACTGTCAAATGGACCCTTATTGTTACCCCAATGACCCATCTCACTCCTTTGAGTTTGACACTATGTCTGGCCGCTGCTACATTGTCCAGCCATAATTTCTGATAATCACCTATGGACTGACTACCATGTAATGTAAAGTGGGATAATACTCTATTATGAACTATTATGAACCTTAGCTAAAACCATAGACAACTTGTAGCCTATCGTGGTTACTACTGATTGTAAGATTGGAGTGGAAATAACTTAAACAGTCAAGACATGGCTCAGTGACACACTCAAGCGTTTAGTTTCTAGCAAACAATACATTGCATAAACAGGAACATACATGCACATACCAAGGCCTTGCACCTGCTCTGCACATGATATACGATTACTGGTCAAGGCGACCACTCAGCTCAGTCTCAACCATGCTACACAAGATATTGACTGAAAATTTTGTACAGACTTAACTAGATAGATAACAGTACACAGATGAGGATTATTCATTTGACAGTCAGAAAGGAGACATAAGAAATTCTAAAATTCTACAACTGAGAAGGAACTCAATATGGATGAGGGAGAGCAGTTGTATCAATATGGATGAGGGAGAGCAGTTGTATCAATATGGATTAGGGAGAGCAGTTGTATTTTGCCCAGTAAGTTTGGCTGGGGTCGTCACACAGTTATTATCCATTCCTGAGATAGATGGAGATTGCATTGTTTGTGTTGATGGAACTGTAGGGTAATTTGGTTTGAGTGAGTGAGTGTGTGTGGTGAGTCTTGGCCAGAAGACATCAATGGTAAGGACAGGGTCTCGGCCAGAAGACATCAATGGTAAGGAGCAGAGGTTGGCAGTAGGCAAAGGAGAAGGCAGGGTTTGATGCAACACTAATAACTTTTTTTTTCTTTTTTGTCTCTGTGTGCTGTGCCAAAAAGAGAAAAGCAAAAAGATATTGCCATTTCGATAAGTGAGTGGTCAATACAACATTACAGATTGGGAATCTGAAAAGCATGTGTATAAAAGTAGCAATAGGCATGAAAATACAATTCAGTAGCCGTAGAATACAATTCAGCATATATCTATATCTAAGCTTGGTCATGGATGGTCATCTCACATAGCTTGTAGCCCATGTCTGGGAACAAAGGATAAAATAGCAGAGACAATGTTGGCTACGCTACCACAAAATGCATACAAATGAAAACTAAACTAAAATCCAAGCTGACCACTCACGTTAACGTGAAGACTCACACAGGGTTGCTCCCTGGACGGAGACAAAAAGGTGTGTCGGCAAGGGGTGCAAAGGACAGGTGACAGTTAACCTTTGCGTTCACCTCAGCAGATTCACCACAATCAACAAATTATTCAGGGAGTAAGTTCGGAGCCCAACCTGGATGTCGATGGACCGAACACGTCCATCTCGCCCGGCCGTGACCGACGTCACTTGACCTATTGGCAAAAAGGCCTGAGGCAATTGCGGATCAAGAATCATAACAGTCTTCCCTTTTTAAAGATTCTGAACTTCCCTCTACCATTTGCTTCTAGGCTGTAGATTTGGCAAATAGACATGAATGAACCGTGTCCAGAAATGGTCTGCCAACATCTGGCTGTGACGCCACTTTCGTCGCCCAAGAAGCTTGCTGTTGGCAAAGATGGCTTGAGGCAGGGAGGCATCTCGTCGCCCCATCAGGAGCAAATTGGGAGTGACAGGATTAGGATCACTGGCATTGGAAGAAATATAACCCAAAGGTTTAGAATTCATAATGCCTTCTACCTCGATCAGAACAGTGTGAAGGATTTCATGCTCCCAGACTCCTCCGAAGTGTGGGGCACCTGGTGGATTGAAGTTGAATGTAATCTGTTGATGGGACAAGTGTTCTTGAAGCTTGGGTTCCATAGCTTGGAAACACTGATTCAACTCCCTGTCCCCAGCACGGAAGTTCGTTCCCCTGTCTGCCCAGATCTCAAAGGGCTTGCCAAGACGGGAGATGAAGCGACGGAGAGCAAGGAGAAAGGCATCAACATCCAGGTTTCCAAGCAGATCCAGATGTAAGCAACGGGTGGTTAAGCATTTAAAGAGAATTCCCCATCGCTTCTCTGTTCAGCGGCCTTGATGAATGAGAAAGGGCCCAAAACATTCTACACCGGTGGACCAGAATGGTGGTTTGAAGAGACGCAACCTTGAGGGGGGCAGATCAGCCATCTTGGGTACTTGAGGAAAGGATTTCCACCTCTGGCACTCCACACAGCTATGCTGATGTTTGCGGATGGCTGGTCTTCCTCCCAGAATCCAATACTTTCGTCTCAATTCTCCAAATACCCTCTCTGGGCCAGGGTGCAGAAGGGACTCGTCACAATGCTTAATGATAAGCTGTGTTGTGGGATGCTTTGGATCCAGAATAATTGGGTGTATGATGTCTGGGTCCAGGTCCTGAGATCTACACAACCTTCCTCCTACTCTGATCAGTCCCACATCTGGATCCAGCTCAGGGGAGAGAGAGAGCAGACGACTTCGCCTGGAGAGAGGATTCCCATTACAGAGAGCCTCCAATTCTTCAGGAAAACATGAAGCCTGGGCTTGTTGCAGAATGAGAGTTTCAGCTGCTATACTTTTATCTGCTCCAGCAGTGTCATTCACAGCTTGCTGAGTGGCAGTGATGAAGTCACTCCAGCTTTGATGTTGAGAAATACTCGGCAAGGCACTGGCGGCAGTGGAAACATTCAGGCACATAGCAGTCTTCCTCAATTCTGCACTGTCTATGAGTGACGGTGATGTGTGGGAGACATCTGGAGCAACAGGTCAGCCAGTCTCCGGGCCCTGCAAGAAAGAAGGTCCACTTGTCCAGCTATTCGGATTGGCAAGGTCATTTAGCGTCTTTCCTCGAGTCAGGGCATCGGCAGGATTGTTTGGACTGTCCACATATCTCCAGTCACTGGAGTCTGTGAGGTCCTGGATCTCTGCTATTTGAGTGCCAACAAAGACCTTGTAGAGGCTGGACCATGTCAACACTGTTGTAGAGTCACTCCAAAGGATGGTTCGGGCCAATGACAACGTAAGTTCAGATTTCAAGGTGGTGGCTAACTGTGCCCCTAGGAAGGCAGCACTCAGTTAAAGTTGTGGCATCGACAACTGTCGCTTCGGAGATACTCGAGAACGGGCCATGATGAATGCCACATGAACATGATTCTGATTGTCAAGGACACGTATGTAGGCCACAGCACCATAGGCCCTCTCCGAGGCATCACAGAAGACATGCAACTCTCTGTATTCACCTGACTGGTCAGCGCAAGGGGGAACATAGCAGCGAGACAGTTTGATGCTTGAAAGGTCAGCCAGTTCTTGTTCCCACTTCAGCCATCGATCAGCCAATTCCAGTGGAGCGATGGGGTCATCCCAGCCTTGCTTGGTTTTCCACAAGTCCTGAACCAACACTTTGGCTCTAGTGGTATCAGGTAGTATATATCCTAAAGGGTCATACTGGCTGGCAAGAGTGCAATATATGTGGCGGAGTGTGGGAATCTTCATGGGCGTCACACAATGTTTGTATCCTAGGCTATCAGGGAGGCAGCTCCAGCACATGCCTAAGATGGATTCCTGTGGGTCAACACCGGCCTGAGAGAGCCATAAGTCAGTGCTAACAGATCTTGCCTCTGGAGAGAGATGTTCAACCACACTGGGGTCATTACTTGCCCATTGGTGAATCTCAAATCCCCCATGAGAAAGTGTAGCCAGAGTTTATCCAAAAGAGCTTTGGCTTTGGCTGGAGAGAGAAAGCTATGGAGGCAATTATCAACATAGAATGCAGTTAATACAGAGTTCAATATTTCATGATCACTCTCATGGTGCTCCTTTGTATGATGTTGCAAGGCGTAAATGGCAAAGCAAGGACTACATGTCGTGCCAAAAGGTAACACCTGCCAATCGTAAGTCTTTGGGGGTATCGCTTGATCCATAGCTCGCCAGAGAAATCTGAGCAGTGGTCTATCTGCAGGGAGTAGGTGAACTTGACGGAACATAGATTTTGTCACCACTGACAGCCACATTGTGTTCATGGAAACGGAGGAGCACGCCAAGAAGGGAAGAACCCAAAGTGGGACCAGGAAAAAGCCTGCGATTCAAGTTTAGGCTATGAAGCTGGAAAGAGCAGTTAAACACCAGTCGCTGTTTCCCACTAGCTTGCAGGATGATGTTATATGGAACATACCATGATTCTGAACCTGGCTGATCATTGTTGGGATCCACTTCCTTCACATACCCCATCTCAACTAATTTCTGGATCTCCTGCTTGCCTCGACCATTGATCAAGAAAAGTGGAACTACCTTGTGACGGACTGAACTCTGATCTTCGGGCAGGTTCCCAGAAAGTGTTCTGTGTTGTTGCAGTATGGACAATACGGTTGGAACTTTGATCTCCCTGGGCTTTAACCTGAAGCCATGCTGAAAAGTCTTCCAAGGTGTATGCTTGATCAGAGCCCTCTTTCAGAATACCATGAAGCAGACAGTGCTCAATGAAGCTGTCTCGGGTTTGAATGGGAAGTTTGGTGAGTAGCCTATCTACGTGGGAACCACACCGCAACTCACTCCCATCTACACCTTCCACTGACCGCAGCATGCCAATCAATGAATGCACAGAAAGAGCAAAGTCCTGGAATGCATGGCTGTCACCAGGTTTTACCGGTGGTGAATGAAGAAGGCTTGCTATTTCAGTCTGGACCAACTGCCAGGGCTGGCCATACTTTGCCTTAAGGGCAGCAAGAGCAGACGTGTAGGGAGTTGAGGCATGCATATAAGACTTTGCTAGTTTGTATGCACTTGGCAGCCTCAAATGATCCATAAGGACCTGGAACTTGTATTGTTCAGAAAGGTGAACGTGGATATCAAGCAGATTCTCCAACGCCATGTTAAGCAAAGCAAAGTCACTTTCTTTTCCACTCTCGAAATAAGGCAATTTTGGCTTCGGGATACCAAAGGCAGTTGCCACTAATAGTTCCATAATACTAGCACCCTCTCTGTGGGGTTAGGCAAAGAAAGAGGTACAGGCTTTTCACGAACCGGATCTGAAGGCTTTTGAGCCTTTGCAGGGCGAGGTTCGGTCCGCACTATATGGTGAAACGAAGGAGGTGAGGGAGGTGCATGCTCTGGACTGGAAATCAGAACTCCTGTCTGACTCTCAATAGTGGGATGGGAAATCACAGCCTGAGTTGTAGCACCTACCAGAATTCCAGGTGGAGGTAAGTGCTGGACCCAAGAGGGGTTTTGTTGATTCACTGGAACTGGATAGGAGGCAGATATTGGAGGACCTGATGGGAAAGCTTGCTGCTCAGGGCACAAGTCAACAGGTTCGGCTGAATCCAGCACTCTGGAGTTCATAGAGAGTTGAGCCAGGACTTGAGGTGGGTCATTCACACTGGCCCCCCCACTAGCCGGTGGGGCCGGTGGATGCTCAAAGGTCATTCCTACACCTCCAGTGAATGATGTTATTAATTGTGCCTCTTCCAATTCTCTTTGGACTTTCCACAGCCGTCGCTGTAGAGTAAGAGTCCGGTTCAACCTCTCTCGCTCCTTTAAAGCTTCTTGTGCTCGCCTATCAAATTCTTGTGCCCGTTCATCTAGAGCTTGTTCCTCCTGGATTTGCTTCTGGATCTCCTGGAGTTCTCTCAGTTTCCTCCTCTCTTCAAGCACAGCCAGTTATCGAGGAGTGAGCTCCACCTGCCGACTCCTGCGAGTGTGCCGGGAACTTCCACTGGTATAAGTGTAGCTAGACGATAGGGCCTTTGACCTTGATAATGATAATGTTCATTCTTGCTTTTAGATCTCCTAGTCCATGTGGAGGTGGAGTCGATGCCGATACTGCAACTGACTGTGGAGCAGGCTGATGCACTGCCTGCTGTAAAATGAACTGCAGAGCTGGTTCAAGCTGGGCATAGTTCTGGGTGACTTCCTCCACTCCTACCTGAGTCTCAGCAGCCTTCTCCTTTTCCCCCTCAGCTGCCATCTCTTCTCCCTCGGTGGCTGCATCTAGTATCTCTCTGAGTGGCTGATCCAGGCCTTCCTGGTCCTCCACCTGAATGCCAGAAGCATCTGGGAATGGAGACAGGTTGGCCTCTTGCCAGTGTTGAGGGAGGGCTTTGCGCTCACTGTAGATGGTCTCCTCAGAACCCAGGAAGCCATATCGGTCAGGGGGACGTCTCTCTCATTGAGGCCTGGTTGAAGTCCCTTCACTACGGGTTGCAGATCGAGGAGCCTTCTCTTTTACTTCCAAGTTTCTTGAATGCTGTAGGGTAATTTGGTTTGAGTGAGTGAGTGTGTGTGGTGAGCAAGCAGAGTCTCGGCCAGAAGACATCAATGGTAAGGAGCAGAGTCTCGGCCAGAAGACATCAATGGTAAGGAGCAGAGGTTGGCAGTAGGCAAAGGAGAAGGCAGGGTTTGATGCAACACTAATAACTTTTTTTTTTTCTTTTTTGTCTCTGTGTGCTGTGCCAAAAAGAGAAAAGCAAAAAGACATTACCATTTCGCTAAGTGAGTGGTCAATACAACATTACAGATTGGGAATATGAAAAGCATGTGCATACAAGTAGCATGAGGCATGAAAATACAATTCAGTAGTAAGACTAAGAATACAATTCAGCATATATCTATATCTAAGCATGGTCATGGATGGTCATCTCACATGGCTTGTAGCCCATGTCTGGGAACAAAGGATAAAATAGCAGAGACAATGTTGGCTATGCTACCACAAAATGCATACAAATGAAAACTAAACTAAAATCCAAGCTGACCACTCACATTAACGTGAAGACTCACACAGGGTTGCTCCCTGGACGGAGACAAAAAGGTATGTCGGCAAGGGGTGCAAAGGATGAAGTGAAGGGTGAACAAACAGTTTATAGACTCCACCCTTTGCACAGCTGGTCAGGTGACAGTTAACCTTTGCGTTCACCTCAGCAGATTCACCACAATCAACAAATTATTCAGGGAGTCTTTTCAGTGTACTGGATTATTCTGACTTTTTACAGGAGACCTTCTCTGACAACCGGACACCCCAAAACCCTCAAATGAATCGGATGACTGGGAAGTCAGCATTGATTCTCTCTGCGAGGAGGACATGAGCGAGGTGGACAGTGACCAAGCCGAAGCTTTAGCTGCTAAAATTGATATGATCAAGAAAATTAGAATAGCACCAATTAAATGATCCAGTGCACCACTCCCACGAACCTCAACAATGGATCTGGACAGTGGACATGATGTAGTGGCATCTTACTCCACTCTTCCATGCTCATCGAGCGTCAGTGACCGTCAGCCTCCACTACTCCAGACCCCAGCGTGAACTGATGCAAAGGTAAGGGGTGCGGGTTCAGACAAAGCCAAAGCTTTAGCTGCTAAAATCGACATGATCAAGAAAATTAGAATAGCACCAATTAAACGATCCAGTGTAAAACTGCCACGAACCTCAACGATGGATGATGAAGAGTTGTTGATCATGAAACAAGAGCTCCAGATGCAAAAATTGATGCAGTGACATCAACTGAAAGTCCAAGATGCTCTCTACCAAGTCCCAGCCCACCACCCACTTCAAATGCAGATGACCAGATGGATGTGGACAGCGGACATGGTGTAGTGGCACCGTGCTCATCCAGTGTCAATGACCCTCAGCCTCCACCACCCCAAAACCCAGCAAGAACTGATGCAAAGGTAAGGGGTGCAAGTTCAACTGAAACCCCTGGAAAACACTGAAGGACAGAAGAGAAAGCCTTCATTAACCAAGATCCATCGAAATCACACAGGGCTGCCTTTCAGGAGTACGCAAGGAGGTGCTCACAAAAAAATATACCTTTAAGAGGCTTTGACACATTCAAACAGCAAAAGCTGCGTATGATGTCCTCCCCCACAAAAAATAACTTTGACAGTCATGCTTAATTTTTCTAAATATATGTTATGTTCAGTTTTAAAAATATATGTTCATAATTCATTCAATTGTTCATAATTGTAGGTGTTCAATACTTATTTTCCCCTTGTTGAAAAATATTGTTGTCTCAGGCTTGTGTGTGTATTTGGGAAGTTCTTGGGGAGAAAATGAAAATAAAAACAGAACAAGGAAAACAAAAATATCATGCAGGGGTCATGACTGCAAAAGCCTCTACCGTACAGCTCATATGATTATGGGCTACCGTTCATATGTGGCATTTAGTAAAGCTCTATGTTAGCATATCATATGAGTCATGATTGCAAAAGCCTTTCCCAAGAAACACATATGATTATTGGCTAGCGTTCATATATGGTGTGAAGCACATATGGTTATTGGCACATGTGGTGTATAATGAAACTCAATATTATATGCTGTATGCAGTCTGCTTTTCACACAACTTCATTCCACCCCAAGATGTCACAGTTTCCTGAGGTTGACCAGTGGAAGATGATAGTTTGAGGAGGATTGCAGACCCCAGTGTGCCACCTGAAACTTCTAATGTGCCTGAAGGAGAGAGAACCAGTGGACGATTGGCAAACTGTTGAACCACAAGCTGAGTCTGACATCAGTCCCCAGTGCACCAAGGCAAACCTCTGACGTGCAGGAAAGGATGAGGACCAGTGCTGAATTTGAAGAAATCTTTGACCCTAAAAGAAGAGACTGACAGCAATTTCAAGGTCAAAATTCAGTTGGCCACAAATTGGGTCATGTGGATGGGGGATACATCCTCACACTGTGTGCTGTCCCCACCAGTCTGCAGAGGGCAGATGCAAGATTGAAATTCCAAACTGTATGGTGAGTTCTGTGACCTCTAAGTTCAAAAAAGGCAGGATAAAATGAGGCAGGATCAAATGTTTATTCTCAAGCTCTTGGATGAGGCTGTGGAGAGGGTAAACTCCTGTACCTTTTTCAAAGTTGCTGCCACCCTCAGGCAGTTTGGCCAGCGAGACGATCTGATCAGACTAACGTGGTCAACCTGGACTGTGTGGACTCTGTTTCTTACCATGTGGCTGCTAAAATAAAGGCAGCAGAGAAGAACACGCACCTTTTCTCTTCACGCTTTGGTCTGCACGAAATAACCGGTGTGAGAGGATCCTTGTTTTCAACACTGGTTGTGCACGAGGCCTGCAAATTTTAATCAAACTTGGATACTTAATCTATGGATCTTAGCCAGGCCATTACTGCAGCCAAATACATAACACACATGCAGGATTTAAACCATTGCCTGGTTTGTCAGGTGGGCTGCTGGATAGAGCAAGCTGTGAGGTTGGAGAGGGGTGAAATTCCTGCTGATGTGGATCCAGGTCAATATTTCAAAATGAATGCTCCAACTACGCTCTTATCTAGTCATGCTCTCTTGATCCCTTTTGCAGACTTAAAGGATGGCCTGGGCCTGCTGTCTACAGTACAGAGTGTTGTTGACTACCTCATTGGCACCCCTAGAGAGGCATTCAGATGCAGTGAGGGTGTAGGCAGGTACGATCCTACTTGCGGGCTTTCCAGGCAGAACTGGCCTCATGGGAACTTTTCTTTGGCCATCCAATGTCAGCTCTGGACAGTGTATGGAGTGCGAGCTTAGGGACATGTAGTCTGAGACAGAGAAGCATCACACATGAGAGAGGATTTCTTGGACTTGCTTCTCACAACAGCACTAGTCTTGAGGAATCGCCACCACCCCTCCATCACTGGACCAGGGATGCCCTCCAAACAAAACGCATTGAGAGAATTTGGGCATTCTGCCAATGTCTCGATGCTGGGCCACCAGTGATAGGGGCTGCACTCCTAAAGGACTCTTGGGTACAAGAGAAACGACCAGCTCCCGTGGGCTGTGCTAAAATCTGACAAACTCCCTGGCAGGCTGGTCGTTGCCCTGGACATGAAGACTCTCTCCCGCGATGAAAAACAGCTTCCCTGCACACAACACATTTAAAAGAGCCTGTGAACTGGTAGTAGATAGAGGGCAGGATTTGGCAAACTGCCTAGAAAAAGGCTTTGTGGCAGAGGCCATTAAATACTTCCCATCCGTCAAGTACATGGACACAAGAGTGACAAGAGGAATAAACTGGAATTTCAAAGACTGGGTCTATGGCCGTGCTTCACAACTGTCAGTGGTAACCTCCAATATCCTCAAGGTTTTGACTGAAATTGAACGCCACTCACTTCCCCGCTCACTTGGTAGGCCATCAAAATGGTATCATGCCTGGCATTTCTCCAAAATGGGGCATATGTGGATTTTGTGGATTTGAAAGAATTACTGAATAACATGAGTCTTGGGGGATGTGGCAAAAAAATCCATCTTCATAAATCTCAAGGTAACAACTGCTAAAATATGGTACCCCCACCGAACACTCCCATTCAAGTTACAACAGACAAGGCATGCCATCCCAAGTCTACAATCACCAGCCTACAACCTTGCCCAACCAGAAGACGTGGCTGTCGAAGACCAGGATGACGTCAGACCAGTAGTGATGTCACCTGCCATGTGCCTACCCGCCAACAATAAACGTCACTGGACAAAACCTGAGGATTCGTGCATCAATTTAAGTCCATCAAATACACATATGCAGGCCTTTCAGGTTTACGTTAAGACGTAAAGAAAATTCCTCTGAAAAGAAAATTCCTTCAAGAAACGTAGAAGCTTTCAGACGAAGAAAGCTTTTCTGCTGTCTTCAGAAAACATTTACATGCATGCTAAGTTGGGTGTAGTATAGGTGTTGGCTTGTGTGTGGGTTTGTTTGTGTTCCGATTTGTGTTTGGAGAAGAAAAAAAAAAAATCGTGGGGGCTGTTCCCCATGGTCATACACGGCCCCCCATGGCATCGCCCCACTATTTAAGAGACAGCTTTAATTTGACGATTTGTCTTTGGCCACCTGATTGAGATGATTATAAGATGTTGTCAGATAAAGGAAGATGTAGACCAACAGTTTTTTATTTATCTATTTCTTTACCAGTTATTAATAACAAGCTTTGCACTGCAATCATTTGATAATAGGAAACTCTCTGTCTGTCTGCCTGCTTGCTTGCTTGTTACCTGCCTGCTACCTATAGCTTTCCTGGCTGTGTAGCCTCTCTCTGCCTGCCTGTCTCTTCTACCACCAAGGAATGAGCAACAGTTGAACACAATTGCCGTTTCCGAAATGGCATACCACCATTTGTACCACCATTTAATTTTCTTGATACAAAATGACACCTCCCAGCTCCTGTTGTATCCAGTATAGAGCAGTGTGGCTTTTCTGAAGCAGCAAATGTTTCAATTTAAGCAGGAAACACATGTACATGAACATATAAACTTTGGATTTTATTTGACCATAAACAAACATAAAAAAAAATTTCTGTGAGGTGCTTAAAGCTGGATATTGGAAACTCAATGTTTATTGGAGAGGACACAGATCCAGCACAGCAATGTAACTTAAAGCAAAGCCAAACAAGAGGGGAAGTCACACAAAAACAAAGGTGCTTGGCTTTGCACAGTAAAGATACAAGAAGTTTTTTTCAATGAGAAACATTTATGGGCAGAAATATGCCACCAGAAACTGAATTTGAGGAATTTATAGGCTAATTGAATTTAAACAGCTAAACTTGAATAATTGCATTAGAAAAACTGAATTTGAATAACATAGTTTGAAATTGTATTTATTCATTTGAATCCTTGCATTGAAAAACCGAATCTGAATAGTATCATTTGAATTTAGTCACGTTTAATTCTCAAAATTCATATTCAGTTCTCAATTTTACTGTGACACACATCCGGGTAGTTTAAGAATGGAGGAAGAGCAATCGATCACAGATACATAGGACCCCTCTTCGGCCAATCAGCACCTTCCTTTTTGAGCACAGTGCCCACTAAACGGAGGAACAAGTGTGAAGACTGGAGCGACCATGACTGCAGATATGACAAATACGGTAATGGCAATTTTACATTTATTTTAACGTTCTTTTGTTTATGACTTTTTTTGAATGATTTGCTTTCATCTGCGAGCTTAAACCATGTGAGAAAACTCAGTGAGAGCAGACGACTAGTATGTTTCAGTTATGATTTTAGCAAGGAGCGCTAGAGCTAGTCTACAAACTCCCTGAAAAGAATAACGACACCTTTTTACTCAGTACTCAGAGTACAGAGTGAAAGTGAACGTAGGCTGTCTTCAGCATGATTAATTTTAATAACTACTTGTGACTGAATGTCTTTGACAGTTTAGTGGTTCTCTTTGATATTAACAGAATATACCGACTTATTTGTCTAATCTTAAGACGCAGAGCTAATTCCTGCCACAGAAAATGTCATGGATCCTTCCTCCATATACATCACAGTTTAATATTATTTGCTCCGTGTGCGACAATGAGCTAGGCTAACAAGCCACTAGTTTCTATTAATCTCATCGGCTCGTTGACGACAAGGGTTCGGTTGTGGGTTGCGCTGAGAATGGTAAGGGCTTATTATATTAATATTTTGATTTGATAATGTCTACGTTATTTATGTAAGGGATAATTGATGACATGGCGCTCGTATATCAGAAAGTCAATTCTGAGGTTCTGAAGTTCTGAGGTTGCTATGGCCAAGACCCAGTCGTTAGTTCCATGGCTTTGGTTGTCAAGCTAGCCACTCCAAACTTCTGTTAGGCCTATTTTAACAAAATTACATTGATTGAAAAGACCAAATGATGTGTAGGTGGTGCCAAATGTTTTGTTACAGCTGTTTTACAATATGGGATTGGATATTTGGGCCAATAACCCTACAAGTATGTTACACAGTTTCATTGTTTTAAAGATGATTAGGATGTCCTCCATCAACTGAGCAGATTGTTAGACCTGCGGAATAATATAAGGTCCGCATGGACGTTAAAGACTACAGGTCACAGGGGACCAGAGGTGGGACTGAGTCACTAATTTGCAAGTCACAAGTAAGTCTCAAGTCTTAACACTCAAGTCCAGAGTCAAGTCACAAGTTAAGACACATTTGACCAAGTCAAGTCCAAGTCGCACCCAAGCCAAGTCAAGTCCAAGTCCAAGTCTAATTTTTTCTTCAAGTCCTTAACAAGTCACTAAGTATTCTATGCATAATCATGACAATAACACAAGTTTGATCATAAATTCATTATTTCAATGATCCTCAGTGTCAGCACAACTACAGTACTTCCAGTTTGGACGAAGTTACATGTGGTCGCATTTTAGTTTTTCAATTCAATTCAGTTTTATTTATACAGCGCCTTTTACAATAGTATTGTCTCGTGGTGCTTCACAGAAGAAGCACCCAAGAGCAACAGGGGCAAGGGAAAAACTGAACTTATGTTCAGTTAATCTAGGAAGAAACCTTGGGCAGATCAACGACTCAAGGGGCTAACCCAACTGCCAGCCAAAACGGCAAAGTCCAAGTCAAGTCTCAGGTAAATAGCATTCAAGTTAAAGTCAAGTCGCTAGTCTTTCCGAATTTTGCCAAGTCAAGTCTGAAGTCATCAAAATTGTGACTCGAGTCCACATCTCTGCAGGGGACCACCTCCAAAGTAGTCTTCATCTTGGTCTACTTGCCACATGTGTAGCAGACATTCTTGGGGTCTCACGGAAAACTATACACGGGAGGATGCAGGAGTACAATATGTTAGTTAGGAGCCTGTATTCCACCATAACTGATGATGCTTTGGATGATGAAGTGAGAGCCATCACATCTAGACTACCTCATGCTGGATACCAAATTGTCAAAGGGTGTCTTGAAGCAGAGGGGTCACCATGTACAATGAACCAGACTTAAGGCTTCTATGCATAGAGTTGATACAGAAGGCATCTTAGATCTCAACTCTAGGAAGGTACGTTTCCTACTACCGGTACATAATCATGAAAATATTGCTGGTATAATCCATTTCTTTTGGTATGGTGTCCATCTTATGACTATTATCCCCTAACTATTATTAGTATTATTAGTGTAGCTCATGTCTGTTTTCCACCCTGTAGACGTTGTACCTCAGTGCTGGATCCACTAACACAGCGAGTACTGCACTTGTTTTTTCTGGATGGAGTGAGGAGATTTGGATGGCCTTACAAGTGAGAAATGCCGCAGAAAATTTATTTTGAATTATGGTTCTCGTAGTGTCCTTTAATGAAAAAGAAATTTGTCAGACGTTTATGAAACATGAAATTATCAGGACTTATTTAATGCGGAAGTGGATTCAGTTCTATTGATACTAATTTCAACATCTGATGTGTTACAGGGTAAGAGGTGACCAGGGTGTTGAAAATGTTAGCATTGCCCAGATGATGTTCACTGTGAGAGGCACCGGATATGGAAGTTTTATAAGTGGAAAAAGCGTACACAACCAGAGGTGATACTGATTATTATAAAATTACATCAAGATCAAAGTAGGTACATGACATGGGTTGTTATTGTTGGTCTATAAGTATATATGCTATTTTGATCCACGGTGTGCCCTTCAGTGTGGTATTTACTTCAGTTGAGTTACTGTTTGGCTATTCTTTTAGTCTGACATGGGAAACTTTTCGATGTACAAATTGAGATCCAGAATTAAAAATCCAGAGATGTCTGAGGAAAATGTGGCAGTTGAGTAGTAATGGCAATTATATCGTTGTCCTGCCTCTAACCATGATTTTCTCAATCTACATACTGATAATACTGTATTTTGTTGGTTTTAGGGAATCCAAATTGAGGATATTGATTGGGAGAGCTTAGGGGGCTTGTGACAACTCCACCAACCCAGGTGTTAGAGGAGATTGTGGTCAGCTTCCAGAGGGGCCAAACCCAACACCCCCCACTGACCATCGCCCTGGGGGTGCACATCAGCGACGACCTCTCCTGGACCACCAGCAATGCATCACTGGCCAAGAAAGCACAGCAGCGTCTCTACGTCCTGCGCCAATTGAAGCGGGCAAGTACTCCACCACCCATCATGACTGCATTCTACAGAGGAACCATAGAGAGCATCCTTACCAGCTGCATCACTGTGTGGGGTGGGAGCTGCACTGACTACAACAGGAAGGGAAGGCATTGTGAGGACAGCTGAGAGGATCATTAGTGCATCACTCCCCTCTCTGCAAGACCTGTACACCACCCGCCTCACCCGAAAAGCCATCACAATTGTCAGTAAAGTCACCCAGCACACAGTCTGTTCAGTCTCCTGCCCTCTGGAAAGAGGTACAGGAGCCTCCGCTCCCGCACTACCAGACTCTCCAACAGCTTCATCCACCAGGCTGTGAGACTGCTGAACTCTTTCCCTTCCCCACTCCCAGCCCCAGCCAGCAGAGGCACCAGGATAGCAGGAGTCTAGGAAGACACTGGACTCACCCAACCCCCCAACTGAGACTCTGCATATGCAAATTGCACACATCTGCTGCTAATTGTTCTGTTTTATATTTATATTTGCACCACTTATTATTATCATTACTGCTACTGCGGCAAGTACTGACATTTGCACATTGCACTTTTGCACTAAAAAACAATCACAACAACTACCTCTAAACGCACAAAGCTGGAACACTCAGTGAACTTCACCTCATGCCTTGTCCGTCTTGTCATGCCCTGCTACATTAGTAGTGTACTTAGGGTTCTCTATGTCTTGTCTTGTCATACCTGTTATGTTAGTAGTAGTAGTGGTACCTGTTATGTTAGTGGTAGTAGTACTAGGCAAAAGTAGCCTTATGCTACTTGCACTTATTTATTTATACAAACTTAGGATTAGAATTGTCTTGTTGTGCATCTGCACTTTACTGTTGTCCACGTATACGCATGGGATAGTGGGTAACGTAATTTTGATTCCTTCGTATGTCAAGTACATGTGAAGAAATTGACAATAAAAGTGACTTTGACTTTGGTTACCGTGCCAGAAATGGAATGTCCACTGAAGAGAGGACACTGAAACGCTTTGCCTTGCCCTTGATCCCCTTTCTCATTCAAAGAGTTTTGGAAGAGACATTTATTTGACCACACTCGCTCATGCTTTGTACATACTTCACCATCACTGACAGTCATGCCTGTGCTAGAGGGCTTTAAATAACTTGTGATGGGACAATTCCAGTGTAGGACCTCATGTATCCAGGCACCTTGTAGACCACCTTCCACCATTTACAGCAAACTAATTAAAACTAAATGTATAAAATGGCACAAAGTTGTATTTTGCTTTCAAACTTTTTTTTTTTAATCAGACACCATCACATAAATTCTGGAAATTCTGACAACCACTTATCGAAAACATGCTAATGCTGCTTAAAGCACAACATTCAGGGGGTGTCCCTTCTTTCACTGGGAGACAGTGTTGGAGATCTGTGCTCCCGTGTGACTGTCAGTCAGCTTCTGGCATGTATGCCATTTCAGGAGTGATTCAGTCGATGTCTCACTCCTCTGTCATGCCGTCAGTAGGAGCACTACTTACACCCCTGAGGACAATGGTGTCATATTGACTGTAATACTGACAGACAGACACACACACACACACACACACACACACACACACACACACACACACACACACACAAACAATATATGTGTACATGCAAGATGTGTATATGATGTATATGTGTATATGTGAGATGTGTATATGATGTATATGTGTATATGTGTATATGTGAGATGTGTATATGATGTATATGGTGGATATGGTATGTTATATGGGATATATTTATGATGTTTATATGCTGCTGGACACCTTAATTTCCTCTGGGATTAATAAAGTAACTATACATCCCTACTAAAGCATACATCTATCAACTCACCTTCATCTCCAGCCCGGGGACAAAGAGTGGCTGGCAGATGTTTGGATACTGGTTCATTACATCAGCAAGCCCATAAAGCTGCAGGCCTTCACATAGTTGGGAAAGAGGGGGCAGCAGTATGGTATGAAGACAGCACTAAAATATCAAGGGGAAAAAGAAATTCAATATGAAGTTAAATGTAACAAAGTAAAACATGAACATTAATGGAAGGACCTCTAAAACTATGCCCCTTGGCCCATTATAGCTACAGTTAAAAATTTCCTCAATCAGTTCAGTCATTGTAGCCTCTGTGGCCGACTCAACCTTAAACACACACACACACACAGACACACACACAGACACACACACACACACACACACACACACACACACACACACACACACACACACGCCTAATAGATAATCAAAGACACAACGTGAGTACGTTGGTGAACACGGTGTGTTTGTACCCGACACAGATGTGAGGGGCCTTTACACTTTGATAAGCGCGATATATATAACAAATACAAATATCTCAGTACTGATGTTGCTACAAAATTCCCTGACCTCCATGAATTCTGACAGCGGGGAATAGTGTGTTACTGTGCTCAGGGCACACAACATTAAGCAGGGAGGCCAGGCGGTTTCATATTGATAATCAAAATAATTATTCAATGAATGAAGGTAAATTAACAATAATTAAAGATAGGTATAATAACTGTGGTGCATGTCACTGTAATGAGAAAACAAAAGTGTAGTCGATAATCAGTCAAATTTCACCAGCACTCCTGAAAGAAACAGTATAAATTAGTAGAAACAATCATGTTCTTAGACTAAAACATGCTCAGGGCATTAAGCAAGAAATAATTCTATGCGTTGCATAACATTTTGAGCAAAATTAAGTAATTTGAGCAAAATGGCATGCCAAATATTAACAAATAACCATTTTACTTCTCATTCAAGTGAGGTAGGGAAAATGATAGTAATGTAATCCCATAGGCATAGCTAAATTGCTTGATCAAGATCCAACATGGAATATTTGGGACATTTTCGAATCTGGTCAGCCTTAAAAAGCTTCTGCTCAATCCCTGCAACCATCTCTTTGAAAACAAAGAATGATTCAATGTCACTACGGTTACTTCTATTGCAACTGAAAATAACTCAAAGTTATGAACGGATTTCAATTAAACTTTCAGTAAATGTTGATAATGAGAAAGGAACACGTGATTACATTTGGGTGAT
The DNA here is from genome assembly GCA_027481765.1 of Tenualosa thibaudeaui. Classification (NCBI taxonomy): domain Eukaryota; kingdom Metazoa; phylum Chordata; class Actinopteri; order Clupeiformes; family Clupeidae; genus Tenualosa; species Tenualosa thibaudeaui. The sequence goes on from JAIFZK010000160.1 coordinate 2,121,552, forward strand.
CAGTTGAAGCAAAGGGGAGTAAATAGTACAAAATCCAAGCTGTTTGGCAAAGGTTCTAGTTCCAATATGTGTACCTGTGAGGAACTCCCTCCTGTATCAAGGCCTCCCCTATGAACCTGATTTTTAACCGACTGGTTGACAATGCCTTCTTCTGAGCTTCCATTGAGCAAGGCCCCGCTCCACCACATGGGATCTTGATGCAGTGAGAAGAAATTCTTCCTCATTGTTAACAGCAGCAGAGATGGCCTGCAGAACATCATTAAGGCTGAAGGAGAAATTAATGGGTGTTAGGCAGTTTGATTCTGGAAACTGTATATTGTATTTATGTCTGTGGTTGTCCGGTGTATGTATGTTGTATGTATGTATATGTGACATGCTTTACTCTGTGTGAGTATTTGCACCTTTGTGTCAGTGACTTTTTTGTTAGTTCAGTCCCTGGATTATTTGATATGATGAGGTACTTGGCCCCAAAAGTTTAAGAGCCTTAGGTTATTTACTGTCAGAGACTATACAAGCACACAAACCTAGAAAAGCTCATTTTCTGTTTTGAATTTGAAGGAATAAAGGCAACTTTTCTGAAATGACAAAACAAAAATATGAATTTGACAGTGAAACCCATATCACCTGACCTAAAACAAAAGTGTACAAAAACTCATAACATATAAAAGTTAAAGGTGGACTTTAAATACACAGATGTCAGCCTTTATGGTAACAGCTCAGGTAACAGGTGGAACTGGCTACTATACAAGTAATGACCAAATCCACTGTAATGATAAGTCTCCTCTTTGTTCTCTTAAGACACTTTATTCAAGCTTAATGGTGCAACATGTCCATTATGCAGACAGATTGACATTTAATGTTTGCTGATTTACAGTACAGATTGTGTCATGTCTGTAATTGTGTAATTTGTCCCTTATACTTCATCCAAAACTCTTTTAAAACCAAAATACCACTGATGTTTGAAAAGGTACCAATTATGTCACCTTCTGATTTGAGTTTACCTCAAAGTCTTCCATATTAGATTTGTAGCATGTTCCCATTTATTATATGAAGATGGTGTAATGATGATGCAAGCAATATTCACAATGTTGCACCCGAGGAAGATCTTGAGGAGCAAAACATTGTCTATTACAGATATCTAGTGGCAAGCTTAAAAGTGTGCAGTAGTTGTTTCTGTGTTTTACAGGGTACAGGTATTTACAGTATAATGTGATCTGCCAACATACAATGGATCTGTACATACCTCCTGTGGATATGTATCTGAAGGCTTACAGGTTTGAACATGCAGCGAAAGGATTTGTAGTGGATAGCTGGTCTGACAGGAGTGGCACACTGCCTTTGGCATAGTGGAGACAGACCTGGAGTCAGAAGGCAGTGGCAGTGTCTAGTTCCTCCTGTACTGGAGCAATATATAGGACACCCTTTCCGCCTCCACTTGCAGTCTTCAGAATTAGCCCAGTATAGCCACTGTCCTCAGGACACACCAATTGTAATTTTCTAGCATCCCACCCTCCTAAAAAGAAAAGTAATTTATGTGACAGTACTCATCACTCATGATATTGATCAAATTTTTACATTACAAACAAAATTACATTGGCCATAAGTTCTATGTACCTGCTGCTTTGTAAATCTGCCTGCCCCCAGACACACTTTACAGTTTTGGATGGAGATATTTGAGGGTTTAACATACATAAATAATACCACATACACCACATTGTGACATTTGTTTTGATAGTGGGCTATATTAATATACATAAAACCTGTTAATGATGCCGCCTCACCTCATCATGGGTGTAGCTCTCTGCTATCAGCATGGACCTGCGTCCCAAACCAGCTTGCAGATGGAAAATTTCTTCACTGCCTTTGAGAGTGCGTTCAAGACATTTGGGTAAAGGGTGAAGTGGTTGGCGGGCCCTCAAACACACTGGTGCTTTCCCTTGGCTCCAAAAAGGGCAGGAAAAGACCTGTGATGATGAGAACATTACATTACACAATCCACTACACATCTCACTAGCTATAGTTTGAGAATTTAAATTGACTAATAGTAGTGATGAGTCAGTCTGGCATAGAAACCAAAAACGGTGAAGGACCTTGACATTTCTGTGTGCACACTGGGTCGGCCATCTCTGCCCCTTTCCTGACTCGTTCCCTGTCTGTTAGAATGACACCATGCTCAGAAGATGGATCACAATATTTTATGCTGAGTAGTTAACATTTAAATGAAGTAAAATGATTGAATGGTATACATGATAATCAGTGTTATTTGTTATGAAACTAGACACAACATCTAGTCTCTGGGGCAGTTTGCTGTTGGACACTGGGCCTAGGGACCAACAGGACCAGGGACACATATTCATTTGTCAGTAAATCTATGAGGCGTCTTGCAGAGTTAACTTAATATGTAACAATTTATACCACGGCTTGATTTTATTTCCAATTGTGATGTGTGGTTTGTAACGTTGATTAATTTTCAGTATACCACAACTATGAAGTGGTCCCTGTTTACAGGCTTGGGTATCAATGCATCAAGTTTGTGGTGAACTGTAATGGTAAAGATGTGACAGCTTTAGCAAAATGACGAGCAGATGGAAATACAAGGAGTAGCAACAAATGATATGCCTCTGAGAGAGTTTTTAGTGCTACCACACTTCATTTGGTCTTCCAATCAACGTAATTTTGCAAAGCTAGGCTTAACAGAACTTTGGAACTGCTAGCTTGACAACCAAAGCTATGGAACTAACGAACCAACAGAGGCATGGTTATTTATACCCAAAATATATACTCTTTTAATTTTCTTTTGTTCAACAGAGTACTCAAGTAGTGAATTAAAATAAAGGCCTTAAGATACCAATGACAGTCAAAACACACACTTAATAGGCTTACTGGTGATGCGCCAAAACCCCTGGTTGAAACATTCCCGAAATCAAATTGGTCACACTGTGAGTCCAAACTAAATTAAATAATCCACTACCAACAATATGAAATAATTCACAGTAAACAAAATGAAGTAACCGACAGCAAGCAAAATGAAATGACACACAGCAAGCACGGTTTGTTAATACAGCATACAGGTAATGTCACAGTTAGCGGGGTTATTGGTTGCACAGTCACCAGAAGCATACATAAATGGACAGACTATACAGACGATGGACAAATTTAAACAATTAAAACAAACACAAACAAGCTCCATGCAACCGGCACACCGACATACACATACAGCGAACAACCACACACACATACAAAAATAAACTGCCAGCACCCAGTCGCAGGCGGCCTAGCTGCCAGGTAGCCAGCCACCACAAAGCAGGACGACAGACGGGAAAATGCCAACAAAACAGGCAGAGGGCAAAACAGCAACACGGGCCCTCACCGTTGGATGTCACACGACTCCTAGGGGAAATATAGGGGTGTTTATTTACTCTACTGTTAACCCTAGCTGCAGCAAATGGAGAAAAGGGAAAAGAGGCATGAACCTACTGGGCAGTAGCTGACACGCCACAAAGAGGTCAGCCTGTGGAACCGTCTTATGAGATTATTGCTGTAAGCCACACAGAGTCAACACGTTACCCTGCTAGTTAATACTATTCGGTGCCTCTAAAAGTAGTTTTAAGTACATACCTGAGCTACGATCAACAAGTGCGTCGGAGGGTAATGATAGAACAGCACTGCTAGCTAGTTAGCATATGCAACGCAGCCACGGCTGGAATTTACACAAACCGTAAATACTCAAACATATCGGAATGCAGGAAATTCAAACGCAATGAAAAGGCAACATACCAACATGCCAGTGGAAAAGGAATTAACGTCTGGTTAGCCAATTACAACGCATGTGGGGGCGAAGATGCAAGGACCGTCGTTAAAGTGCAGGTACAATCCTATTACACTAGCTTGACAACCAAAGCCATGGAACTAACGACTGGGTCTTGGCCATAGAAGCTTCAGAACCTCCAACGTGCATTGACTTTCTGATATTCGTCAATGTCGTCAATTATCCCTTACATAAATAACTTAGACATTATCAAATCAGAATATTAATACAAAAAGCCCATACCATTCTCGGCGCAACCCACAACCCGAACTTTTGTCGTCAGCGGGCCGTTGAGGCTTGTTAGCCTAGCTCATTGTCATACACACGGAGATAATTCATATTAAACGGTGATGTCATGGGTCCTTCCTCCGTATACATTTTCTGTGGCAAATAAGTTACACAAATAAGTCGATATTTTCTGGTAATATCAAAGAGAACCACTAAACGGAGCCGAACTAACGACAACTCCTCATTCTCAATACAGCACCTGCCACACACAGCCATACTCTCATCAGAACCCGGCGGTGTCAAAAACATTCAGTCACTAGTATTTATTAAAAGTTATCACGCTGAAGACTTTAACTCGGTGCTATTCACTGAGTAAAAAAGTGTCGTTTTTGTTTGCAGGGAGTTTGTAGACCAGTCTCAGCGCTCCTTGCTAAAATCATAACTGAAACATACTAGTTGTCTGCCGTCACTGTGAACATGATTTGTTTAAGGTCGCCGACAAAACCGAATCGTTAAAAAAAGCTACAACATTAACAACAGTTAATCAAAAGAACGTTAAAATAAATGTAAAATTGCCATTACTGTATTTATCATTTCTGCAGCCATGGTCGCGCCAGTCTTCACACTTGTTCCTCCTCCGTTTAGTGGGCACTGTGCTCAAAAAGGTAGGTGCTGATTGGCCGAAGAGGAGTCCTGTGTATCTGTGCTCGATTGCTCTTCCTCCATCCTTAAACTACCTGTATGTGTATTACTGAATATGAATTTTGAGAACTGAACGTGAATAAATTCAAATTATACTATTCAGATTCAGTTTTTCAATGCAAGGATTCACATTAATAAATACAATTTCAAACTATGTGATTCAAATTCAGTTTTTCTAATGCAATTATTCAGTTTAGCTATTCAAATTCAATTATAAATTCCTCAAATTCAATTTCTGGTGGCATATTTCTGCCCATAAATGTTGCTCATTGAAAAAAGCTTCTTGTATCTTCACTGTGCAAAGCCGAGCACCTTTGTTTTTGTGTGACTTCCCCTTTTGTTTGGCTTTGCTTTAAGTTACATTGCTGTGCTGGATCTGTGTCCTCTCAAATAAACACTGAGTTTCCAATATCCAGCTTTAAGCACCTCACAGAACATTTATTTGTATATTTGTTTATGGTCAAATAATATCCAAAGTGTATATGTTCTACATTTGTTGCCTGCTTAAATTGAAACATTTGCTGCTTCAGAAAAGCCACACTGCTCTATACTGGATACAACAGGAGCTGGGAGGTGTCATTTTTATCAAGAAAATTAGTCCTTGTTTGCTTCAATTGTCAACTCCTTTGCTTAAATGGTGGTACAAATGGTGGTGCCATTTTGGAAACGGCAACTGTGTTCAACTGTTGCTCATTCCTTGGTGGTAGAAGAGACAGGCAGGCAGAGAGAGGTTACGCAGCCAGGAAAGCTTTAGGTAGCAAGCAGGTAACAAGCAAGCAAGAGTGCAGACAGAGAGAGAGTTTCCTATTATCAAATGATTGCAGTGCAAAGCTTGGTATTAACAACCGGGAAAAAACTGTTGGTCTGCATCTTACTTTATCTGACTGAGACTAGTCAACATGTGGGAACAGCATCTTTAAATAATCAGGTGGGGTGATGTCATAGGGGGCCGCGTATGACCATGAGGAACATGCTAGTTTTTTGAGGTGCTAGAATAAAGTGTAACAAATAATATGCAACTAAATTTGGCTCCCACAGTGTGTCTCTGACTTGAGTGTAAATGTACATCACTAAATGTTTGAGTAGAGTAGAGTAGAGTTACTTTATTGATCCTGAAGGAAATTAAGGTGTCCAGCAGCATACACATAATACACATAATACACAATGCAAAAACAGGTCAAACATATTACACACATCTGCATTCAGACAACATTCACTGAACAGGAAGGAAAAAAAGGTAATGATAATAAGAAAATAAGTTTCAGCCAGTGATACATTACATTGCTACATTACAAGAGTTGTGACACACCCTTTAGTTAAGTTTTATGGCCAGGTTGCCTAATAGGTTTGAATGCAAAATCTCTTAAAAGCAGCTGAAATGGTAAAATATTAATGAAACTGTTCATGTTCATCATGTTCTCAGTGCATGAGATGTGCTTGGTTTTACATTTCAATAAAAGTATACTTTTTACATAATTTTTAAGAACATCACAATTTTCCTTTTTTATTTCATTGGAATACATCGATAACCCATCAACCTGACAACCTACCCCGCTATGGGGTTGTGCGAGGTACATTTCACAGCCCATATCTTTTGAACAGAATGATTTCTAATACAGCTAAATTCCTCCATTTGTATCTCACATATTAGGCATCAGTTGTGTGCTGAAATGAAATTAAACCCCAACCCCACTCACAGTAGTAAGTGTCGCGACTACAGTATTTCTGATACAATTGGCCGTGCTGGCAGTCATTTCCAATGTTGCTCAAACACAAGAGAATGGTCTATAGTCGCCATCTTCTGGTCATTTACCATATGGCACTTTTTCAGCTTTTTTGCAACATATGCAAACATATCTTTTATTGGCAAATGAAAGATTATTGCTAGCAGCGCAGGTTTATTTAAAAAGAGCTTGTAGGGTAAGTTGTTTTAAACCTTATGCTCTTCTCGTCATTCTAGACGTTCTCAGAAGTCTGGGACAAACAATAAATCCGGATATATACATCACTAAATATTTGTTTCAGCCAGTGACAGATGATACATTGCAAGAATGCTACATTACAGGACTTGCAATACACCTTTTGGTGCAGGTCTTAGTCATGGTAGGGAAGTGAGAGATCCTGCAATAATAAAGCCCCCACACCACGTCAAGGCAGAGTACACGTGGAGGTCTTTTTTTATTTTGTTTTGTAGCCTACTTAAAATGTTAAAGTTTTTGTCTAGACCCATTATTTTCGTGCCTAGACTGGATACTGCCAATTGTTCACCTACATGCTTGGGAATGTATAATGTGGACACACTAAGCCTATTTCACTCACAATTCTGCAAGTACCGCACTGTAGCATTGCTTATACTACTGACCATGCTGGCGGCCATTTCCTGTTTTCCTCATCCACATTAGAGTGGTCTATAGTCGCCCTCTTGTGGTCATTTAGCGCAAAGCACTTTTTAAGCTTTTTGCAACTGGACATATCTTTTAATGGCAAATGAAAGTGCCATTGGCAAATGAAATTATTGCTAGTAGCGCAGATTGATTTAAAAAAGAGCTTGTAGGGTAAATTGTTTTAAACTTTCTCTATGGTCTTCTCGTCATTCCTGACGTTCTCAGAAGTCTGGGATAGTAATTTTAATGTAAACAATTAAACAATGAATCCAGACATTAAATCACAAAATGTCTAGTGACTAAATTAACTACTTAATAACTACTAACTGTAAATGTTTGATCATAGGACCATAATCCCATCTCTATGAAGGTGGTATGAAGGCCATATTACTGTATTAAGCAGACCATTTGTCTTAAGTGTCTTCTGTGTTTTTCCTATGTAGACCGGGTTAGATTCTCTCTTCAATGTGAGTTGGGACTCAAAGTCTCAGAGTCTTAGTTGGATTGCAATTTAAATCAGGTGACTGATACATAACCAAACACATTCACACAGAGACTGTGGTGTGGACTGTGTAATAAATTCACTATTCACATATTATTCACTAGAGCATTTTTCACATCGGTGTCCTGTGTTTCTACACTTTAGTCCAAGTTGGGAACAATCAATCTTCAGGAATTTGAAGATGTTATGGAGGTGTGAAATCCAGGCCGATCCATCTTGATTAATACGTTGCCTTTCGCTCATTTCTCGTGTCCTCTTTGTTCTGCTGTCATGTAAATATTGACTGTAAACAAATAATAATCACACTATTTCAAAAGAAAGTTCAGATAATTTTATTATTAATAAACTATTAATGCACTTTACATCCCACTCCATGTGTCTTAAATATTATGTCACTCTGCTTTGTCTAGAATATTATTTGTAGGCCTTCATCATGTAGATAGCTACTATGTGGACATAGTTGCCTCCATTATCCAGTATGTTATGGGGTGCCGTTTGTAAAGTGGCCCATGCTGAAAATTACAGAAACATTTTCTCACATTCAGCTTTAAATTGTGTTTTTTTTGTGTTCAGCTTTAAAAAATGTTTTTGCACATTTATTACAATATTTGTCATCTTATAGATATTTTAAATAGTTTAATCTAAATATTAAATGTAACATCTAAATGTTAAACCTAAATACTGAGTCTAAATGTTAAATTTAAATATAAATATAAATTTTAAATCTAAATATTAAATCTAAATGTTTCAGGTGAAACTATTTAAGTAATATGCAAATTCCACTATGGCCACGAGAGGGCGCACTTTGACTGACTTTGGCATCGCTTGCTCAGCAAGAGCCTTTCTCGCCTTCCTTCATCTGGTAGAATCTACAACTGTTTTATGGTTGGTTTGCAACCATCTTAGCAGAAAACATTGGTGTGCTGGATCTGTGTCCTCTCAAATAAACATTGAGTTTCCAATATCTAGCTTTAAGCACCTCAATATTTGTCATCTTATAGATATTTTAAATAGTTTAATCTAAATATTAAATGTAACATCTAAATGTTAAACCTAAATGTTACATGTAAATCTAAATGTTAAATCTAAATGTTTCAGGTGAAACTATTTAACTAATATGCAAATTCCACTATGACCACGAGAGGGCGCACTTTGACTGACCTTGGCATCGCTTGCTCAGCAAGAGCCTTTCTCGCCTTCCTTCATCTGGTAGAATCTACAACTGATCTTATGGTTGGTTTGCAACCATCTTAGCAGAAAACATCGGCAGAGCCGTTCTGGCGGCAATCCAGAATTTCTCTACAGCGACGATGACGGCAACAGCGACAGCAACCCCCACAGGGCTACCACCACAGACCAGCTCGGTAAGTGTCTGTTTTCCAAATCACGTAGCATTGGATTCTTGTCAAAGCTAACTTAGCCATGAGTAGCCTCCAACGCAAATCTCTACTAGCTGCCGTTAGCTAGTTTAGTGAAGTTAGCCTTGACAAGAATCCAATGCTACGTGACAGACACTAATAAACTGTTACTTTGCACTTTACATCCCACTCCTTATGTTTTTTTTTTTTAATGACTCTACCTAGTCTGTAATATTATGACTTATTTGTAGGCCTTCATCATGTAGATAGCTCCTATGTGGACATAGTTGCCTCCATTTCCTGTTTTCCTCATCCACATTAGAGTGGTCTATAGTCGCCCTCTTGTGGTCATTTAGCGCAAAGCACTTTTTAAGCTTTTTGCAACTGGACATATCTTTTAATGGCAAATGAAAGTGCCATTGGCAAATGAAATTATTGCTAGTAGCGCAGATTGATTTAAAAAAGAGCTTGTAGGGTAAATTGTTTTAAACTTTCTCTATGGTCTTCTCATCATTCCTGACGTTCTCAGAAGTCTGGGATAGTAATTTTAATGTAAACAATTAAACAATGAATCCAGACATTAAATCACAAAATGTCTAGTGACTAAATTAACTACTTAATAACTACTAACTGTAAATGTTTGATCATAGGACCATAATCCCATCTCTATGAAGGTGGTATGAAGGCCATATTACTGTATTAAGCAGACCATTTGTCTTAAGTGTCTTCTGTGTTTTTCCTATGTAGACCGGGTTAGATTCTCTCTTCAATGTGAGTTGGGACTCAAAGTCTCAGAGTCTTAGTTGGATTGCAATTTAAATCAGGTGACTGATACATAACCAAACACATTCACACAGAGACCACGAGAGGTCTCAGGTGTTTCAGGTGAAACTATTTAACTAATATGCAAATTCCACTATGACCACGAGAGGGCGCACTTTGACTGACCTTGGCATCGCTTGCTCATTAATGTGTATTGTGTATTATTAGGGAGTGTTGTGCCTGGGGCTCTCACAAGGGAGCAGCTGATCTCCAAGCTATGGTGCAAAGACTACAACTATCACATGTTTAGACCGCTACCACAACTATCAGATGTGGAATCCGCTACCATGAGTATCACATGGAGGACCGCTGCCACATGTGTAACCCACCACTGTCCAAAGTAATGATTGGATCACACTCCCTATGATGCACAATATAGAAGTTGCCTTGCCAAGCACACACATTTTATCCTCTTTTTTCAGACTTTGTGTTTTTGTTGGCTGCACAGTTTTGAACAAGGATCATCTGCCTGTTGCCATAGACCACAGAAAGGTGTTGGCCTGTCACAAAGAAGACCCTAGGTAAGTCGATGGAAATTTCAGTTGTGTATGATAAAGTTATGTCACTCACGGTACAGTAACGTGTGTTAATTTGTTTTGATTGTTTTGAAATGACTGACCCATGCTCTATTCACAAACGAGTCTTAGGGGCAGGTCAGCTGTAGCCCAGTAGATGGACAAATATTTTGGGTCAGTTCTCTATTCAGAGAAAATAATGTTGTGTTATCTAACACTTTCAGCCTCTGTGCCTTGTGTTTTGTGGGCATCAATGTTACCATTTCCTTCAGCAGAGTTAGGTTAGGGTGTTTTGCAATGTGTGGCTCCTCTGACCAAAAAATAAATGACAAAATACAGTTTTGTAGACATTAGGCTGCAGACTGAACGTAGATGTACAGATGCAGGAATTTTAGCCTTGGTGACTGATAACCAGCAAGCTGTCTAGAACAAATGGCTCAACAGTGTAATGTCTCTTTCTTCCATTTTTTTCTCAAGGTCTAGATAACTATTGAACCCGTGCATTCATCGACAAGTGCTGTTGAAGTGTCATTACATGTAAGTTCAAGTTTAAGTCCTCCATGAACGCCTAAATAAAGATAAGCAGCAAACTTTTTGATAGCAAAGCTCAGTGGATTACACATCTCTGTATATATGTATGTGTGTATATATATATATATATGTGTGTGTGTGTGTGTATAAAACACATTGCAAATGCAAATTCAGATGTAAAACTCTTTGGCAGCAGTGAGTATTTCAAAAGTACTTCAACCACAATCCATATTCAATGAATGAATGATTTTATTTCATTTTACCAGGACTGTGTACAGATAAAACAAAAAAACTTGCATAACACACGGGAAGAGGTGTTGTACTAGGTCATAGCCACACACACACACACACACACAAACCCACTTTATAAATTAGGATACCCTTCCTCCCATGCATTTAAATTAAATTAGGTCACATACACCGACAATTTTTACCATTATCTCTGTTGCGAGCAGATCAGCAAGAGTGCTGCGCCCAGCAGTGACAATCCACTGGAGTCTGGTGAAAGGTATGTCTTGTGATTGCAATTATGGATGTAATATTGAGTGAAGAGTTGAAGATTGTGTGCCTGAAAGTCCTGAGCAGGTTGTTGTCAGCACACCATGCAGCCAGGTGCTTCATCTCTTCCCTGTAGTCAGACTCATCGTTGTCACTGATGAGTCCAATCACCGTGGTGTCATCTGCAATATTGATGATGTAGTTGGATCCATACACAGGCCTTCAGTCATGGGTGAAAAGGGAGTAGAGGAATGGGGATAGCACACAGCCTTGTGGTGCACTGGTGCTCAGTGACGGGTTGGTGGACCGTTTCTGGCCTGACCTAACAAACTGGTGTCTGTTGGTCAGGAAGTCCATGATCCAGTTGCAGATGGGGTTGCTGATTCCAAGGTCGCAGAGTTTGGCGATTAACTTGGAGGGGATGACTGTTAAATGCTGAGCTGAAGTCAACAAACAGCACTCTTGCATATGTATTCTTGTTGTCCAAGTGTGAGAGCACACAATGAAGCGCTGTGGATATCGCATCTTCTGTGCTTCTGTAGGCAAATTGGTGAGGGTCCAGTGTGGGCGGCAAGCATTTCTTCATTCAAAGCACTTCATCACTATGGGCGTGAGTGCTACAGGGCGGTAGTCATTCAAGCACGTAGGTGATGAGTGTTTCGGCACTGGCACTATGGAGGTGGTCTTGAAGCATTCCCTGTATGCTGTATTAACAAACCTTGCTTGCTGTGTGTCATTTCATGTTGTTTGTTGCATGTTACTTCATTTTGTTTACTGTGAATTATTTCATATTGTTGGTAGTGGATTATTTAATTTTGTTTGGACTCACAGTGTGACCAATTTGATTTTGGGGATGTTTTCACCAGGGGTTTCAGCGCATCACCAGTAAGCCCATTGAGTGTTGTGTGTTTTGACTGTCATTGGTATCTTAAGGTCTTTATTTTAATTCACTACTCATTACTTGTGTACTCTGTTGAACAAAAGAAAGAGTATATATTTTGGGTATAAATAACCATGCCTCTGTTGTTCGTACCCCTAACCTGTGTGTTCCTCTCAAGTGTTAATAGCGGGTAGTGGGTAACAATGGGGAATCAGAACTTGGTGTCCCTCCCTTATTGGCACTGTCACACTAGCAATTCCACAGTTCTGTTAAGCCTAGTTTAGCAAAATTACGTTGACTGGAAGACCAAATGAAGTGTGGTAGCACTAGAAACCATCTCAGAGGCATATCATTTGTTGCTACTCCTTGTATTTCCATCTGCTCGTCATTTTGCTAAAGCTGTCACATCTTTACCATTTATTACAGTTCACCACAAACTTGGCGCATTGATACACAAGTGCAACACGGTCTGTAAACAGGGACCACTTCATAGTTGTGCGTATACAGAAAATTAACCAACGTTCCAAACAGCGCATCATAATTGGAAATAAAATCAAGCCGTGGTATAACTTGTTACATATTAAGTTAACTCTGCAAGACGCCTCCTAGATTTACTGACAAATGAATACCTGTCCCTGGTCCTGTTGGGCCCAGTCCCCAATACAGAGCCAACCCTAGGCCCAGTGTCCAACAGCAAACTGCCCCAGAGACTCCAAGATGTTGTGTCTAGTTTCATAACAAATAACACTGATTAATATGTATACCAATTCAATCATTTTGCTTCATTTAAATGTTAACTACTCAGCATAAAATATTGTGATCCATCTTCTGAACACGGTGTCATTCTAACAGACAGGGAACGAGTCAGGAAAGGGGCAGAGATGGCCAGTGTGAACACAGAAATGTGAAATGTTTTTGGCTTCTATGCCAGACTGACTTATACATTAGTCAATTTAAATTCTCAATATAGCTAGTGAGATGTGTACTTGTATTGTGTAATGTAATGTTCTCATCACAGGTCTTTTCCAGCACTTTTTGGAGCCAAGGGAAAGCACCAGTGTGTTTGAGGGCCCGCCAACCACTTCACCCTTTACCCAAATGTCTTGAACGCACTCTCAAAGGCAGTGAAGAAATTTTCCATCTGCAAGCTGGTTTGGGACGCAGGTCCATGCTGATAGCAGAGAGCTACACTCATGATGAGGTGAGGTAGCATCATTAACAAATTTTATATATATTAATATAGCCCACTATCAAAACAAATGTCACAATGTGGTGTATGTGGTATTATTTATTTTACTGGTGGTTTATATTACTCTTGAAGGTATGTTCAACCCTCAAAGATCTCTATCCAAAACTGTAAAGTGTGTCTGGGGGCTGGCTGATTTACAAAGCAGCAGGTACATAGAACTTATGGCCAATGTAATTTTGTTTGTAATGTTAAAATTGGATCAATATCATGAGTGATGAGTACTATCACATAAATTATTTTTCTTTTTAGGAGGGTGGGGTGCTAGAAAATTACACATGGTGCTCCTGAGGACAGTGGCTACACAGGGCTAATTCTGAAGACTGCAAGTGCAGGCAGGAAAGGGTGTCCTATATATTGCTCCAGTACAGGAGGAACTAGACACACTGCCACAGCCTCCTGACTCCAGGTCCGTCTCCACAATGTCAAAGGTAATGTGCCACTTCTGACAGATCAGCTATCCACTATAAATCCTTTCGCTGCATGTTCAAACCTGTAAGCCTTCAGATACATATCCACAGGAGGTATGTACAGACCCATTGTATGTTGGGAGATCACATTATACTACAAATAGCTGTACACTGTAAAACACAGAAACAACTACTGCACACTTTTAAGCTTGTCACTAGATATCTGTAATAGACAATGTTTTGCTCCTCAAGATTTTTCTCGGGTGCAACATTGTGAATATTGCTTGCATAACACACTTCATACACCATCTTCATATAATAAATGAGAATTTGCTACTCTCCTTTATCAGATTAGTGATTAATCTGATGACTCGGATTACAGTCACTGACAAAAAGGTGCAAATACTCACACAGAGTAAAGCATGTCACATATACATACATACAACATACATACACCGGACAACCACAGACTTTAAGGAATACAGACAATACAGTTTCCAGAATCAAACTGCCTAACACCCATTAATTTCTCCTTCAGCCTTAATGATGTTCTGCAGGCCATCTCTGCTGCTGTTAACAATGAGGAAGAATTTCTTCTCACTGCATCAAGATCCCATGTGGTGGAGCGGGGCCTTGCTCAGTGGATGCTCAGAAGAAGGCATTGCCAACCAGTCGGTTAAAAATCAGGTTCATAGGGGAGGCCTTGATACAGGAGGGAGTTCCTCACAGGTACACATATTGGAACTAGAACCTTTGCCAAACAGCTTGGATTTTGTACTATTTACTCCCCTTTGCTTCAACTGATCACCCAAATGTAATCACGTGTTCCTTTCTCATTATCAACATTTACTGAAAGTTTAATTGAAATCCGTTCATAACTTTGAGTTATTTTCAGTTGCAATAGAAGTAACCGTAGTGACATTAAATCATTCTTTGTTTTCAAAGAGATGGTTGCAGGGATTGAGCAGAAACTTTTTAAGGCTGACCAGATTCGAAAATGTCCCAAATATTCCATGTTGGATCTTGATCAAGCAATTTAGCTATGCCTATGGGATTACATTACTATCATTTTCCCTACCTCACTTGAATGAGAAGTAAAATGGTTATTTGTTAATATGTGGCATGCCGTTTTGCTCAAATTACTTAATTTTGCTCAAAATGTTATGCTACGCATAGAATTATTTCTTGCTTTCTGCCCTTAGTATTTTTTAGTCTAAGGACATGACTGTTTCTTCTAATTTATACTGTTTCTTTCAGGAGTGCTGGTGAAATCTGACTGATTAACACACAACACTTTTGTTTTCTCATTACACTGACATGCACCACAGTTATTATACTTATCTTTGATTATTGTTCATTTAACTTTATTCATTTAATAAATATTTTGATTATCAATATGAAACCGCCTGGTCTTCCCGCTTAATGTTGCATGCCCTGAGCCAGCACGTAACATTTGTAATACAGAATTCCCCACTGTCACAGAATTCAAGGGAAGTCAGGGAATTTTGTAGCAACATCAGTACTGAGATATTTGGTCAAAAATATTGTGATATATGATTCTGATGACTAAGGCTGCCATGCAAGGTGCCAATCAGACTATCACTAACAATCAACTCCATGGTGTATGTATTTGTTGAATATTGCGCTTATCGAAGTGTAAAGGCCCCTCCACATCTGCGTCGGGTACAAACATGCAGTATTCACCATCGTACTCATGTTGTGTCTTTAATTATCTCTTGGGCATTTGTGTGTGTGTGTGTGTGTTTTTAAGGTTGAGTCGACCACAGAGGCTACAATGACTGAACTGATTGAGGAAATTTTGAACTGTGGCTATAATGGACCTGTTAATGTTGAAAAGAAGGAAGAAATTGTTTGGTAAAATATCTTTTTTTAACTCTGCTGATCCTTGTTAAGAATGTTAGTGTAACTGTACTCATGGCAATTTTATTTAAGTTTATTTATTCTTCATAAAAAAGCGCTTAATATAACTCTGAGGCCTAGGGTTGGCTTCATTGATGTTGAATTGAAAGCAATTCTCTTCCTGACCAGAGAATATCAGTCTAGCGTTTCTAGTTTCTAGCCCTTCCTAACCAAAGATACTACTGTTGGTAAACCAGCACAGTAACATAATGCATGTATCATCATAAAATAGTTATACTAGTTAATAGTTATAGTTATAGCAATAGTTATAGTAGGCTTAGGCCAAGGGGCCTAGTTTTAGAGGTCCTTACATTAATGTTCATGTTTTACTTTGTTACATTTAACTTCATATAGAATTTCTTTTTCCCTTCTATATTTTAGTGCTGCTGTTCTTCATGCCAAACTTCGGCTGCTGCCCCTTCTCTCCCAGGTCTGCAGCTTTATGGGCTCGCTGATGTAATGAACCAGTATCCAAACATCTGCCAGGAGAGGAGATGAAGGTGAGTTGATAGATGTATGCTTTAGTAGGGATGTAGAGTAGAGTTACTTTATTAATCCCAGAGGAAATTAAGGTGTCCAGCAGCATATAAACATCATAAATATATCCCATATAACATAACATATCCACCATATACATCATATACACATCTCACATATACACATATACATCATATACACATCTCACATATACATCATATACATCATATACACATCCCAGTGAAAGAAGGGACACCCCCTACCCCACCCCACCCTGCCCCCCCTCCCTACACACACCCACACACAAAGAACAAGTGGAAGTGAGCGTTATGAACCACCTACAGGACTTCTTGCAGCAGCTGGAAGCATGTAATTGCTTATTTAGTCTTTTTCTTGTAAACTCTGTGTACTTAGTGTCTCTATAACACATCTCAGGAAGTTTCCATGTAGGCTACATCATCATTGTAAGTACACTTATGTGCACTTAAAGACCTTGTTTGCCCTGCCCTTCTGCCCCTGCCATTGCCCAAACCTGAGTCCTCTCCCCCACATACACATCACACTACTCCACCTCCCCTGCCATCAGTAAGCCCCCACCCCCATAATTAAACTGCATTTTTTACACCCAGTTATTATATGTGATAAACTTTCCTTGTCAGATATTAGATTTACCTGTGTCGCTACAGGCAAACTGTCCAATGTTTCATATACATGATTGTTTTTTTCATCTGTCTCTGAAAAGATGAACATCCACAGGTGGGTAACTATCCAGGTCACCTGTCCCCCAGTACATTTCTCCAGTGGCTGACAGGACAAGGCCACATTCCCGTCTTACCAGAAGAAAAGAGAAACTTCAGAGTCGTTGTGGAGTTCAATCACACTTGTGACATCCAGTATGGTGTACATACAGTTTGCTACCCAACAGTCACTGCATGTAGCAATACAATCCACCTGCCTGTTCAGCATATGCAAACTTATCTTGACTTCAAACAAGTAATGACAGGCCTGGTGAAATGCCTGGCTTAGATGAAAGGCTTCTATGTGAAATACTGACGTTGCAAATATCTAGTGCTACTTTTTTTTCCATACCTTCAGTGTTCAGTACAAAATATAAACATTCAGGCTAAAGTAGTAAATGGGTTTCAGATATTTATACCAAAATCTAGTTTGTATCTGCACCTAATTCTGTTCATGGGTGTTAATGACCATTACACTGAATGTTGTGCTTTAAGCAGCATTAGCATATTTTTGATAAGTGTTTTCATCACATGTCCTTCACTGTGATTTTACCCTCCTCCCTGTGGTTGTCAGAATTTATGTGATGGTGTCTGATTAAAAAAAAAAAGTATGAAAGCAAAATACAACTTTGTGCCATTTTATACATTTACTTTTAATTAGTTTGCTGTAAATGGCAGAAGGTGGTCTACAAGTTGCCTGGATACATGTGGTCCTACACTGGAATTGTCCCATCACAAGTTATTAAAAGTCCTCTAGCACAGGCATGACTGTCAATGATGGTGAAGTAGGTACAAAGCATGAGCGAGTGTGGTCAAATAAATGTCTCTTCCAAAACTATTTGAATGAGAAAGGGGATCAAGGGCAAGGCAAAGCGTTTCAGTGTCCTCTGTCTTCAGTGGACATTCCATTTCTGGCACGGTAACCAAAGTCAGTCCCTTTTTGTAAAGTTTGTTAAGACTCAAACAGGAACCCAAATGCAGATCAGCACGGTTTTTCACAAAGAGCAAGAAACTATACAAAAAGCAGTACGTGGTGGAAGAAAGCTCAGGAGATCTCGGTAAGGCAAAAACACACAAGTAATCCAACAAAGGGTTTCCAAAAACAGGTATCAAAAAGGGCAGGGGTTCGGGGAAAACAGAGGAAACTCAAAAACATCCAAAAGGTACAAAGACAGTTATCTAAACTTCCAAAAGGTTCAAAAGGAATTCAGGAGCAGAAACAAAACAGAACTCACGGGTAGGTGAGCAGACTAGATACAGACTTACACGATAGACGAGCAACAGAACGAGGTCAGATGATCAGACCAGGAACAGAAAAAAAAACGAGGAACGAGGTCAGATGATCAGACCAGGAACAGAAAAAAAACTGGGGTTTATATAGGGGGCAGGAGCACTAGGAGAAACAGGGGGCAGCTGAAACTCATTACGGGGAAAACAGAATCATGAGGAGCAGGTGTAGAGCAGGGGAGGAGAAAGGGGCAGGGCAGGCAACAGAACAGAAGCACATGGGGAATGAAAACAAAACACAGAGGTTGCAGTTCATAGATAGTCCAGCGGGGGGCCAAGGTCTCAGGAGGGGAATCTTGGTGGTAAGCCATGATAGGCGAGGACCACCAGAGGTGCAATGCCGAGGTAGTCCAATGGGAAAGCCAAGGTATCAGGAAGCAGAACTTTTATTGTCAATTTCTTCACATGTACTTGACATACAAAGGAATCGAAATTACGGTTTTACTTTTGCCTAGTGCTACTACCTAACATTAGGTATGACCTAACATAACAGGTATGATGAGACAAGACATAGAACCCTAAGTACACTACTAATGTAGCAGGGCATGACGAGACAGACAAGGCATGAGGTGAAGTTCACTGAGTGTTCCAGCTTTGTGCATTTAAAGGTAGCTGCCCCTGCAATTTGCATATGCAGAGTCTCAGTTGGGGCAGGAGACTGAACAGACTGTGTGCTGGGTGACTTGCATCACTGACAATTGTGATGGCTTTTCGGGTGAGGCGGGTGGTGTACAGGTCTTGCAGGGAGGGGAGTGATGCACCAATGATCCTCTCAGCTGTCCTCATGTTGTAGAGCCTTCCTGTTGTAGAAAGTGCAGCTCCCACCCCACACAGTGATGCAGCTGGTAAGGATGCTCTCTATGGTTCCTTTGTAGAATGCAGTCATGATGGGTGGTGGAGTACTTGCCCGCTTCAGTTTGCACAGGAAGTAGAGACGCTGCTGTGCTTTCTTGGCCAGTGATGCAGTGTTGGTGGTCCAGGAGAGGTCGTCGCTGATGTGCACCCCCAGGTCGATGGTCAGTGGGGGCTGTTGGGTGTGGCCCCTCTGGAAACTGACCACAATCTCCTCCTCTGGGTTGGTGGAGTTGTCACAAGCCCCCCTAAGCTCTCCCAATCAATATCCTCAATTTGGATTCCCTAAAACCAACAAAATACAGTATTATCAGTATGTAGATTGAGAAAATCATGGTTAGAGGCAGGACAACGATATAATTGTAACTTAACCCTCGACCCAATCCTGTTTTGCTTCAGCGATGCAAACAAAAAAAGTGAAGCGTGGGAGAAAATTGCAGAGGTAGTGGGACAGACAAGACAAGATCCTGGTCTTCCATGCTGAGATGATGAAACAGAAATGATACGTGCCAGTATTTATAGAACGCATTCTGCATTGTATTAAGCGGGAGTACATTTAATTTGCTCTTTACAGTAAATCTTTAGCCAATTGTTAAGGCTAGTAGTTTTAAGCGGGATTTTATCCGCAACTGCTTTGCTCTTGTGAACTGCCTCGACCAAGGCCAAGTTTTTAAATACTGCTACAAACATAATCATATTTAAAACGAGATTGCAATTTAATGCGAAGAATGATGCGATTTAAGTAAAAAGGAATGTTACAGTCAGCGGCCTAAATAATTCATGAATCATTGTATGAATATGAATATGAATATGAATATGAATATTTTTCAGCAGTCAGTGCATGTAGACGTTTTATACTCTTTTATTCCTTTATTAACCAAACATGTCAAAGTTCAAGTACATCAGTGTTTTGCCCTACGCATACATCACCGCTTTCACAACTGTTGGTCGGGGAAGCGTTTTTTTGATCTTAGTCTTTAAATGACTAACATTCCAAATGATACGTCATGAGCGAACAAAGCGAACTCAACAGCGAAGCTTCTTCAGCGACCTCGGTGACGTGGTCGCTTTGGTCGCTTCTGGTGTGAACGTATAGGCTTGTTAGCCTAACTCATTGTTGTACACGGAGCAAATTAATATTAAAGGGTGATGTCATGGGTCCTTCCTCCTTATACATATTCTGTGGCAGGAATTAGCTATGCGTCCTAAGATTAGACAAATGAGTCTGTATCTTCTGTTGATATCAAAGAGAACCACTAAACGTAAGCGGACTAACGACAACTCCTCATTCTCAATATAGCACCTGCCATACACAGCGACAGACTCTAAGCAGAACCCGGCGGTGTCAAAGACATTCAATCACGAGTAGTTATTAAAATTAATCACGCTGAAGACAGCCTACGTTCACTTTCACTCGGTATTATTTACTGAGTAAAAAGGTGTCGTTATTGTTTGCAGGGGGTTTGTAGACTAGCTCCAGCGCTCGTTGCTAAAATCATAACTGAAACATACTAGTCGTCTGCCGTCACTGTGAACATGATTTAAGCTCGCCGATTAAACCGAATTGTTCACACTTGTTCCTCCTCCGTTTAGTGGGCACTGTGCTCAGAAAGGAAGGTGATGATTGGCCGAAGAGGAGTCCTGTGTATCTGTGCTCGATTGCTTTTCCTCCATCCTTAAACTACCCGGATGTGGGTCACAGTAAAGTTGAATTTGAAATTTGGCGGTCATTCCCACTGTTCCTCATCCACATTAGAGTGGTCTATAGGCGCCCTCTTGTGGTCATTTGCCGTACGGCACTTTTTAAGCTTTTTGCAACCGGACATATATTTTAATGGCAAATGAAAGATTATTGCTAGCAGCGCAGGTTTATTTAAAAAGAGCTTGAACTTTCTCTGTGCTCTTGTCGTCATTCCAGACGTTCTCAGAAGTCTGGGAGAGTAATTTTCTGACCTACATGCTTGGGAATGTATAATGTGGACAAACTAAGCCTATTTCACTCACAATTCTGCAAGTACCGCTCTGTAGCATTGCTTATACAGTTCCTCATCCACATTAGAGTGGTCTCTAGGCGCCCTCTTGTGGTCATTTAGCGTACGACACCTTTTCAGCTTTTTGCAACAGGACAAATCTTTTATTGGCAAATGAAAGATTATTGCTAGCAGCGCAGGTTTATTTAAAAAGAGCTTGTAGGGTAAATTGTTTTAAACTTTCTCTATGGTCTTCTCGTCATTCCAGACGTTCTCAGAAGTCTGGGATAGTAATTTTAATGTAAACAATCAAACAATCAATCCAGACATATACATCACAAAATGTCTAGTGACTAAGTTAACTACTTAGTAACTACTAACTGCAAATGTTTGATCATAGGACCATAATCCCATCTCCATGAAGGTGGTATGAAGGCCATATTACTGTATTAAGCAGACCATTTGTCTTAAGTGTCTTCTGTGTTTTTCCTATGTAGACCGGGTTAGATTCTCTCTTCAATGTGAGTTGGGACTGCAATTTAAATCAGGTGACTGATACATAACCAAACACATTCACACAGAGACTGTGGTGTGGACTGTGTAATAAATTCACTATTCACATATACTAGAGCATTTTTCACATCGGTGTCCTGTGTTTCTACACTTTAGTCCAAGTTGGGAACAATCAATCTTCAGGAATTTGAAGATGTTATGGAGGTGTGAAATCCAGGCCGATCCATCTTGATTAATACGTTGCCTTTCGCTCATTTCTCGTGTCCTCTTTGCTCTGCTGTCATGTAAATATTGACTGTAAACAAATAATAATCACACTATTTCAAAAGAAAGTTCAGATAATTTTATTATTAATAAACAATTACTTTGCACTTTACATCCCACTCCACGTGTCTTAAATATTATGTCACTCTGCTTTGTCTAGAAAAATTTTGTCACATTCAGCTTTAAATAGTGTTTAAAAAATGGGTGTCAAGTTTTTGCACATTTATTATAGATGTCTTAAATATCTTATAGATATTTTAAATAGTTTAATCTAAATATTAAATGTAACATCTAAATGTTAAACCTAAATACTGAGTCTAAATGTTAAATTTAAGTATAAATATAAATTTTAAATATAAATATTAAATCTAAATGTTTCAGGTGAAACTATTTAACTAATATGCAAATTCCACTATGGCCACGAGAGGGCGCACTTTGACTGACTTTGGCATCGCTTGCTCAGCAAGAGCCTTTCTCGCCTTCCTTCATCTGATAGAATCTACAACTGTTTTATGGTTGGTTTGCAACCATCTTAGCAGAAAACATCGGTGTGCTGGATCTGTGTCCTCTCAAATAAACATTGAGTTTTCAATATCTAGCTTTAAGCACCTCAATATTTGTCATCTTATAGATATTTTAAATAGTTTAATCTAAATATTAAATGTAACATCTAAATGTTAAACCTAAATACTGAATCTAAATGTTAAATTTAAACCTACATATAAATGTTAAATCTAAATATTAAATCAAAATGTTAAATATAAATGTTAAACCTAAATGTTACATGTAAATCTAAATGTCAAATCTAAATGTTTCAGGTGAAACTATTTAACTAATATGCAACTTTGGGCACACTTTGGATGACTTTGGCATCGCTTGCTCAGCAAGAGCCTTTCTCGCCTTCCTTCATCTGATAGAATCTACAACTGTTTTATGGTTGGTTTGCAAACATGTCTGAATCATCCATCCTTAGCAGAAAACATCGGCAGACGGCAGAGCCGTTCTGGCGGCAATCCAAAATTTCAGCGACGATGACAGCGACAGCAACCCCCACAGGGCTACCACCACAGGCCAGCTCGGTAAGTGTCTGTTTTCCAAATCACGTAGCATTGGATTCTTGTCAAAGCTAACTTAGCCATGAGTAGCCTCCAACGCAAATCTCTACTAGCTGCCGTTAGCTAGTTTAGTGAAGTTAGCCTTGACAAGAATCCAATGCTACGTGATTTGGAAAACAGACACTTTAATAAACTATTACTCTACACTTTACATCCCACTCCTAATGTTTTGAATGTGATGTCACTCTACTTTGTCTGCAATATTATCACTTATTTGTAGGCCTTCATCATGTAGATAGCTCCTATGTGGACATAGTTGCCTCCATTATACAGTATGTGTCTATATCTTTCCATTTGTCTATTTGACTTGTCTATTTGTTGAATGTATGGAGAGTCAATTAGACTGATTCTGATTCCCCCTTGTGATTTGAATGTGGTGTCATCATTCATGGGTCTTTGAATAGCAGTCTTGCAAAATAATTCCACCAGGTACGCAACTGTACTGAAACATGTAAGCCAACAATATTTGTCTGTCCTTGTCCTTAAATAGATTAATTTTTGATCTTTTGACTAAGACAAACTCTTTGGGAGTGTCGTGCCTGGCGCTCCCACAAGGGGACCCAGAGTGAAAACACGCTATGACAAGACCCATATATGAATCCCAGATCTAGAGAGGGCTGTATGTCAGCAATGTCACCTCAGAGAGACTCGTGGCCGGTGGCGTTGGAAAGCCTTACTTTTGAAAACCGAGATACAGCTCTAAGGATCAGTTAGTGCACTTGCTTTTGTGGCTAATTACAAAAACCCACATGCACCAGTAATCCTAACATCCCTTTGTTGCTGTTGTTATTATTATTCATTAATGTGTATTGTGTATTATTAGGGAGTGTTGTGCCTGGGGCTCTCACAAGGGAGCAGCTGAACTCCAAGCTATGGTGCAAAGACTACAACTATCACATGTTTAGACCGCTACCACAACTATCAGATGTGGAATCCGCTACCATGAGTATCACATGGAGGACCGCTGCCACATGTGTAACCCACCACTGTCCAAAGTAATGATTGGATCACACTCCCTATGATGCACAATATAGAAGTTGCCTTGCCAAGCACACACATTTTATCCTCTTTTTTCAGACTTTGTGTTTTTGTTGGCTGCACAGTTTTGAACAAGGATCATCTGCCTGTTGCCATAGACCACAGAAAGGTGTTGGCCTGTCACAAAGAAGACCCTAGGTAAGTCGATGGAAATTTCAGTTGTGTATGATAAAGTTATGTCACTCACGGTACAGTAACGTGTGTTAATTTGTTTTGATTGTTTTGAAATGACTGACCCATGCTCTATTCACAAACAAGTCTTAGGGGCAGGTCAGCTGTAGCCCAGTAGATGGACAAATATTTTGGGTCAGTTCTCTATTCAGAGAAAATAATGTTGTGTTATCTAACACTTTCAGCCTCTGTGCCTTGTGTTTTGTGGGCATCAATGTTACCATTTCCTTCAGCAGAGTTAGGTTAGGGTGTTTTGCAATGTGTGGCTCCTCTGACCAAAAAATAAATGACAAAATACAGTTTTGTAGACGTTAGGCTCTGAAGACTGCAGACTGAACGTAGATGTACCAATGCCTACCAAAGGAATTTTAGCCTTGGTGACTGATAACCAGCAAGCTGTCTAAGTTTAAGTCCTCCATGAACACCTAAATGAAGATAAGCAGCAAACTTTTTGATAGCAAAGCTCAGTGGATTACACATCTCTGTATATATGTATGTGCGTGTGTGTGTGTGTGTGTGTGTGTGTATATATATATATATATATATATATATATATATATATATATATATATGTATGTGTGTGTGTATAAAACACATTGCAAATGCAAATTCAGATTTAGAACTTAGTCTTTGGCGGTAGTGACTATTTCAAAAGTACTTCAACCACAATCCATATTCAATGAATGAATGATTTTATTTCATTTTACCAGGACTGTGTACAGATAAAACAAAAAAACCCTTGCATAACACACGGGAAGAGGTGTTGTACTAGGTCATAGCCACACACACACACAAACCCACTTTATAAATTAGGATACCCTTCCTTCCATGCATTTAAATTAAATTAGGTCACATACACCAACATTTTTTTACCATTATCTCTGTTGCGAGCAGATCAGCAAGAGTGCTGCTGATGCTGAAGAGTGTACTTCAGTTCACTTTGGCAGGTGTGAACTGACATGGATTCATCATCTTTAAAGAGAAATGGAACACAAAGCTTCCAGAATTTAAAGACATTCGTCAGCATTGAATATCAACGGAGAAGATGGTCATTGAAGAAGATGAGAAAATTATAAAGCCGATCACTGACCAGAAATGGAAGGGGTTTGACATTAAGGACTTTGGAGAAAAGGGAAAAAGTGAGCAAACAACAAACATTGGATGACATATAAAAAGCAGCGTCAAAGTTTTGTGAGGACATGACAGTCATATTTCCTTTTTCTGTTTTGTGTAGGTGTAATTGCCACTGTGCCTGTCTCCAAAGGAGATATTGTGTGTGATTACCATGGGCGAGTCATCCCTGCTTCTGAAGGAAAAAAGTTAATGGTTGAACTGGAGGATGGAGTCATGGGCTATCTTTTTTTTCAAGTGCAAAGATGGTGGCAGTCCTTGTATTGTTGCACAGACTTTTCCCTGTGAGTGTCATCCTCTGAAAGACACATTTGGGAGGCAAATGAACTACAATGAAACACAATATCAAGCCTGTACATTTCCAGTTGAAATTCCCTGTTGGTCCCAGAGACACTGTACCTTTTCTGGCATCACAGGACATCAAGTGCATTAAGAACTGTTATGGGACTACGGAGTGAGGAATACATCCTTCAGAGGTTAAGGGATAAACTGGGGCTGGTTAGATGAATGAGTAGTGTTTATGGGCAGAAATATGTCCCACCAGAAACTGAATTCGAAGACTTTATAATAGGATTAGAATAGCTAAACTAGAATAACTGCACATAGTGTGAAATTTATTAAGTTGAATCCTTGCATTGAAAACTGAATCTGAATACTATAATTTGAATTTGAATTCACGTTTAGTTCTCAAAATTCAAATACAATTTTACTGTGATCCATAACCGGGTAGTTTAATGATGGAGGAAGAGCAATCGAGCACAGATACACTGGACTCCTCTTCGGCCAATCAGCACCTTCCTTTCTGAGCACAGTGCGGAGGAGGAACAAGTGTGAAGACTCGATCGACCATGACTGCAGACATGACAAATACGGTAATGGCAGTTTTACATTTATTTTAACGTTCTTTTGATTTAAAATATCATAGCTATTTTGTTGAAACGTTTCACTAGGTGAGCTTAAACAAATCATGTTCACAGTGATGTCAGATGACTAGTATGTTTCAGTTATGATTTTAGCAACGAGCGCTGGAACTGGTCTACATACTGCAGTGCAAAGAATAACGACACCTTTTTACTCAGTGAATAGCACCGAGTGAAAGTGAACGTAGGCTGGTCATGTCTTCAGCGTGATTAATTTGAATAACTACTCGTGATTGAATGTCTTTGACACCGGCGGGTTCCGCTGACACTCTGTCGCTGTGTATGGCAGGTGCTATTGAGAATGAGGAGTTGTCGTTAGTCCGCATACGTTTAGTGTTTCCCTTTGATATTATCAGAAAATATGGACTTATTTGTTTAATCGTAATTTTAAACTGATTTGATAATGTCTAAGTTATTTATATAAGGAATAATTGACGACATGGCGCTCGTATATCAGAAAGTCAATGCACGTTGGAGGTTCTGAGGCTGCTATGGCCAAGACCCAGTCGTTAGTTCCATGGCTTTGGTTGTCAAGCTAGTGTAATAGGATTGTACCTGCACTTTAACGACGGTCCTTGCATCTTCGCCCCCACATGCGTTGTAATTGGTTAACCGGACGTTAATTCCTTTTCCACTGGCATGTTGGTATGTTGCCTTTTCATTGCGTTTGAATTTCCTGCATTCCGATATGTTTGAGTATTTACGGTTTGTGTACATTCTAGCCGTGGCTGCGTTGCTTATGCTTACTGGCTAGCAGTGCTAGCAGGGTTAACAGTAGAGTAAATAATTACTCCTATATTTCCCCTAGGAGTCGTGTGACATCCAACGGTGAGGGTCAGTGTTGCTGTTTTGTTGCCATTTTCCCGTCTGTCGTCCTGCTTTGTGGTGGCTGGCTACCTGGCAGCTAGGCCGCCTGCGACTGGGTGCTGGCAGTTTATTTTTGTAGGTGTGTGTGGTTGTTCGCTGTATGTGTATGTCGGTGTGCCGGTTGCATGGAGCTTGTTTGTGTTTGTTTTAATTGTTTAATTTTTTTGTCCATCGTGTGTATAGTGTCTGTCCATTTATGTATGCTTCTGGTGACTGTGCAGCCAATAACCCCGCTAACATTAGATGTAATCCGTGGCATTAGATTAGATTAGATTCAACTTTATTGTCATCACTCATGTATAAATACAGGTAACGAAATGCGGTTTGGCATCTAATCAGAAGTGCAAAGAACAGCAAGTGCAGTATATACAGTAAATGCAATATGTACAGTTAAAGAGCAAATTATTGTGGTATGTTGCAACTATGTGACCACTTACTGTAATGTCACTAGGCTACAGGCTATTCAACTGAATGAATAGAGGGAGGCAGGAGTGCAACAAATCTGTGTATCTTTATTGCTCCAGTATGGAAATAAATAATTAATAACATAGCAAGACTGAAATTGATTGTTAGATCAACATAAATGAGGCACAAATTAAAAAAATAAGAAAATAAACCCACACAGAGACTTTCTGCACACAATGCCGCCCACAGGCAGGCAGTCTGGGATAGCCAGCTAGACAACACCCTGACAGATTACACCCCAAAACAAACTCATAGCAAATTAAGGTAGTACACTGCAAAGAAAATACACAAGATGTTAACGTAGTACACTGCAAATCAATCTAGATCACCCGTGGAGTCTAGAAGGCATCGCTGTATGCAAAATCACTCTCACTGGTTCACACACATCATTACACCCACCGCGGACTATTAGGTAGTTCCACACCACTAGGTGTTCAGTTAGTTATGTAATACATAAATACGTCAGACATGCTGAAATCAATCTTCCCATTTAGGCTGCCTATTACACACATGCTGTTTAAATACCTTCAAACAGGCTGCGTCGCCATAGTAGGCCCAGGACGGGAGAAAGATGAACTACCTCCGTCGGCGAGAAGGCATGGAGACACAGCAGTAACGTGCTTCCTAAATGGGGCAAATACTGTTTAATTGTCGTCTAACAAACTACCCAACTGCTAGGCATCACAACACGAGTGGCTAACCCCATGTACCTTTCGTTGGCGTGGAACTGCCCACAGTCAACAGGCAGAGAGAGAGAAAGAACGGAGTGATGTGGTGATGAACCCTGTGACACACTTCGTAGCTTGTAAGTGCCAACGCACCAATTCAGCAGCACGGCTACACTTACGGCTCAGTCACTCACTCAGTTTCGCTGCCGTAACAGCAGATCACACCAATTAAAACAACTCCCGGCGGTGCAATACAAGTACACAATATGTAAAATTGTACCCAAGTTAAATAAGAAGGAATAACCAGAAAACCTACCTGTGTTCTTCCCGCGACCGACCACAAGCACCCACGCAACAAACAACCAAATGACTAGCTGCGTCAGAATAAAAGGAAGCGACGTAGGCACTACCACCCACAGCTGGGCGTTTACACCAGCGCTGCGAATCAGCCTTGCCACATAATATTCAGATAAGAGTAGTAATAATAAATATGCAGAATAATAATTAGACAGAAGAGCAATATACATGTAAGGTGAAGAGATAATGAGGGTAATATACAGATGTGCTGTATAGATTCAATATAAAGGGCAATATACAGATGTGCAATAGAGATAGTTATGTACAGATGTATTAAGTATATACAGATGTACAGAAGTATATACAGATGTGCAATATACAGATGTGCTAGAGATAGTAATGTACAGATGTATTAAGTATATACAGATGTGCAGGGCTATAGCAGCAGAGTGCAGTGTGAGGTTCAGAGGGGGACAGAGTTCAGTAGTGTGACGGCTGTGGGGAAGAAGCTCCTCTAGCGCCTTCTGGAGGGGAGGAATTGGAATAGTATGTTGGCAGGATGAGAGGTGTCCTTCAGAATGTTGCGTGGCAGGAAGCGGAGTCCCTGTGATTCTCTGAGCAGTTTTCACCACTCGCTGCAGAGAAGCGCAGATATCGCATCTTCTGTGCTTCTGTTGCTTCTGTAGGCAAATTGGTGAGGGTCCAGTGTGGGCGGCAAGCATTTCTTGAGGTATGCCAGAACCAGTCGTTCAAAGCACTTCATCACTATGGGCGTGAGTGCTACAGGGCGGTAGTCATTCAAGCACGTAGGTGATGAGTGTTTCGGCACTGGCACTATGGAGGTGGTCTTGAAGCATTCCCTGTATGCTGTATTAACAAACCTTGCTTGCTGTGTGTCATTTCATGTTGTTTGTTGCATGTTACTTCATTTTGTTTACTGTGAATTATTTCATATTGTTGGTAGTGGATTATTTAATTTCGTTTGGACTCACAGTGTGACCAATTTGATTTTGGGGATGTTTTCACCAGGGGTTTCAGCGCATCACCAGTAAGCCCATTAAGTGTTGTGTGTTTTGACTGTCATTGGTATCTTAAGGTCTTTATTTTAATTCACTACTCACTACTTGAGTACTCTGTTGAACAAAAGAAAATTAAAAGAGTATATATTTTGGGTATACATAACCATGCTTCTGTTGTTCGTACCCCTAACCTGTGTGTTCCTCTCAAGTCTTAATAGCGGGTAGTGGGTAACAATGGGGAATCAGAACTTGGTGTCCCTCCCTTATTGGCACTGTCTCACTAGCAATTCCGAAGTTCTGTTAAGCCTAGCTTACGTTGACTGGAAGACAAAATGAAGTGTGGTAGCACTAGAAACCATCTCAGAGGCATATCATTTGTCGCTACTCCTTGTATTTCCATCTGCTCGCCATTTTGCTAAAGCTGTCACACCATTTTTTTACAGTTCACCACAAACTTGGCGCATTGATACACAAGTGCAACACGGTCTGTAAACAGGGACCACTTCATAGGTTTGCGTATACAGAACATTAATCAACGTTCCAAACAGCGCATCATAATTGGAAATAAAATCAAGCCGTGGTATAAATTGTTACATATTAAGTTAACTCTGCAAGACGCCTCCTAGATTTACTGACAAATGAATACCTGTCCCTGGTCCTGTTGGGCCCCGTCCAAACCACTTCACACCAGTCAAAGAGATGCAAGTTACATTTTATTATTATCTCTTACCCAGATTTCTTGAACACACTCACAAAGGCAGTGAAGAAATGTTCCATCTGCAAGCCAGTTTGGGACGCAGGTCCACACTGATACCACAGAGCTACACATGATGAGGTGAGGCAGCATCATTAACAAGGTTTATATATATTAATGTAGCCCACTATCAAAACAAATGTCACAATGTGGTGTATGTGGGATTATTTATTATTTTACTGGTGGTTTATATTACTCTTGAAGGTATGTTCAACCCTCAAAGATCTCTATCCAAAACTGGAAAGTGTGTCTGGGGGCTGGCTGATTTACAAAGCAGCAGGTACATAGAACTTACTCATGACCAATGTAATTTTTTTTTTATAAAACATTGGATCAATATCATGAGTGATGAATACTGTCACATTTCAATACAATTCAACTATTAAATTACTTTTCTTTTTAGGAGGGTGGGGTGCTAGAAAATTACACATGGTGTGTCCTGAGGACAGTGGCTACATAGGGCTAATTCTGAAGACTGCAAGTGCAGGCAGAAAGGGTGTCCTATATATTGCTCCAATACAGGAGGAACTAGACACACTGCCACTGCCTTCTGACTCCAGGTCCGTCTCCACAATGTCAAAGGTAATGTGCCACTCCTGTCAGACCAGCTATCCACTATAAATCCTTTCGCTGCATGTTCAAGCCTGTAAGCCTTCAGATACATATCCACAGGAGGTATGTACAGACCCATTGTATGTTGGGAGATCCCATTATACCACAAATAGCTGTATCCTGTAAAACACAGAAACAACTACTGCACACTTTTAAGCTTGCCACTAGATATCTGTAATAGACAATGTTTTGCTCCTCAGGATCTTCCTCGGGTGCAACATTGTGAATATTGCTTGCATAATACTCACTTCATACACCATCTTCATATAATAAATGAGAACTTGCTACTCTCCTTCATCAGATTAGTGATTTAATATGATGACTCGAATTACAGACACTACTTTGAGGTAAACTCAAATCAGAAGGTGACATAATTGGTACCTTTTCAAACATCAGGGGTATTTTGGTTTTAAAAAAGTTTTGGACGAAGTATAAGGGACATTACACAATTACAGACATGACACAATCTGTGCTGTAAATCAGCAAACATTAAATGTCAATCTGTCTACATAAGTGTCACTTTGCCCTAGGACATGTTGCACCATTAAGCTTGAATAAAGTGTCTTAAGAGAACAAAGAGGAGACTTATCATTACAGTGGATTTGGTCATTACTTGTATAGTAGCCAGTTCCACCTGGTGTAATGTGAAGTTTTAAGGTAGTTTGTAATGTAATGAACGGGTAGTGCAAAAACATCTGTTGAAAGATGAATTACAGATATATGCAATCAAGAAAAATGAATATTGGCATCGCATCACAATGTCTTTCTCAATTTTGTCATTCCTCCTGACAACCTACAGAGTAAGA
The DNA here is from genome assembly GCA_027481765.1 of Tenualosa thibaudeaui. Lineage (NCBI taxonomy): Eukaryota > Metazoa > Chordata > Actinopteri > Clupeiformes > Clupeidae > Tenualosa > Tenualosa thibaudeaui. Next base: position 2,153,319 of record JAIFZK010000160.1, read on the forward strand.
TGTGCTTTTTGTGTCCTCAAAGACAGAGGTGTGTTGTGATGTTAAGTGTTTAATTTTGAGCTATAATTGTCTCCACCTTTTATGTTAAACATTTAAATGATTCCAGTTGCAGACCGTGTGTCCAATCTGTGGCCAGAATTTCCCTCCCAATGAGCTGGAGGCACATGCCAGTGAGTGTGGAGAGAGGTAAGAGAATCTTTTAGCACAATCTAGAATATATGTCAAAATATTGTTGCATTTAGTTAGGCATATCCCTCCAAGCACCTGTCTTCCCACCAATGGGTTAAACTTACCTGTTGTTACCTGAGCTGTTACCATAAAGGCTGACATCTGTGTATTTAAAGTCCACCTTTACCGTTTATATGAGTTTTTGTACACTTTTGTTTTAGGTCAGGGGATATGAGTTTCACTGTCAAATTCATATTTGTGTTTTGTCATTTTAGAAAAGTTGCCTTTATTCCTTCAACTTCAAAACAGAAGATGAGCATTTCTAGGTTTGTGTGCTTGTATAGTCTCTGACAGTAAATAAACCAAGACTCTTAAACTTTTGGGGCCAAGTACCTCATCATGTCAAATAATCCAGGGACTGAACTAACAAAAGTCACTGACAAATAGGTGCAAATACTCACACAGAGTAAAGCATGTCACATATACATACATACAACATACATACACCGGACAACCACAGACTTAAAGGAATACAGACCATACAGTTTCCAGAATCAAACTGCCCAACACCCATTAATTTCTCCTTCAGCCTTAATGATGTTCTGCAGGCCATCTCTGCTGCTGTTAACAATGAGGAAGAATTTCTTCTCACTGCATCAAGATCCCATTTGGTGGTGCGGGGCCTTGCTCAATGAAAGCGTCAGAAGAAGGCATTGCCAACCAGTCGGTGAAAAATCCGGTTTATAGGGGAGGCCTTGATACAGGAGCACTATGGAGGGAGTTCCTCACAGGTACACATATTGGAACTAGAACCTTCGCCAAACAGCTTGGATTTTGTATTACTTACTCCCCTTTGCTTCAACTGATCACCCAAATGTAATCACGTGTTCCTTTCTCATTATCAACATTTACTGAAAGTTTAATTGAAATCCGTTCATAACTTTGAGTTATTTTCAGTTGCAATAGAAGTAACCGTAGTGACATTGAATCATTCTTTGTTTTCAAAGAGATGGTTGCAGGGATTGAGCAGAAGCTGTTTGAGGGTGACCAGACTGGAAAATGTCCCAAATACTCCATGTTGGATCTTGATCAAGCAATTTAGCTATGCCTATGGGATTACATTACTAACATTTTCCCAACCTCACTTGAATGAGAAGTAAAATGGTTAGTTGTTAATATGTGGCATGCCATTTTGCTCAAATTACTTAACTTAGCTCAAAATGTTATGCAACACATAGAATTATTTCTTGCTTTCTGCCCTGAGTATGTTTTAGTCTAAGAACATGACTTTTTCTACTAATTTATACTGTTTCTTTCAGGAGTGCTGGTGAAATCTGACTTATTATCGACAACACTTTTGTTTTCTCATTACACTGACATGCACCACAGTTATTATACTTATCTTTAATTATTGTTCATTTAACTTTATTCATATAATAAATATTTTGATTATTGATATGAAACGGCCTCAGGGAATTTTGTAGCAACATCAGTACTGAGACATTTGGTCAAAAATATTGTGATATATGATTCTGATGACTAAGGCTGCCATGCAAGGTGCCAATCAGACTGTCACTAACAATCAACTCCATGGTGTATGTATTTGTTGAATATCGCGCTTATCGAAGTGTAAAGGCCCCTCCACATCTGTGTCGGGTACAAACACACAGTATTCACCATCGTACTCACGTTGTGTCTAATTATCTCTTAGGCATTTGTGTGTGTGTGTGTGTGTGTTTTTAAGGTTGAGTCGGCCACAGAGGCTACAATGACTGAACTGATTGAGGAAATTTTGAACTGTGGCTATAATGGACTTGTTAATGTTGAAAATTGTTTGGTAAAATATCTTTTTTTAACTCTGCTGATCCTTGTTAAGAATGTTAGTGTAACTGTTCTCATGGCAATTTTATTTAAGTTTATTTACTCATCATAAAAAAGTTTTATAACTAGACATAGGGTTGATTTCATTGATGTTGAATTGAAAGCAATTCAACCAGAGGATATCAGTCTAGCGTTTCTAATTTCTAGCCCTTCCTAACCAAAGATATCGGCTGTTGGCTAAACCAGCACAGTAACATAATGCATGTATCATAATACAATAGTTATACTAGTTAATAATTATAGTTATAGCAATAGTTATAGTAGGCTTAGGCCAAGGGGCCTAGTTTTAGAGGTTCTTACATTAATGTTCATGTTTTACATTTAACTTCATATTGAATTTCTTTTTCCCATCTATATTTTAGTGCTGTTGTTCTTCATGCCAAACTTCGGCTGCTGCCCCTTCTCTCCCAGGTCTGCAGCTTTATGGGCTCGCTGATGTAATGAACCAGTATCCAAACATCTGCCAGGAGAGGAGATGAAGGTGAGTTGATAGATGTACGCTTTAGTAGGGATGTAGAGTTACTTTATTAATCCCGGAGGAAATTAAGGTATCCACAATATACATCATATACACATCTCGCGTATACACATATACATCATATACACATCTTGCATGTACACATATACAACACTGTCTCCCAGTGAAAGAAGGGACACCCCCTACCGCCCCCCTCCCTATACACACACACCCATGTATTGATGCCAGTTAAGTCTGTTGGCATTCTCATTCAGCTAGGTCATGGTTGTCAAAGTAGTTAAGTTGTAAGCAACTTTTGTTCCACTTGAATACATTTCGACTCTCATCTAAAAGGCTTCTTCAGTTCTGACCTGATGATGGAGAACCAGGGAACTATATCTGTGAACCACCCCACCTCCTACTTAGACTGATGCCACTTAAATACCAATAATAATTCCAAATCATAAACCCAGCTTATTTTAAGTAACAATCATGTCCTTTACTTTAACTTTTTACAATACTCATAGCATTTGTGGGGTCATTGGACAATTTTAATGAAGATATTTAAGCTAAAGGACTAATATGATGAATTTTCCTAAAAAAAAAAAAAAATTATGGTGTCATACGAAAAAAATTAATCCTCCCCATTTATCACCCTCCTCTGCTGTGCGGCTCTGGCGTCAGTCTGTTGGCTTTGTTTTCACCAGGGCCACTTGCTCTTTCTCTCACCAGGCTGATGCTGATTGTTTTTGGGGCGTGCCATCCTGGGCTCCAACAAAGAAAAAGTGGAAGTGAGCGTTATGAACCACCTACAGGACTTCTTGCAGCAGCTGGAAGCATGTAATTGCTTATTTAGTCTTTTTCTTGTAAACTCTGTGTACTTAGTGTCTCTATAACACATCTCAGGAAGTTTCCATGTAGGCTACATCATCATTGTAAGTACACTTATGTGCACTTAAAGACCTTGTTTGCCCTGCCCTTCTGCCCCTGCCATTGCCCAAACCTGAGTCCTCTCCCCCACATACACATCACACTACTCCACCTCCCCTGCCATCAGTAAGCCCCCACCCCCATAATTAAACTGCATTTTTTACACCCAGTTATTATATGTGATAAACTTTCCTTGTCAGATATTAGATTTACCTGTGTCAGTACAGGTTAACTGTGTCCATTGTTTCATCTGTCTCTGAAAAGATGAACATCCAGAAGTGGGTAACTATCCAGGTCACCTGTCCCCCAGTACATTTCTCCAGTGGCTGACATAAGGCCACATTCCCGTCTTACCAGAAGAGAAGAGAAACTTGTGTGTTGTGAGTTGTTGTGGAGTTCAATTACACCTGTGACATCCAGTATGGTGTACTTACAGTTTGCTACCCAAGTCACTGCATGTAGCAATACAATCTGGTTTATGGGAAATGCTGACGTTGCAAATATCTAGTGATACTCTTTTTTTCATACCTTCAGTGTTCAGTACAAAATATATACATTCAGGCTAAAGTAGTAAATGGGTTTCAGATATTTGTGGCAATATCTAGTTTGTATCTGCACCTAATTCTGTTCATGGGTGTTAATGACACTGAATGTTGTGCTTTAAGCAGCATTAGCATATTTTCGATAAGTGTTTTCATCACATGTCCTTCACTGTGATTTTACCCTCCTCCCAGTGGTTGTCAGAATTTATGTGATGGCGTCTGATTAAAAAAAAAAGTATGAAAGCAAAATACAACTTTGTGGCATTTCATACATTTACTTTTAATTAGTTTGCTGTAAATGGTGAAAGGTGGTCTACAAGGTGCCTGGATACATGAGGTCCTGCACTGGAATTGTCCCATCACAAGTTATTAAAAGTCCTCTAGCACAGGCATGACAGTCAATGATGGTGAAGTAGGTACAAAGCATGAGCGAGTGTGGTCAAATAAATGTCTCTTCCAAAACTATTTGAATGAGAAAGGGGATCAATGCCAAGGCAAAGCGTTTCAGTGTCCTCTGTCTTCAGTGGACATTCCATTTCTGGCACGGTAACCAAAGTCACTTTTATTGTCAATTTCTTCACATGTACTTGACATACGAAGGAATCAAAAGTACGTTTCCCACTATCCCACGTGTGTACGTGGACAACAGTAAAGTGCAGATACATGACAAGACGATTCTAATCCTAAGGTTGTATAAATAAATAAAGTGCAAGTAGCTTAAGGCTACTTTTGCCTAGTGCTACTACCTAACATAACAGGTATGACAAGACATAGAGAACCATAAGTACACTACTAATGTAGCAGGGCATGACAAGACAGACAAGGCATGAGGTGAAGTTCACTGAGTGTTCCAGCTTTGTGCATTTAGAGGTAGTTGTTGTGATTGCACTAAAAAACAATGTGCAAATGTCAATGGGCAGTACTTGCCGCAGTAGCAGTAATGATAATTAGCAGCAGATGTGTGCAATTTGCATATGCAGAGTCTCAGTTGGGGCAGGAGACTGAACAGACTGTGTGCTGGGTGACTTGCATCGCTGACAATTGTGATGGCTTTTCAGGTGAGGTGGGTGGTGTACAGGTCTTGCAGAGAGGGGAGTGATGCACCAATGATCCTCTCAGCTGTCCTCATGATGTAGAGCCTTCCTGTTGTAGAAAGTGCAGCTCCCACCCCACACAGTGATGCAGCTGGTAAGGATGCTCTCTATGGTTCCTTTGTAGAATGCAGTCATGATGGGTGGTGTACTTGGAGTACTTGCCCGCTTCAGTTTGCGCAGGAAGTAGAGACGCTGCTGCGCTTTCTTGGCCAGTGATGTAGTGTTGGTGGTCCAGGAGAGGTCGTCGCTGATGTGCACCCCCAGGTTGATGGTCAGTGGGGGGTGTTGGGTGTGGCCCCTCTGGAAGCTGACCACAATCTCCTCTAACACCTGGGTTGGTGGAGTTGTCACAAGCCCCCCTAAGCTCTCCCAATCAATATCCTCAATTTGGATTCCCTAAAACCAACAAAATACAGTATTATCAATATGTAGATTGAGAAAATCATGGTTAGAGGCAGGACAACGATACAATTGCCATTATTACTTAACTGCCACATTTTCCTCAGACATATCTGGATTTTCAATTCTGGATCTCAATTTGTACATCGAAAAGTTTCCCATATCAGACTAAAAGAATAGCCAAACAGTAACTCGACTAAAGTAAATACCACACTGAAGGGCACACCGTGGATCAAAATAGCATATATACTTATAGACCAACAATTACAACATATATCATGTACCTACTTTGATCTTGATGTAATTGTATAATAATCAGTACTTCACCTCTGGTTGTGTACGCTTTTTCCACTCAAAAAACTTCCATGTCCGGTCTGGTGCCTTTGACAATTTGGTATCCAGCATGAAGTAGTCTAGATTTAATGGCTCTCACTTCATCATCAGTCATGGTGGAATACAGGCTCCTAACTGACATATTGTACTCCTGCATCCTCCTGTGTATAGTTCTTTGTGAGACCCCAAGAATGCCTGCTACACATGTGGCAGGCAGACCAAGATGAAGAAGACTTTGGAGGTGGTCCCCTGTGACCTTAAACGTCCATGGGGACCTATACTCCTTACCACAGATTTTGAGAAGGGAAGGCTTATTCCACAGATCTAACAAACTGCTCAGTTGATGGAGGGCTTCACGAATAAAAGAAAATTACATACTTGTAGGCTATTGTCCCAAATATCGAATCCCATATTGTAAAACAACTGTAACAAAACATTTGGCACCACCTACACTTCATTTGGTCTTCCAATCAATGTATTTTTGCTAAAATAGGCTTAACAGAACTTTGGAATGGCTAGCTTGACAACCAAAGCCATGGAACTAACGATTGGGTCTTGGCCATAGCAACCTCAGAACCTCAGAAAGTTAACTTGCATTACCACCTCCAACATGCTTTGACTTTCTAATATACGAGTGCCATGTCGTCAATTCTCCCTTACATAAATAACTTAGATATTATCAAATCATAATATTAATATAATAAGCACTTACCATTCTCAGCGCAAACCACAACACCAGAAGCGACCAGAGCGACGGAAGTCATTATTTCTCTATGGAGAGTCGGCGAATTGGGCGAACAAAGCGAATTAGCCGGCAGCGAAGCGAACTGGGCGACCAGAGCGAGAAAGAGAAGTCAAAAGTCAGTTAACTTTATGGTAATGAGCTATGACGCGATTCGGCGAATACCAATCGGAATCAGTTGGATTCGAGGAAACAAACGGTGTAACTTTAGTTCCTAGTTCCTACTTTGTATTAAAAATGGCAACGGAGAAGCTCATCACAGCAGTGGCAGGCTATCCGGGCCTCTACGACCCAATCCTGTTTTGCTACACCGATGCAAACAAAAAAAGTGAAGCGTGGGAGAAAATTGCGGAGGTAGTGGGACAGACAAGACCAGACCTTGGTCTTCCATGCTGAGATGAAGAAACAGAAATGATACGTGCCAGTATTTATAGCATTCTGCATTGTATTAAGCGAGAGTACATTTAATTTGCTCTTTACTGTAAATCTTTAGCCAATTGTTAAGGCTAGTAGTTTTAAACGGGATTTTATCCGCAACTGCTTTGCTCTTGTGGACTGCCTCGACCAAAGCCAACTTTTTAAATATTGCTAAACATAATCATGTTTAAAACGAGATTGCAATTTAATCCGAAGAATGATGTGATTTAAGTAAATTGATGTTTTCAGTCAGGGACTTAAATAATTCATGAATCATTGTATGAATATTAATATTTTTCAGCAGTCAGTGCATGTAGACGTTTTATACTCTTTTATTCCTTTATTAACCAAACATGTCAAAGTTCAAGTACATCAGTGTTTTGCCCTACGCATACATCACCGCTTTCACAACTGTTGGTCGGGGAAGCGTTTTTTTGATCTTAGTCTTTAAATGACTAACATTCCAAATGATACGTCATGAGCGAACAAAGCGAACTCAACAGCGAAGCTTCTTCAGCGACCTCGGTGACGTGGTCGCTTTGGTCGCTTCTGGTGTGAACGTATAGGCTTGTTAGCCTAACTCATTGTTGTACACGGAGCAAATTAATATTAAAGGGTGATGTCATGGGTCCTTCCTCCTTATACATATTCTGTGGCAGGAATTAGCTATGCGTCCTAAGATTAGACAAATGAGTCTGTATCTTCTGTTGATATCAAAGAGAACCACTAAACGTAAGCGGACTAACGACAACTCCTCATTCTCAATATAGCACCTGCCATACACAGCGACAGACTCTAAGCAGAACCCGGCAGTGTCAAAGACATTCAATCACGAGTAGTTATTAAAATTAATCACGCTGAAGACAGCCTACGTTCACTTTTACTCGGTGCTATTCACCGAGTAAAAAGGTGTCGTTATTGTTTGCAGGGGGTTTGTAGACTAGCTCCAGCACTCCTTGCTAAAATCATAACTGAAACATACTATCACTGTGAACATGATTTAAGCTCGCCGACGAAACCGAATAGTTAAAAAAGCAATTACATTAACAACAGTTGGTCAAAAGAACGTTAAAATACATGTAAATTTTTCATTACCGTATTTGTCATATCTGCAGTCATGGTCGCTCCAGTCTTCACATTTGTTCCTCCTCCGTTTAGTGGGCACTGTGCTCAAAAAGGAAGGTGATGATTGGCCGAAGAGGAGTCCTGTGTATCTGTGCTCGATTGCTCTTCCTCCATCCTTAAACTAGTTGAATTTGAAATTTGGCGGTTATTCCCACTGTTCCTCATCCACATTAAAGTGGTCTATGGTCGCCATCTTGTGGCCATTTAGCGTACGGCACTTTTTCAGCTTTTTGCAATCGGACATATCTTTTATTGGCAAATGAAAGATTATTGCTAGCAGCGCAGGTTTATTTTAAAACGAGCTTGTAGAGTAACTTGTTTTAAACTTTCTCTTTGCTCTTGGCGTCATTCCAGACGTTCTCAGAAGTCTGGGAGAGTAATTTTAATGCCAGTTGTTTTTGACCTACATGCTTGGGAATGTATAATGTGGACACACTAAGCCTATTTCACTCACAATTCTGCAAGTACCGCACTATAGAATTGCTTATACTAATTGGCCGTGCTGGCAGTTATTTCCAATGTTGCTCAAACACAAGAGAATGGTCTATAGTTGCCATCTTGTGGTCATTTAGCGTACAACACTTTTCCAGCTTTTTGCAACCGGACATATCTTATTGGCAAATGAAAGATTATTGCTAGCAGTGCAGGTTTATTTAAAAAAAGAGACTGTGCAGGTAATTCACTATTCATTCACTAGAGCATTTTTCACATCAGTGTCCTGTGTTTCTACACTTTAGTCCAAGTTGGGAACAATCAATCTTCAGGAATTTGACGATGATATGGAGGTGTGAAATCTAGGCCGATCCATCTTGATTAATAAGTTACCTTTCGCTCATTTCTTTTGCCGGTATTGATTTTATTTGTCTTGTCCTCTTTGTTCTGCTGTCATGTAAATATTGACTGTAAACAAATAATAATCACACTATTTCAAAAGAAAGTTCAGATAATTTTATTATTAATAAACTATTACTTACATCCCACTCCATGTGTCATAAATATTATGTCACTCTACTTTGTCTAGAATATTATCACTTATTTGTAGGCTTTCATTATGTAGATAGCTGCTATGTGAACACAGTTGCCTCCATTATACAGTATGTTATGAGGTGCCGTTTGTAAAGCGACTCGTGCTGAAAATTACAGCCACATTTTGTCACATTCAGCTTTAAACAATGTTTCAAAAATGGGTGTCAACTTTTATATCATATTTATCTTAGAAATATTTTAAATAGTTAAATCTAAATATTAAATGTAACACCTAAATGTTAAATGTTAAACCTAAATACTGAATCTAAATCTAAATTTAAATATAAATATAAATTTTTAATCTTAACATTAAATCTAAATGTTAAATGTAAATCTATATCTAAATGTTAAATCTAAATGTTAAATATCAATCTAATTGTTAAATCTATATATTTCAGGTGAAATTAAATATTTAACTAATATGCAAATTCCATTATGGCCACGAGAGGGCGCACTTTAACTGACTTAGCAGGAGCCTTTCTCGCCTTCCTCCATCTGGTAGAATCTACAACTGTTCTTGTGGTTGGTTTGCAAACATGTCTGAATCATCCTTAGCAGAAAACATCGGCAGAGCCGTTCTGGCGGCAATCCAGAATTTCTCTACAGCGACGATGACAGCGACAGCAACCCCCACAGGGCTACCACCACAGGCCAGCTCGGTAAGTGTCTGTTTTCCAAATCACGTAGCATTGGATTCTTGTCAAGGCTAACTTAACTAAACTAGCTAACGGCAGCTGCTAGAGATTTGCGTTAGGCTAGCTAGCCGCTAATGTTTTATTTAACACGAGAAGGCTATGTGGGTAATGTTAGTGTAACAGTGTTATACGAATCGCTTTGTTATTGTTTCAGATCGGGCATTTGTTGAGGTTGCACACACCCAGACTTTCTCATGTTGGATGGCTGGAAAAGGGTTAAGCTGGATGTCTTAGTGCTCTGTGTATGTAATTCATTTGTACAGTCTACTTTTAATTGTTTTCTATGACATGTATGAGTTTCGTGATGTGAAAATGAATACTGTCGTTTTCGCCGTTTGTAGAATGTCAGATATGCAAATTATCGTCATAAAATACGTGTGAATTGTCGAACGTTAATTAGCCATTAACCAGATGCTAACTGGCTCATTACATTGTCATAGGGATGCCAGCATTCTTTTCCCCTGTCCTCGTGTGACATGCCCTGTTTGATGTGTTACATGTTTCTGAATTCTTAAAACCCACTTAAGATTTGTCATGTACTTTATTCAGAACTCTGCACATGCATTTTCATTCTTTTAATTTATGCTACTTTTGTTAAACTACACTATACGAACACAAGCAGTGTTGTATTACTGTGGCTAAGTATTTCATGCTGTAGGCTATAATGTACTGAAATGTGTAGCCTAGAAGTGCATACATTTTATCCTTTTGTTTCTCATGCTGGAAGTTTGGAAAAGGGGGATGCCAGCATTCTTTTCCCCTGTCCTCGTGTGACGTGCCCGGTTTAATGTGTTGCAGAGAATAAATGCTGACAGATCTACTCCACATCTCCCCATCATCCAATCATCACAGCCATACAAAGACTTTTTAATATTAATGTAACTGGTCAGCTGGTTAAAGTCTGTTACATTAGCATGACACCATTATGATGAAACAACATCCTTGTGAACTTTTATCTCCAATAAGAGAATTATTACACCCTTCATTTCGAGCCATGAGTAGCCTCCATTAGCTGTAACGCAAATCTCTACTAGCTGCCGTTAGCTAGTTTAGTTAAGTTAGCCTTGACAAGAATCCAATGCGACCTGATTTGGAAAACACAGACACTTTAATAAACTATTACTTTGCACTTTACCACTCCATGCCACTCCATGTGTCTTGAATATTATGTCACTCTACTTTGTGTAAAATATTATCACTTATTTGTAGACCTTCATGATGTAGATAGCTACTATGTGGACAAAGTTGCCTCCATTATACAGTATGTGTCTATGTCTTTCCATTTGTCTGTTTGACTTGTCTATTTGTTGAATGTATAGAGAGTCAATTAGACTGATTCTGATTCCCCCTTGTGATTTGAATGTGGTGACATCATTTCATTTATGGGTCTTTGAATAGCAGTCTTGCAAAATAATTCCACCAGGTATGCAACTGTGCTGAAACATGTAAGCCAACAATATTTGTCTGTCCTTGTCCTTAAACAGATGAATTTTTGATCTTTTGACTAAGACACACTCTTTGGGAGTGTCGTGCCTGGCGAGTGAAAACATGCTATGACAAGACCCATATATGAATCCCAGATCTAGAGAGGGCTGTATGTCAGCAATGCCACCTCAGAGAGACTTGTGGCCGGTGGTGTTTGAAAATTTAGATGCAGCGCTATGTATCAGTTAGTGCTCTTGCTTTTGTGGATAATTAAAAAAAACACATGCACCCATAACCCCAACATCCCTTTGTTGTTGTTGTTATTATTATTAATAATTTTTTACTATTAATGTTGTGTATTATTAGGGAGTGTTGTGCCTGGGGCTCTCACAAGGGGGAGCAGCTGAACTCCAAGCTATGGTGCAAAGACTACAACTATCACATGTTTAGACCGCTACCACAACTATCAGATGTGGAATCCGCTACCATGAGTATCACATGGAGGACCGCTGCCACATGTGTAACCCACCACTGTCCAAAGTAATGATTGGATCACACTCCCCTGATGTACAATATAGAAGTTGCCTTGCCAAGCACACACATTTTATCCTCTTTTTTCAGACTTGTCTTTTTGTTTTCATTGGCTGCACAGTTTTGAACAAGCAAAAGTCCTGAAGTGGAGAGTTGGATGGGCAGTGGATCATCTGCCTGTTGCCATAGACCACCCTGTAGCCCAGTAGCTGGACAAATATTATGGGTCAGTTCTCTATACATAGAAAATAAGGTTGTGTTATCTAACACTTTCAGCCTATGTGCCTTGTGTTTTGTGGGCATCAATGTTACCATTTCCGTCAGCGGAGTTAGGTTAGGGTGTTTTTCAATGTACAGTTTTGTAGACATTAGGCTCTGAAGACTGCAGACTGAACGTAGATGTACAGATGCCTACCAAGGGAATTTTAGCCTTGGTGACTGATAACCAGCAAGCTGTCTAGAACAAATAGCGCAACAGTGTAATGTCACTTTCTTCCATTTTTTTCTCAAGGCCTAGATAACTATTGAACCCATGCATTTCTTGGTGCATCGACAAGTGCTATTTAAGTGTCATTACATTTAAGTTTACATCCTCCATGAACACCTAAATGAAGAAAAGCAGCAAGTTGTGTTTACACATCTCTCTATATATGTATGTACGTGTGTGTGTGTGTATAAATAATTATTTATTTCTGTGAATTTCAGGAAGTCTTATAATAATTTGCCAAATCATCTTAAGAAAGTCTGTATGAAGGATAAGACCGATGCGGAACGCAAGTAGGAGTTGATAAAAGCTAAGGAATCCCAGAAGGAGTGGACAAAAGTTGGCAGATGTTGGGATTACAATGAGCTTGCTCTGATGGTAAAGACAAAGGTCCCTGCCATGCTTTGATCAACTGTTTGAAAAGGAGAGGCTTTTTTGTAGTCAGTGACCCAGCAGAGATTCTCGGTTGGATTCTCCTCTGAAATTACTACTAATGGTTTCAATCATTATCAAATGTTCTTAAGGTGTCTAACGTGTGTGTCTTATCTGTTGTTGGTTATAATTAGCTCTTCTGTGAAGAAACGGGAGCTTCTACAGCACACCACTGCATGGATGTACAGTGTGGCGGCTAAACTGAAGACGGGGAGTATAGTGGCAACAAACTCCATGACACAGTTCTGCTGTTTCTGTATGGTCATCTTATGATCCTATGATCATCTGTGCTGTACCACAAATCCTTGAGGAGTTTGGTGAATTTCAAGGTATGTAAAAATCCACATTATGTACATCAAAACTAAATCACCCTGGTCATAAAAAGTTTTCCATACATCTAAGAATGTAACAAAAAAACCCATATTTACAAACTGTGCTCAAGATTGCAAGAACTCATGGTGTGACCAGCCAATTCAGTGATAATTCAGAGGCCTGTCCTCTCATAATGGAGGAGGAAAAGGTATTTTGCCACATTCAAATGTGCGCTTCAAATGTCTTTCTGGATAAGGTTTTCCAAAGACTGCTAAATTCAACTTGGCTGTTGACATTTTTATGTCATTACCACAGTGGTTTGAGTTGTACTTCACGTGCATCCGCCCACTGGCCTTGCAGAGGCAACATGAAGAGACGAAAGATTAGGGCTGCTTCTTCCTAGGTCAGACGGACGGTCCCATTGTAAATGCAAATTCAGATTCAACACAATACAACCACAATCCATATTCAATGTATGATCTTTTTTTATTTTAGCGGAACAGTGAACAGATAAAACCAAAAACTTATAACACAGAGGTGTTGTACTAGGTCATAGCCACACACACACACAACCCCACTTTATAAATTAGGATACCCTTCCTCCCATTCATTTAAATGAAATGAAATTAAATTAAATTAAATACACTGACATAAACCAAACAAATTTTTTACCATTATCTCCATTGCGAGCAGATCAGCAAGAGTCCTGTGCCCAGCAGTGACAATCCACTGGAGTCTGGTGAAAGGTATGTCTTGTGATTGCAATTATGCAAGTATTATTGAGTGAAAAATTGTGTGCCTGAAAGTAGTGCTGAAAATATCCTATTCTGATCAGCTACAGACTTGTTTGAACAATTTGTTGAAGAGTTTCCCGTCACTCTTGATGGCCTACCGTCCACAAAACAGATGAGCATAAGTGCTGGATATGAAGACCGCAGCGTTTACAAGTGGAGGAGAGAGCAGTGCAAGCAGCGCACAAAATGTATCCTCTGTAAGCATCTGTCTTGTCTTTGGAAAGAAAACAGTATGTTGTAAACTGTGAGACAGCGACTTATAGCGCGTCCTAATGGCGGCCGCATGTGCTTTTAGACGCCATATATCGCCATCCCATCCCTTCATGTCTAGCTAGTTCTAGCTATTGGCTCTGTGTAATATGTCTTGCTTGTTGATGTGTTGATGAGCCTAGCTAGTGCCCCTCCCGGACTGGATGAGGATGATGCTGCCTCAAGAACGGGATCAGCGCCTCCAGGTGACCGTATATCCAGGCTGTGTCGTCTTTTATCCAGGCCCAGCAGTCCAGGGAGCAGCGTTGGGAGCAGCAAGCGCAGCTTCAAGACCTGCGGTGGTGCTCTCTACAACACCAGTTCCAACAGCTACAGATGTTGGTGAGCACGGAGAGCTTACACCGACAGTCCCCCATGGAGGAGGAAGAGGTACGTCTGCCAACGGACTTTGTGTCTCTGCCAGACCCCCGGGCCGGCTCAACTGTCTCGCAGTCCATCGGGCCTGAAGCCGAGATGACCAGGCCAGCCACCATAGCCAGGTCAGCTAGTCCTATGTCGGGGATGACCAGACCAGTGACGATATCTCGTTCAGCCAGCCCTATGCCAGAGACACCCCTACCTGCAAGCTTCCATCCGCCACTACTGTATGGCTACCACCCTCCCAGGATGACCCCCTACACTCAGATGAGGACTGAGGATTGCTTTTGCTAATCAATGGCCAATGGAGAACTGGGCCCTTTACCTTGTTCCCCTGCTGACGGGGAAGGCTCGTGCTGCCTATGTGGCAATGGACATATTAGACGCCAGAGACTATGTTAAAGTGAAGCAAGCTGTCCTGACAAAGTTTGAAATTGACCCAGAAGCGTATCGTCACTGGTTCCACTCCATGTCCATCCTGGAGGGAGAAACAGCGAGGGAGCTGCAATCGAGACTCGGCGACCAGACCTTTACCAGAAGTGGATGTGCGCAAGTGTGAAGACCAAGGAACAGATTGGAGATGCCATCGTCTTAGAACAATTTCTCCATATGCTGAACCCGGAGCTCAAGGTGTGGGTAAAAGAACACAATCCATAGTCATCCAAGCAGGCGGCTGAGCTGGCAGAGGCCTTCATCGCTTGGGTTTGTCCCAATTCAGGTACCCATTTAAGGGGTGGCAGGTTCATTGCCAAGAAGACTTTTGCTAGGAGAGGAGAGTCTGTTTGTGCTCTCCTGCTCTTCTAATATCCTCAGATGGGTGAGGTGCCTGAAATCCTTTTATTGTTTTGCGTAAACCTTTTATTTGTGCTTTGCTCTGGCTGCACCAAGCCATTTATTTTGTAAATATATTTTCCATTTTTCTTTTTCTTTTTCTTGGTGTTACACTTCTTTTTGAGTTGGGGATGCCTCACCACTGCTGGTAAAAAAAAAAACAATAAATTGCAAGTCTTGCTATTTTTTACTTCATTTTTGACTTTGTGCCAACCCTTAAGACCCTCAACACACTACCTCGTAACATAAACACTCTGGAAGACAAAGAGCACAGCGTTATATGTAATTCTTTGAACTGCTTTTCATTGTTTATGATTTGTTTACTGACTCCAACTGAAAATTTACTTCAGTTCACTTTGGCAGGTGTGAACTGACATGGGTTCATCGTCTGATATACAAACCTTCCAAAATTGGATATCAACGGAGAGGATGGCCATTGAAGAAGATGAGAAAATTATAAAGGCAGTCACTGACCAGATATGGAAGGGGCTTGACATTAAGGACTTTGGAGAAAGCAAGGAAAAAGGTGAGCAAACAACATTGGATGACATATGAAAAGCAGCGTCAAAGTTTTGTGAGGACATGACAGTCATATTTCCTTTTTCTGTTTTGTGTAGGTGTAATTGCCACTGTGCCTGTCTCCAAAGGAGATATTGCGTGTGATTACCATGGGCGAGTCATCCCTGCTTCTGAAAAAAAAAGTTAATGGATGAACTGGAGGATGGAGTCATGTGCTATCTTTTTTTTTTCAAGGGCAAAGATGGTGGCAGTCTTTGTATTGATGCACAGACTTTCCCCTGCGAGTTTCATCCTCTCAAGGACACATGTGGGAGGTGAATGAACCACTCTAGAAAGAAACACAATGTCAAGCCTGTACATTTCCATCTGAAATTCCCTGATGGTACTTTTTCTGGCATCATAGGACATCAAGTGCATTAAGAACTCTTGTTGGACTACGGAGTGAGGAAGACATCCTTCAGAGTTGAAAGGATAAACTGAGACTGGTTAGATGAATGAGTAATGTTTATGGGCAGAAATATGTGCCACCAGAAACTGAATTCAAGTAATTTATAGTTGTGATTTGAATAGCTAAACTTGAATAACTGCATTGGAAAAACTGAATTTGAATCACACAGTGTGAAATTGTATTTATTAATTTGAATCCTTGCATTGAAAAACAGAACCTGAGTAGTATTATTTGAATTTACTCTCCTAAAGCCCTATGTCACCTGCCGACCGCTTTGCTCCTCTAAGGAACATTATCTAGCACGGCCAACACCTTGCGCAGGTCAATCCAGACTCTTCTGTTTGGTTCCACGCTGGTGGAATGACCTTCCAAGTGCTACCAGATCAACTGATACCCTCTCCACCTTCAAGAAACTCTTGAAGACTCAGCTCTTCCAAGAATATCTCCTGGCGTAAATTTTGAGAATGCACTTAACAACTTATACTTAATTTCTCTTTTATACTGCACTTTATTACACTATTGCTCTTTCAACTTAACATAGTGCCGTTTTTATGTTAGCAGTATGCACTCTTTGTTAGTTTCTTTCATTGTGTTGTAGCTTGAATGTTATCCTCTTTTGTAAGTCGCTTTGGATAAAAGCATCTGCTAAATGCTTAAATGTAAATGAATTTGAATTTATTCACGTTAAGTTCTCAAAATTCTAATTCATTTTTACTGTGACTATGGAAGTATAAATGTGCCAGAAGAATTGAATTAAAATGTTTCATGATGAATCAAATAACTTGAATAAAAAAATGTTGAAATGGAAATAATTGAAAATAGTATTAGTGTGTGATATAGATGCCTATAATTTTTTACTATAAACATTACCTAGTGTACATTTGTACATTCAGCATCTTTAATTTGGACTGACGAAATTCAAGTTGAGAAATTCAAGTCGACAAATTCATATCGGAAAAATTCAAGTTGAGAAATTCAGATCAAAAACGTTCACCGCAGAGATTCTGTTACTATGGGAATTTGCTAACACCAGGGGGCGCCATGCTCATAGAGGCCGCGGCCAGGAACACCGCCAGCACCACAGAGATTCATGAACGCGGGAAGAGAATCGAGGGCAGAGCAACGCACGAAGGGGAGAACGTTGTCTGAAGTGACTCCACTATTCCAGTCTTCCAGAGAAGAAGAGGATGGAGTCTACAGAAGTAAGTCCCTGAAACTTTCAAGTTAGGCCTAGATAGTATTTTGGTTAGTCCCAGTCAGGCTTTTTGGGTCGTAGCAGTGAAGGTTAGCTTGTAATAACGTAATGTAACGTTAGGTACTGATATATGCTAAATATTCTAGCTGTTACCTAAACGTAAAACAAGTGCTTAAATTTATGATAAACATAGCCTGCGTCATTTAATGATACGAGGAACGATAAACCTTAGACCAGGGGTCACCAACGTGGTCTAAGGTCGCCCGCAAGGACCAGATGAGTCGCCCGGACCTGTTCTAAAAATAGCTCACCATAGCGCCGCTTATCAGTGAGCTGCATCTTTTTTTGCTATTCTTTTTTAAATCAAACTTGCATTGGTGTAAATTTGAAAATTACACGGCCACCGTTGCTGTGGAGACCAGGTAACGGGCGCAGTAAGGGCAAAGAGCTTGGATATTTGGATACGTGTCCCCCCCAGATTCAGATTGACCTCGATGTTACAGGGCAAAAAAAATATAGGTCTGATATGTATAATAACTCAGACTCCTGTTTTAGGGTCTAAAACGTTTTATTTGACATACCTTACATGAAAACATCGATATGCTTTTTTTTACCGTTACCATCGAGCTCCTAGCAGGCTCAGCACTGTTTTCGTTCATGTTAAGGGGTCCTGAAACGTAGGAGCTGCCTCATTGGTGCTTGTGAAACTTGTAATGGTAATACCACTGACCATTGACAGGTACCATTGACAGTCACCAATGTAGCAGGACCCCTTAGAAAACGCAGGTGCTGCTAGAAGGAGCTCAATTATTAGTCACCACCACATTGCCAGAGTTATGAAAAAGTCGAAAAAGCAAAACACCATTACTGCTTTTTCAAAAAACAAACAATGTAAGTAATCTGTGCCTTACATGCCCGATCACCTTACAATTTCTGATAGCCTCATTTGTAATAGGGGGCATAGTCTTTGGGAGTGTGATTTTGAACGCCAGTCCAGGGTCTCTAAGGATTAATGTAGTTTTAACGCAGATTAATCAGGCTCGCCCTGCCATAATTTCATCGTGCATACGCGTTTCATCAGTCAGGAAAATTAGCGAAGAGACTGGATTGCCATTCACACACGCAACAGGCATGTTACATAAGTGATAATATGTACAAACATGGTGCAACGTAGTGCATGATTTGTTAAATTGTTAGTGGCTAGTGAAAATGTTGTAGAAGTGGCAATTTGAAAATGTAGATACTTGTGTATAGATGTATAGAGATGTAGAGATGTATAGAAATAAAGTGTTTAATACTGATATAGTATTTCTCCGTTTCCTGCCTTGTTAAATCGTTGATAATGTGAGAAATCATTAACATGATCAGTGTCTTCCAATAGATAGATGAATGCCATTAATTATTAATAATAACATATAATTAAAGGTATTATTGAGGAAATGCGTTATTTCAGAAGTGTGTACGGAACTGGTAGCCCTTCACATTAATCGGTACCCAAGAAGTAGGTTGGTGACCCCTGCCTTAGACCATTGAGATTTTAGCAGGAGAGCTGCGGGGTTGTTATACAAGTGGTTACAATTATAAGGGACATCCTAAAACGCTTAACGTGAAAAAGCTTAACGTAGCTTAATGTTCGAAATCAATCACCAAACTTCTCATGAACATCTCTTATCATACACACTACGACTACACCAAATATCAAGCAACGTTACGCGTTGTCTTTATAATGGGCGCCTATGGGAAAAAGGCTTAACGTTGATAGAGTCCATCATGTTGGGATTTCGGTTTTGATTTTTGAGGTGAGAGTGGGCATTACTACAGATGTGCATAAGAAGTTTGGTGCTGGTTGGCCGCTGTTTTCTGACATTAAGCTACGTTAAGCTTTGTCCTCTACATAGGCGCGTATTATAAAGAAAAAGCTTAACGTAAAGTACGTCCGTAATGTTAAGATTTTGGTTTTGATTTTTGGAGGCATGAGAAGGCACGTTAAGCGTTTTAGAATGTCCCCAGTAAGAATGTTGCGGGCTCTGTAACTGTGACATGATTAGCCTTTTTTTATCTATATTGGACAGCAGTAACAGAAACAGACCGTCCATCCGAATATCCCAACTAACTGAAAGGTACCCGGGTGGTTTGCTAGTCCCGGCAGATTTTTTTCAGAGTCTGGTCTGCAAACGAGCCTGAACGAACCACTACGCTATCCCATTTTCTGTGTTATTGTCTTTGTTCAGACTGATACAGTAATAAGAGTCATGTATTTGTCTGGATTCATCGGTAACTTATACAGAAAAATATACACACTCGCGCTAAGGTGTCCGGCAGTTTTAGCTGGTGATTTATGTAGGGTAAACACAGCAGACCAAAAAAGGGAAAAATAAGTTATTCCAGGTAAAGGAGAAGAGCGTCATGTTATACAATTGACTTAGCCGTGTGAATATGTGTATTTGTAGGAGAATGCCGATATATTAAGATCAGCAAGACATTTGTTGACCTTGAGCTCCACATCACGCAGTAGAAAAGGTCCACCCCGGTAAAATGATCAAAATTACCTATTTTTTTTATTTATTGACTAACAGTTGCTTGAAGTTATAGTAATGTAGGTGGTAATAACATTTTCTTAATTGACTTATATGGTTCATTTGTAGGCAGCCTCTGCATAGGCCAAGAAATGCTGAGGTGGAAACTCAGATGGCAAGGTTGTACAAGTATGTTGTACTGTAGCACTTTTTTTTTTTTTTTTGACTGAGGTAACTTCTGGGACTTTTCAGGCTAAGGGGGAAAATACGGTTCTCTGCCCCTGTGTCCTACAAAGCCCCAAAGATATTTCCTCTTACAATTTTACCTTTTACCCTCTGTCCTTGACTGCACTCCCAAGGAGGCTGACCAGCTTGTTCATATGTATGCTGGGTTGTGCCGTAGAACAACAGCTGTTGATATGAACGTGACTTATGAAGAAGTGAGTAGTATGAGCCTTTAGATAAAGATCAAGGATTCAAGGATTTTAATTTTCAATATAGTGATGAACTGAAATCAAGATTTTACATTACAAATAATTTGATTTTATTTATGATGTTACGGATAAAAATGGCTGCTGAGGTGTCCTGATATAGGGGGATAATGGACAAGGCAGTGGCAAAGAACGATTAATTTTTGAAATTATAATTTTTTTACTCAAGCCTTATGTCTGTCCTGCTCTGCTGGACAGCTCGGCTTCTGTATAAAGCATCAGGTAGTCACCAATCACAAGTTCAATTTAAATTTTTGTGTCATATGTAGAGCTAGGAAACATTTCCCTGCACAATAAAATTCTTTCTTTGATGACCACTTGAATACCACATGTATAATGTATAACACATTTAAGGCAAAATAACAGGCATAAGACACACATAGGGACACAGTATACCGGTGGTGCTTGTCTTTAGATAACATGAAGAATGAACACTGATAACATCTAGAAATTTATTTTTTATTTTTGAGCAGGTTGGTGATCCTGGAAATTAACTCTTTTCCCTCCAGACGATGCAGGCTACACAGGGAGACATTTGAAGCAGGCAAACAACTCAGGAAAGGGTATGGTGTACATCGCTCCTTACAGGTGGAACTTAACACCACTCCCCTTCCGCCGTCATCAACAAGCGTTGATTCTATGACAAAGGAGACGTGCCAGAAGTGTGGGGTGTCATATCCTCTGGTTATCTCATATAAAAAGCTGTGAGGTAATTGAAATCGATGATCAGACTGACCAAGTAAGTAACATCCTGTTTGCATGTCCAGAATTGAAATTCAGTGTATTTGTAATATGTATTTCAGTGACATAAATGGCTACCAACAAATCTTTCCACATATGAATGTCCTATAGGGATACTGCCCCATATGCCAAGAGCAGATGTCAGTAGAGATTTAGCTGTAGGATTACATTTTGATATTCACTACTGATTTATTGAGTTGTTGTGTCATACTTTTGCTGACTTGTTTAATACTCTAACATTAAGTGTGTATCTATTTATGCATTTAGCTTTTATCCAAACTCATCAACTATCAAGTGTTCAGGGCCAGTCTCCCCTAGAGCAACTTAGGGTTAAGTGCCTTGCTCAAGGGTACAACGGTGGCAACTGGGATTCGAACCCACAACTTTTCAGGCTTGCACACTAGCCAGGTTCCTTAATCACTACGCTACCACCACCCCAGCTATATCTGAAGAATGGCCCTAAAATTCTGGAACTGCAGCAGAAGCACAGTCAGTGGTAAGTGTTGTTCACTGTTTACTGTATTCTAAGGACTTGTTAAAAAAAAGGTGTATTATTTTTATGTACTCATTTATGTACTTATTTATTTATTTATGTCAATTTAGCTTGGCATACTGTCAGTGAGCCTTCCAAAGCTATACTACAGAGTGCAGAGACTTTCCTTCACTTGCAGGCAATGGAGTCCCTGATTTTTTCTGTCGATGGACATTCGAAAAAGTCCTGTCGAGCAGGACATAGCTATAATATCCTTTTACAAATGGCCTCATTTGGAGTGGGCACGACCACTGAACTGCCGCCTTGAAGGTAGCTATAAAGTATCACATAGAAAAAATGGGTGATTATGGGTCTGAAAATGTCCATTTCTTTTGCATTCACTTTAAAAAGGGGCAGTCATGGGGCACTGGTTAAGGATTTTGTCTTGCAGCCTAAGGGTCACAGATTAAATTCCCAACACCGACATACCAACATCCTTCCCTGTGACTTAAGTGCCCTGAGCATGGTACCATCCCCACACACTGCTGCTCCACAAGCGCCATTGTCATGGCTGCCCCTGCTCACATGTGTGATGTGTTGAATGCAGAGTTAGAATTTCATTGTGTGCACTGTATGCTGTGATGTGCCCTGTGATCACAATGACCAATGGGAATGACTTTCACTTTTCACTAAATGTACATCATGTTGCAGCAGATGCAGCCATTGGACTGGATGTAACCCGCTTCTTTTTTTCCATTTGTGTGGAAAAGCCGACTTCTGGATTTCACCTGAATTATGGTGTGTGGTTTGTTAATGCTTTTATGATTTTATAATGATAACAGTATGGAAGGAAGCCTGTTATGTTCTACTGCTATTTTGATCTATGTTTTTACATTTAAGCATTTAGCAGATGCTTTTATCCAAAGCGACTTACAAAAGAGGATAACATTCAAGCTACAACACAATGAAAGAAACTAACAAAGAGTGCATATTGCTAACATAGAAACTGCACTATTTTAAGTTGAAAGTGTAATAGTGTAATAAAGTGCAGAAGAGAAATTAAGTATTAAGTAGTAATTGTTAAGTGCATTCTCAAAATTTATGCCAATTTTCATTACAGTGAAGTGCCCAGATCATGCCCCTCTTTGAAGGTGAGCCAGTTCATTTGGTCCCCTCTGTCTCACCCTTTCTGTTCAATAGTGACATGTTTGTTGTAGCAGGGAGATTTATGGGCCATTGTTTTCTCCACAAAGGACCTTGCCTGTCAGGACTCAGCAATGCTTTTGTCCACATGTTGCTGGGTGGACGTGTAGGGACAACCATAGTTAACCCTGAGGACTGTCCAGATTTGGATATAAGACAAACAATCAGGCTTGTATGTGACTATACAGATGATTTGTGTTTATAGGCTATGCTAATTGATTTGTTTTGATTTGTTTTTAAATTTCTTAAAATTATTTATAATAATAATAAACGTTATTTGTATAGCACAGTTCGTACAAGATGCAGCTCAAAGTGCGTTAACAGTTTGGCAAATTGTATATATTGTACATATTTGAAATTGTGCATTGTACATGATCAACAATACACAAAACTTGTGTTCTTGAATCCTTGTTATAACTTAGCTCTTTTTTTATTTACAAACTTGAAATCTTCTACATTCAAGTTGGAAGGAGAGTCAAAGTTGTCAGATGAAGAAACGGCCAGGGTCCAGAACTTGGCCTTTTCCTGGGACCTCCCCCCTCTGACATCAACAAATAGAAAATTTGTTTTGGAGTCACTCTTGACTCATGCAGTGAGTAAAAAAGCATGTATTTCTAAAATTTAGAATAAGCAGTCAATTATCTGCTTCTTGTGACAGTGTGTGTCTAAAATACACAATTTAAAGTAGTTTAATCTATGAACAATTTGAATGCCACACTGTTTTTGCAAGTTTAGTGTGCTAGCAATCTAGATCATTGTTGATGATTTTTGTAAAGCCACAGTGTATTCTATGTTATAGCTTTGGACACATACTATGGCTTGTTTGAAAGGTTCCTGAGAAATCCCAAGCTAAACAGTGGCTAGTTTTCATCAAAATCCCTTTTGTTTAATTTTTCTAGAAATAGAGATATAGCATCAAATTCAGATTTATTACAAGACAGTATACCATATGTAAGGTGGACTCATCCAGCGTTGTTTGGCGAAACGCACCTGCTGTGAAATCTTTCTCTTATTTTTTTCTCTTTCCCTTTCAGCACATGAGATTTGCTGCCTGTAAAGTTTCTGAGAAGTGACCCCTATTTCAGCTCTATCCATCACAGAGTTCCCAAAATCACAGATAAGGTGTGTTAGAGTGTATATTTTCATAATTTAGAAATCACTCAACACAAGGGGACAAAAATCCAGTAATGTCATGTAGACTTTCTTTACTTATTACTAACAGATCATTGGGCATGTCAAGAAACTAATGATGTGGACTGTCCTAACGCAACGACCTGACACAGTGCCCTTGCTATTCCCAAAAGGAGTAGGAAACGTAAGCTCTGAGGTAAATTACGCACACACACCTACATGTACACACACACACACAATAATAACAAATTGAAAAGAGTTGGTGCTCATGTTTTTACTTTAGGTACTTCTACAGTGCATCACATGGCCAGATCAGGAGGAGGAAGATGATGACAACTGTTCTGTTGAAACCAAGGCACGCATTGTGGGCTGTCTTCAGCAGTTCATTTCCAGTGGTATGTTTGTAGTGTACATTTAGTGCTGAGTGTAGCACAGCATTTTATTATTATTATTTTTATTTATTATTTTGTACAGTGTTTTTCATGTCAAATCCTCAGCTTTCATAGTCATGTCACAATGTGAAAATGTCTGCCATTTTATTGGTGTTCTGGATGTGACCACTTGCCATGATATTACCTAAATTTTTATTTACAAAATTAGTAGTTTGTACAGTGTTTTCATGTCAAATCCTCAGCTTTCATGAACTGTCAATGTCACAATGTGAAAATGTCTGCCATCTTTTATTGGTGTTCACTGGATGTGACCACTTGCGTGTTTGTACATGGATGACCTTGTTTAGGTACACAATAAACAAACTACACCAGTCTATACACTTTTCTTTATTTACAAAAGTAATGAGTTTTAATTAAGTAGTTGCAAAAATGTATTAATTGTTCTTAAATAAGTGTTGGACTTAAATGTTAACATGCAGCAATTCTTTAATAGGTTTCAAAATTTCTTTTTAAGTCTTTGACCAATTCAAAGAGATAATTTAGGACAACATGTTTGTCCTGTTTTATTATTATTTATTAACAAAAATGACACATTACAAGAAGTTGTCACTTCTGCAACACTATGTATCTGTTTAACAGATGCCTAGCTTTTACCATCAAGAACTAACCTATAACTGCTTGGCAAAACTGAAGTGCAGCTAAATAAGTGTCCCAACCAAATGTCTCTGAAAATGCTGTGGGGTCTACAGGCAGCATTGCTGCCATTTGTTCATCGTTCAGGGGACATTCAATTGTAGGGACGACAATGCCAGAATGCTCATCTGCAATGAAGCCAATGCTCTCCCAGTCCATGTGTGGAATGCTCAGTCCCTAAAAGAAGAAGGTTTTGTATTAGTAAATATGAAGCTTTTTCAAATCATTTCAAAGATCAGTTATAATAACCTTGCACACTTTTATAAAGGTCTGATAGCATCACAGAATTGTTGGCTATGCCATTAAAAACGTGTAGTGGACCACCAAACCACATACCTCGATGTTGGGTTCAGGCACAGGATTGTAGAAACTTCCCATTGTCCACAACTGATTTGGGGTCATACAGCCCTCTGTGCGGATAGGGTGATTGTCCCAGGTCCTACGAAACGGATTGAGATCATCTTGAAGTCGAGCAACGAAGACATAGTGACAACAGAAAAGGTGGATTCGGTCTGTAATGTCGAGGTATCCACATTCTTCAAGGGAATTCAAAACATCATAGTACACGTTCGTCACAGATGTCCACACATCTCGCCACAGCCTCTCAATGCTGGCAAAAATAAGCATATAAAGACAATACATACCATGCATAATGACTTGCGAGTAGAAATTCCAAACAAAACGCTTACCAAAGTATAACTAATGCTGGTACATAAATCTCACCGTTGATTATGGACACTCTTTCCTGTAATAAAGCTGCCACTGTCTGTCCCACGGACGGTGAACATGAGCGGGGCGACATCCACATTCGCTACGTCCTCTGGAAATACGAAAGCGACCTCGAACTGACAGATGACGCTCCTCCATTCGTCTGTACACAGTTCGTATACTGACACCAAGGTGGTTGGCAATGGTGTCTACAGAGAACTCTATGTCCAACAGTTTCGCGATGTTCTCAATCGAGACCATCAGACGTGGACGACCTACAGCTCCTTGCACCTGCTGGACGATAACTGTGTGGGCCTCTTTCTCTGTCAACTGTTGCCTATCAGTTTCAATAGATCTGAAAGGCCAGTTAAAATGTCCGGTTCGATGTTAATCTGTTCACACATGTGTGTCCATAAATCCATGTGGTCAATGGCATGTTCCAAACGAGAACGTAGTCGCCCTAATCCCGTCCTGCGGGGTAGGGAGATTATCAATATACTTTATTTTAGCCTATTCTATACACGTAAGAGCTACACGAACAATTCCCTTATAATGTGTTACTAACATATAGCAGGTCTGGCTTTTTTGGTATATCCCAAGGCAGATTCGATTCCTACAATATAATAGGCTATTTTTGATACCCAGTATTTTGTCTCCAAATAGCCTGGCCAAAACATTATCATTTATCGTTAGGCTATATTCTTTTTGTTAGACTGAACTGGCTAGCATCGTCTAACATAGCTAGAGACCAGATTTCGTAACTGAGGTAATTAAAATTTAATATGCTATGAAAAAATAAGCCAGTAAGCCATAAGTAACACAGTCATTTAAAAAATATTTACCGCTTGGTTGTTCATGTTGTGAACGAATGTTAAAGGTGATGTCTTCTATTTGGAAGCTGTTCTAGCCGTCTTTCTCGCGTTCTTGAATCTCTGCGGGCCTGGCGGTGTTTCTGGCAGCGGCCTCTATGAGCATGGACTTATAGCCATCTATATCACACACTAATACTTTTTTCAATTTCAGTTATTTTTTATGCAAGTTATTTAATTCATCATGAAACATTCTAATTCTAATTCTTCTGGCACATTTATACTTCCATATGTGACCCACATCCGGGTAATTTAAGGATGGGAGAAGAGCAATCGAGCACAGATACACAGGACTCCTCTTCGGCCAATCAGCACCTTCCTTTCTGAGCACACTGCCCACTAAACGGAGGAGGAACAAGTGTGAAGACTGGAGCGACCATGGCTGCAAGTATAACAAATACGGTAATGGCAATTTTACATTTATTTTAACGTTCTTGTGATTAACTGTTGTTAATATCATAGCTATTTTGTTGAAACGTTTTGCTTTGTTGGTGATCTTAAACATGTTCACAGTGATATCAGACGACTAGTATGTTTCAGTTATGATTTTACCAACGAGCTCTGGAACTGGTCTACAAACTGCAGTGCAAAGAATAATGACACCTTTTACTCAGTGAATAGCCCTGAGTGAAGGTGAACGTAGACTGGTCATGTCTTCAGCGTGATTAATTTTAATTACTACTCGTGACTGAATGTTTTTGACACCTCCGGGTTTTGCTAAGTATGGCAGGTGCTATATTGAGAATGAGGAGTTGTCGTTAGTCCGCCTAGGTTTAGTGCTTCCCTTTGATATTAACAGAAAATATCGACTTATTTGTCTAATCTTAGGACGCAGAGCTAATTCCAGTCACAGAAAATGTATACGGTGGAAGGACCCATGACACATTTAATATTAATTTGCTTCGTGTACGAAAATGAGCTAGGCTAACAAGCCAGTTTCTATTAATCTCAACGGCTCGTTGACCACAAGGGTTTGGGTTGTGTGCTTATTGTATTAATATTCTGATGTCTACGTTATTTATGTAAGGAATAATTGACGACATGGCGTTTGTATATCAGAAAGTCAATGCACGTTCGAAGTTCTGAGGCTGCTATGGCCAAGACCCAGTCGTTAGTTCCATAGCTTTGGTTGTCAAGCTAGCAATTCCAAAGTTCTGTTAAGCCTAGCTTTGCAGAATTTACGTTGATTGGACGTTGAAGTGTGGTAGCACTAAAAACCATCTCAGAGGCATATCATTTGTTGCTACTTGCATTTCCATCTGCTCGTCATTTTGCTAAAGCTGTCACATCTTTACCATTTATTGCAGTTCACCACGAACTTGGCGCATTGGTACACAAGCGCAACACGGTCTGTAAACAGGGACCACTTCATAGTTGTGCGTGTACAGAAAATTAATCAACATTTCAAACAGCGCATCATAATTGGAAATAAAATCAAGCCGTGGTATAAATTGTTACGTATTAAGCTAACTCTGCAAGACGCCGCCTAGATTTACTGACAAATGAATACTGAGGTCTTTCAGGGTCTGCAACAGACTCCTGCTGATGTTCTACCAGTCTGTTATGGCCAGTGTGCTGCTCTATGCTGTGGTATGTTGTGGTGGTAGCACTAGGAAGAGACATTGGAGGTCTTGACAGACTGGTGAGGAAAGCAGGGTCTGTGGTGGGCATGGAGCTGGAGTCTCTAACTACAATAGCCTAGAGGAGGACCCTGAGCAGGCTACACTCTATACTGGACAATGACCGCCACCCCCCTACACACCATCTTCATCAATCAGAGGAGTTTGATCAGCAACAGACTCCGGTCCCTCTCCTGCAGGACAGACAGGCTGCGGAGGTCCTTCGTCCCTAGGGCCATACAGCTGTACAACGGCACACAGAAGGTGCTGAGCATAATGGACTGGACAGCTTGAGCCCACACACACACTCACACTCTTATGCTGTCCCTGGTGGTGACTATACTACTATGGACAACAATATACTGCACTACCTTGATAACTACTGCACTAAATGACTCTTTTACAACATTGGACAATCTACTGGGTCATTGTAAGGTATCTACCAGGATTACAGCAAGGCACCTTATCACGACACTTATCTACCTCGTGGTTTTTCTTATTACCTTTTTTTTCTTCCTGTTCAGTGAATGTTGTCTGAATGCAGATGTGTGCAATATGTTTGATCTGTTTTTGCATTGTGTATTATGTGTATGCTGCTGGACACCTTAATTTCCTTCAGGATCAATAAAGTAACTCTACTCTACTACTCTACTTGTCCCTGGTCCTGTTGCGCCCAGCCCCCAATACAGAGCCAACCTTAGGCCCAGTGCCCAACAGCAAACTGCCCCAGAGACTCCAAGATGTGTCTAGTTTAATAACAAATAACACTGATTAATAGGTATACCAATTCAATCATTTTACTTCATTTAAATGTTAACTACTCAGCATAAAATATTGTGATCCATCTTCTGAACATGGTGTCATTCTAACAGACAGGAACGAGTCAGGAAAGGGGCAGAGATGGCCGACCCAGTGTGCACACAGAAATGTCAAGGTCCTTCACCATTTTTGGTTTCCATGCCAGACTGACTTATCCCTTACATTAGTCAATTTAAATTCTCAAACTATAGCTAGTGAGATGTGTAATTGTATTGTGTAATGCAATGTTCTCATCATCACAGGTCTTTTCCAGCCCTTTTTGGAGCCAAGGGAAAGCACCAGTGTGTTTGAGGGCCTGCCAACCACTTCACACCAGTCAAAGAGATGCAAGTTATATTTTATCTCTTACCCAAATTTCTTGAACGCACTCTCAAAGGCAGTTAAGAAATTTTCCATCTGCAAGCTGGTTTGGGACACAGGTCCATGCTGATACCAGAGAACTAGGGAGATGGTGGCGCAGGTGGTAGAGGTGCTGAACGGCAACCCTCCGGTTCGTGCCCCCCTCTGGGTGACCCCATCAAAGTGTCCTTGAGCAAGATACTGAACCCCAAATTGCTCCTGGTGGCAGGTTGGCACCATGCATGGCAGCCTCCGCCACCGGTGTATGAGTGCATGTGTGTGTGTGTGTGAATGGGTGAATGTGAGGCATACAATGTAAAACCGCTTTGAGTACTCGTAGGAGTAGAAAAGCGCTATATAAATGCAGTCCATTTACCATTTACCATTTAACTACACCCATGATGAGGTGAGGTGGCATCATTAACAAGACATGACCAGAAGGTGACATAATTGGTACCTTTTCAAACATCAGTGGTATTTTGGTTTTAAAAGAGTTTTGGACAAAGTATAACATTAAATGTCAATCTGTCTACATAAGTGTCACTTTGCCCCTGGACATGTTGTACCATTAAGCTTGAATAAAGTGTCTTAAGAGAACAAAGAGGAGACTTATCATTACAGTGGATTTGGTCATTACTTGTATAGTAGCCAGTTCTACCTGGTGTAATGTGAAGTTTTAAGGTAGTTTGTAATGTAATGAACGGGTAATGCAAAAACATCTGTTGAAAGATGAATTACAGATATATGCAATCAAGAAAAATTAATATTGGCATCGCATCACAATGTCTTTCTTAATTTTGTCATTCCTCCTGACAGTCTACAGAGGAAGACGTGCTTCTTGTGTTCTCAAAGACAGAGGTATGTTGTGATGTTAAGTGTTTAATTTTGAGCTATTATTGTCTCCACCTTTTATGTTAAACATTTAAACATTTATGTTAAACATTTGATTCCAGTTGCACACAGTGTGTCCAATCTGTGGCCAGAATTTCCCTTCCAATGAGCTGGAGGCACATGCCAGTAAGTGTGGAGAGAGGTAACAGATTTTTTAGCACAATCTATAAAGAATGTGAAGATATTGTTGCATTTAGTTAGGCATATTCCTCCAAGCACCTGTCTTCCCACCAGTGGATTAATGACCAGTTAAACTTGCCTGAGCTGTTACCATAAAGGCTGACATCTGTGTATTTAAAGTCCACCTTTAACTTTTATGAGTTTTTGTACATTTTTGTTTTAGGTCATGGGATATGGGTTTCACTGTCAAATTCATATTTGCGTTTTGTCATTTCAGAAAACCTGCCTTTATTCTTCAAAACAGAAGATGAGCATTTCTAGGTTTGTGTGCTTGTATAGTCTCCAACAGTAAATAACCTAAAATAACCTTATACTTTTGGGGCCAAGTATCTCATCATGACAAATAATCCAGGGACTGAACTAACAAAAGTCACTGACACAAAGGTGCAAATACTCACACAGAGTAAAGCATGTCACATATACATACATACAACATACATACACCGGACAACCACAGACTTAAAGGAATACAGACCATACAGTTTCTAGAATCAAACTGCCTAACACCCATTAATTTCTCCTTCAGCCTTAATGATGTTCTGCAGGCCATCTCTGCTGCTGTTAACAATGAGGAAGAATTTCTTCTCACTGCATCAAGATCCCATGTGGTGGTGCGGGGCCTTGCTCAATGAAAGCGTCAGAAGAAGGCATTGCCAACCAGGTGAAAAATCCGGTTCATAGGGGAGGCCTTGATACAGGAGCACTATGGAGGGAGTTCCTCACAGGTACATATATTGGAACTAGAACCTTTGCCAAACAGCTTGGATTTTGTATTACTTACTCCCCTTTGCTTCAACTGATCACCCAAATGTAATCACGTGTTCCGTTCATAACTTTAAGTTATTTTCAGTTGCAATAGACGTAACCGTAGTGACATTCCGTAGTGATTTGAATCATTCTTTGTTTTCAATTGGATTGAGCAGAAGATTATATATATATGATTCTGATGACTAAGGCTGCCATGCAAGGTGCCAATCAGACTATCACTAACAATGAACTCCATGGTGTATGTATTTGGTGAATATCGCGCTTATCGAAGTGTAAAGGCCCCTCCACATCTGCGTCGGGGCCTTATTGCCCCCACGAACACGCAGTATTCACCAACGTACTCACGTTGTGTCTGATTATCTCTTAGGCATTTGTGTGTGTGTGTGTGTGTGTTTAAGGTTGTGTCGGCCACAGAGGCTACAATGACTGAACTGATTGAGGAAATTTTGAACTGTGGCTATAATGGACCTGTTAATGTTGAAAAGAAGGAAGAAATTGTTCAGTAAAATTGTTTTTTTTTACTGTGCTGATCCCTGTCAAGAATGTTAGTGTAACCATACTCATGGCAATTTTATTTAAGTTGATTTACTCTTCATGAAGGAAAAAAGCACTTAATATAACTCCTATAACTAGACATAGGGTTGATTTCATTGATGTTGAATTGAAAGCAATTCAACCAGAGGATGGCAGTCTAGCGTTTCTAGTTTCTAGCCCTTCTTAACCAAAGATATCGGTGATTGGCTAAACCAGCACAGTAACATAATACATGTATCACAATACAGCAATAGTTATACTAGGCCTAGGCCAAGGGGCCTAGTTTTAGAGGTCCTTACATTAATGTTCATGTTTTACTTTGTTACATTTAACTTCATATTGAATTTCTTTTTCCCTTCTATATTTTAGTGCTGCTGTTCTTCATGCCAAACTTCAGCTGCTGCCCCTTCTCTCCCAACTATGTGAAGGTTTGCAGCTTTATGGGCTGGCTATCTCCCAGCCACTCTTCGTCCCTGGGATGGAGGTGAAGGTGAGTTAATAGATGTAGCTTTAGTAGGGATGTATTGATGCCACTTAAGTCTATTGAGATTCTAATTCATCTAGGTCATGGTTGTCAAAGTAGTTGTAAGCAAGTTGTAAGCAACTTTTTCCAATTGAATACATTTCGACTCTCATCTAAAAGGCTTCTTCAGTTCTAACCTGATGATGGAGAACCAGGGAACTATATCTGTGAACCACCCCACCTCCTACTTTGACTGATGCCACTTAAATACCAATAGTAATTCCAAATCATAAACCCAGCTTATTTTAAGTAACAATCATGTCCTTTACTTTACCTTTTTACAATAGACTCATAGCATTTGTGGGGTCATTGGACAATATTAATGAAGATATTTAAGTTAAATGACCAATATGCAGAATCCCCCCCCCAAAAAAAAATCTATGGTGTCACCAGGGCCGCTTGCTGTACCAACTCTCCAGCTCTCTCCCAGTCACTCTGTCTTTCTGGATAAACTCATAACGACACGTTGTTTCTCTCACCAGCGTGATGCTGACTTTGTTTATGGGGCGTGCCATCCTGAGTTCAGTGAGAAGGGTTACAACAAAGAACAAGTTGAAGTGAGCATTATGAACCACCTACAGGACTTCTTGCAGCAGCTGGAAGCATGAAGAGAAACTTCAGTCATTGTGGAGTTCAGTCACACCTGTGACATCCAGTATGGTGTACATACAGTTTGCTGCCCAACAGTCACTGCATGTAGCAATACAATCCACCTGCCTGTTAAGCATATGCAAACTTATCTTGATTTCAAACAAGTAATGAAGCCTTTCATCTTTTTTTTCATACCTTCAGTGTTCAGTACAAAATATATACATTCAGGCTAAAGTAGTAAATAAGTTTCAGATATTTATGCCATCTTCCTATGTAAAATCTAGTTTGTATCTGCACCTAATTATGTTCATGGGGGTTGATGACCATTACACTGAGTGCTGTGCTTTAAACAGCATTAGCATGTTTTCGATAAGCATTTTCATCACGTCCTTCACTGTCATTTTACCCTCCTCCCTGTGGTTGTCAGAATTGCCAGAATTAATGTGAGGGTGTCTGACTAAAAAAAAGTATGAAAGAATACAATTTTGTGGCATTTTATACATTTAGTTTTAATTTGCTGTAATGGTGGAAGGTGGTCTACAAGGTGTCTGGATGCATAAGGTCCTACACACTGGAATTGTCCCATCACAAGTTATTAAAAGTCCTCTAGCACAGACATGACTGTCAGTGATGGTGAAGTAGGTACAAAGCATGAGCCAGTGTGGTCAAATAAATGTCTCTTCCAAAACTATTTGAATGAGAAAGGGGATCAATGGCAAAGCGTAGTGTTTCAATGTCCTCTGCCTTTAGTGGACATTCCATTTCTGACATGGTAACACCTGGGTTGGTGGAGTTGTCACAAGCCCCCCTAAGCTCTCCCAATCAATATCCTCAATTTGGATTCCCTAAAACCAACAAAATACAGTATTATCAGATTGTAGATTGAGAAAATCATGGTTAGAGGCAGGACAACGAAATAATTGCCATTATTACTCAACTGCCACATTTTCCTCAGACATCTCTGGCTCTCTGATGGGGGTGCTGCAGCATCCCAAGTTCCCACAGCTGGCTGGAAAGGAAGCCCTCTGTCCTGATGGGATGATCATTCCATCCAGCAAAACTTGGCCAAATCAGCCTTGAGTCTGGGGAGAAAGGTATACTAGGCACAGAAGAGATGAAGATGATCTGAGATGTTAAGGGATCCATCTTCCTCCAGGCTATGTAATACATCATAGTAAACATGTGTAACTCCTGTCCAAACGTCCCTCCATAGACGTTCAATTCTACAATATGTACATAGAAGTTTTCCATGTCAAACTAATAGAATAGCCAAACAGTAACTCAACTGAAGTAAATACCACACTGAAGGGCACACCGTGGATCAAAATAGCATATATACTATAGACACAAACAATACATATAGACACAAACAATAATAACCCATGTCATGTGCCTACTTTGATCTTGATGCAATTTTATAATAATCAGTACTTCACCTCTGGTTGTGTACGCTTTTTCCACTTATAAAACTTCCATGTCCGGTGCCTCTCACAGTGAACATCATCTGGGCAAAGCTGACATTTTCAACATCCAATATCCAGCATGAGGTAGTCCAGATTTGATGGCTCTCACTTCATCATCCAAAGCATCATCAGTTATGGTGGAATACAGGCTCCTAACTGACATACTGTACTCCTGCATCCTCCTGTGTATAGTTCTTCCTGAGACTCCAAGAATGTCTGCTACACATGGGGCAGGTAGACCAAGATGAGGACTTTGGAGGTGGTCCTCTGTGACGTGTAGTCTTAAACATCAATGGGGACCTATACTCCTTACCACAGATTTTGAGGGGTGAGGCTTATTCCGCAGGTCTGAGGGCTTAACAAATATTGTTAGGCAGAGCTACATTCTCCATTGCATTTATGAAAGTTGTCTCTTGGGTCACTATATTTTCTAAATAATCAATATCAGGAGGGTTGTTGTTGTTGGCACACTGCAGTCTTTCTCGCAGTCTGACTAAGCACTCCTGAATGACAATGTTCTGCAAAAGCAATGCAATGAATTGTTAACATACACTATATAGTAATGTAGCCCATTTCTTCAATCAGTAAGCAGAAATATGGCTTTGCAACAAATTTGAAACCTGGCCTTTTTGCTAAATTGTGTGTGTTGAATATTGAATATGAATTGTTAATGACCTTAGTGTAGTACTGTACACAGATTGTAAATC
Organism: Tenualosa thibaudeaui; assembly: GCA_027481765.1. Taxonomy (NCBI): domain Eukaryota; kingdom Metazoa; phylum Chordata; class Actinopteri; order Clupeiformes; family Clupeidae; genus Tenualosa; species Tenualosa thibaudeaui. Next base: position 2,188,376 of record JAIFZK010000160.1, read on the forward strand.
TTTGATTTCATCCTATTAAACACACTTCATCACAATCATGATGATAAAAATAATTGAAAATAGTCTGTAATATATGTTATGTGCTTTTTGAATCACCGTGTATCAGTGCACATTAAAAATGATTGCACATCCTAATCATGTTTAAAACAATGAAAATGTGTGACATACTTGTAGGCTATTAGCCCGAATATCAAATCCCATATTGTAAATCAACTGTAACAAAACATTTGGCACCACCTACACTTCATTTGGTCTTCCAATCAATGTAATTTTGCTAAAATAGGCTTAACAGAACTTTGGAGTGGCTAGCTTGACAACCAAAGCCATGGAACTAACGACTGGGTCTTGGCCATAGCAACCTCAGAAAGTTAACTTGCATTACCACCTCCAACCTGCTTTGACTTTTTGATATACGAGTGCCATGTCGTCAATTATCCCTTACATAAATAACTTAGACATTATCAAATCGTAATATTAATATAATAAGTCCTTGCCATTCTCACCGCAACCCGATCCCTTGACATTAACGAGAAGATGATATTAATAGAAACTAGTGGCTTGTTAGCCTAGCGTATTGTCGTACACGGAGCAAATTAATATTAAAGGGTGATGTCATGGGTCCTTCCTCCGTATACATATTCTGTGGCAGGAATTAGCTCTGCGTCCTAAGATTAGACAAATGAGTCTGTATCTTCTGTTAATATCAAAGAGAACCACTAAACGGAGGCGGACTAAGGACAACTCCCCATTCTCAATATAGCACCTACCATACACAGTGACAGACTCAGCAAAACCCGGCGGTGTCAAAGACATTCAGGCACGAGTATTTATTAAAATTAATCACGCTGAAATTAATCACAGCCGTTCACTTTCACTCGGTGCTATTCACTGAGTAAAAATGTGTCGTTATTGTTTGCAGGAGGTTTGTAGACTAGCTCCAGCGCTCCTTGCTAAAATCATAACTGAAACATACTAGTCGTCTGCCGTCACTGTGAACATGATTTATTTAAGCTCGCCGACGAAACCGAATCATTAAAAAATTTATAACATTAACAGTTAATCAAATGAACGTTAAAATATATGGAAATCTGCAGCCATGGTCACTCCAGTCTTCACACTTGTTCCTCCTCCGTTTAGGAGTCCTGTGTGTCTGTGCTCCATTGCCCTTCTTCCATCCTTAAACTACCCGGATGTGTGTCATAGTAAAATTGAATTTCAATTTTGAGAACTGAATATTAATTTTGAGAACTGAACGTGAATAAATTCACAACAGAAACAAATTACACTATTCAGTTTTTCAATGCAAGGATTCAAATGAATAAATACAAATTCAAAGTAGCAGACATTTGCACTATTCTCATCCACATTAGAATAGTCTATAGTCGCCATCTTGTGGTCATTTAGCGTACGGCACTTTTTCAGTTTGAAGGGTAAATTGTTTTCTCTATGCTCTTCTCGGCATTCCAGACGTACTCAGAAGTCTGGGAGAGTAATTTTAATGTAAACAACAATCAATCCAGACATATACATCACTAAATGTTTGTTTCAGGCAGTGACAGATGATGCATTGCAAAAATGCTACATTACAGGACTTGCAATACACCTTTTGGTGCAGGTCTTAGTCATGGTAGGGAAGTGAGAGGTCCTGCAGTAATTAAGACTTCTTAAGTCCCCACACCACGTCAAGGCAGAGTACACATGAGGGTCTTTTTTATTTTGTTTTGTAGCCAACTTAAAATGTTACAGTTTATGTCTACACCCATTATTTTCGTGCCTGGACTGGATACTGCCAATTGTTCCTCACCTACATGCTTGGGAATGTATAATGTGGACACACTACGCCTATTTCACTCACAATGCAAGTACCACACTGTAGCATTGCTTATACTACTGGCCATGATGGTTCCACTGTTCCTCATCCACCTTAGAATGGTCTATAGTCGCGCTCTTGTGGTCATTTAGCGTACAGAACTTTTTAAACTGGACATATCTTTTAATGGCAAATGAAAGATTTTTACTAGCAGCACAGGTTTATTTTAAAAAGAGCTTGTAGGGTAATTTGTTTTAAACTTTCTTTATGTTCTTCTCGTCATTCCAGACATTCTCAGAAGTCTGGGAGAGTAATTTCAATGTAAACAATCAAACAGTCAATCCAGACATATACATCCAGACTAAATGTTTGTTTCAGGCAGTGACAGATGACCCTTTGGTGTTTCAGGTCATGGTAGAAGTGAGAGATCCTGCAACCCTTTGGTGATTAAGGACCTTTTCAGCCCCCATGGTAGAAGTGAGAGACGCCAATGATTAAGACGTCAGCCCCCACGCCACGTCAAGGCAGAGTGCATGTGAGTTGTTTTTTTTTCCCCAAATGCAAATCAGAACACAAACAAGCCTACACACAAGCCAAGATCTATACTACACCCAACTCAGCATGCACATGAATGTTTTCTGAAGACATCAGACTTCTTTGTCTTCATTCATTTATTTATTTATTCATTTATTTCATTTCGGTTCATGGCGAGGATGTGTGGTGAGTCAGAGTCACTTGTATCTTGGTGGCTGTGAGTGTTGGCCATTCGTGTAAGAGCCATATTTTGAGTTTAAGTAAATCTGCGTTTAAGTAAACATTATGCTACAGGACCACCTGCACCATTAGTTGATCTTACTCTCATTGTGAATAGGTCTCTTATTTTGATAGAGTTGGATAGAACCTTGAAGTTAAAATGGCCGCCACCTTTGACTTCAGTAGCAGAGAACAAAGGAATTTGTTTGTTTGAAGACCTAGGTAGTTATACGTATAGTTCTTTACAAGCTTCAAGCTTTACAAAGCATTTATTTGAATATATTTAGTTTTGATTTCACCTTTTTAAACATGTGGCCTGACCATTACAGGATTTGTTTGGAGCATTGGGCTCCTGCCTGCATGCCTGCCTGCCTGCCTAACCTTTCCTGCTACCTTGCCTGCTACCTTGCCTGACCTCATCCATCCATCCATCCATCCATCCATCCAACCATCTGTCCTCTTTCCACTACCATCCATCCAAAAAGGTAAAATTTCTATTTCTTTAGAAAGCTTGTCAAAGGAAGCAACCGAAGTCGATTGTAATGTGACAACAGTTAGTAAAAAACTCTGCTATTGCTTGGATTGTTTGACAATAGACTTTGAATTGTTTGGAGAATATGGAATCTTTTGTTGACTGCAGCTTAAGATATTGAAGTCTTTTGAGTTAAATTTGAATTTTTTTGATCTTTTAAAAGTTTGTGTGGTTCACTATTGGTGTGCCCTATTGGTGGAAACTTGAATTTGCTATTGGAATAGACAAATTTTCTTTATGGTTAGAAGAGAATAATATATATAAATACTGACATTATGGACACAGGCTTTGAACAGTTAAATGTGGCATTAAATGATTTTAAAGACATTCACCAATCTGTAATCTGTAGGAAGTGCTTCTTGATGAAAAGGAAAATAGAACTGATAATTAGGCAACTGGTGATGAAACAAAGATCACGGCCCCAAACCACTCTTGCTAAGTGGGAAGGGAGTATCACTAACTGCAGAGCATAAATACTCAGTCTGTACTCCAAATATTTCGGACAAGCATACAGGGTGTGTGGAGTTTACAGAACTGCTGTAAGTCCACATCAGTTTACTTTTATATATGCACTGAGCAAAGATAATCTGTGCAATAACTTGTATAACTAATGTGCAATATTACCGTGCACTGTATATTAGAACTTTCTGTATGTAACTTTTTGCACTAGTACTTATTACATGTTTCAAGAGAGACAAGGCCTGTGTTCTGTTTTTGGCTGCTTCCTTATTTATTTCCTGTTTTTCTTTTCCTTTATTCTGCTCAACCTTTCCTATGTGCAATAGTAAATAGTAGGATGCGACCTTTTGCAAATGGTGCATGATTGTCGTTGGCTACAGTCTTTGCTCAAATGTCCTGCAGCAGGGAGACATGCAAAACAGATTCCTCTTTCTTTCAGGAAGGTAATCTCGTCAGTGTGGCGTTTATTTTTAAACTAAAAGCAGCTTGCCAGTAAATGTTCTCCTGAGCAAAGCAGACAGAATGGTGGATTTTGGGCTGGTGACATACTATCCCTCTGTTTGATGGAACTGAAGCCTTTATCATTGGATTTGGATTTTACTGATCTGTATGCTGTGGTCCTTGGAGCTTGTGCTCTTGGTGAAGGATCTTGTATATCCCCAAAGACAGGATCTGTCAAGATTTTGACTTGTCTTTCAAGGAACCCAACTAAGGTTCTAAACGTGGCTCTGAAGTGGGTGGCTTCCTGGAACAGGGCCGGTGGTGGCATAGTGGTTAAGGAACCTGGCTAGCATGCAAGTAGCCTGGAAAATTGTGGGTTTGAATCCTGCACCCGTCGTGCCTTGAGCAAGGCATTTAACCCTAAGTTGCTCTAAGGGAGATTGGCCTGACAAAGGTTCATAGGTATGGCTAAGGGCTTGTGGATGGGAATACCGAGGCTTTGTTTGACTAGAGGATCAGTACAGAGAGGAATCTGGCTGGACAGTGGGTCGCACTGATGTAAGGAAATGGGGTTCTTTTCTGTTGTTAAGTGACATTGGCTGAGATGGGAGGGCATGTGATTTAGTTCTAACACTCATATCCTGGATTCTTTTGCTATTTTCTAATTTTGGTTCATCATGTCTTTCAATAGATTCCTTTGCCTCCTGCAATTTAAGCGCTTTCTCCAAATACTCATTCATTCCATCTCCCAGTGAGACGTTACTTTTCCTTTCACTTAATATATTGAATTGGGTTTGAACGGCATCCAGTTCACTTTTGAGAGCCAACATTTCCTTTTGTGCCAGTTTTTTTTGTTTGTTTTCGGGCCAATTCAGCTTCTTCAGTCTCTATTGCATGTTTTTCTTTAAGCGACGCCAATCAAACTTCGAGTGCCGCTTTCTGCGCTGGGTTAGTTTGAGCTTGAGTCAACATGGAGGAGGTCGCAGAGACCTTTGATCTCGCACCACCCGTTGCTGAAACACTGCCCTCTGGGTTTATTTCTTTATCAGTCATCCTAATTTTTGCATTTATTTGGCCAGGCATGCAAATCATTCACTAAGCTTTTATTAACCTCTCTTCTAGGTCGATGCCATGATTCATTATCAGTTTTGCACTCCTTTTCCGTCAATACATTCTGATAATTTTTATGACTGACTTCAAAATCGTCGGGCTTTGTTTGTAGTGTGGGATTCCTAGTCCTTTCGTGGGATTCCTCCTTTGAGGCCTGTTCTTGCTGGCTTTGGAATTCCAGTACTTATAATCCACAGGATTTCAAGATCCAGAAATAGCTTTATTAAATGAAGCAAAGTAAACTGAAAGTTTAAACAAAGAGCAAACAGCAGCAGCAGTTTATCAAGGCCAAGATCAAAAGCTGTAGCTCCTAGTCAGGCCACGCCTCCAGCAGGTCATCTTCCTATTTATTAATCTTTTGACCTAAGATATGAGAGTGGCCTTGTTAATTGCTGGCCAACAGAAGATGGCAAATCTCCCTGTGGATAGACTTATCCCTGATTTGCCATGCTTTACACATGTAGGGGTTGATTATTTTGGACCACTGGAGATAAAACGAGGCCGTAGCATTGTTAAACACTATGGAGTGATTTTTACTTGTCTCGCCAAAAATATACAAATGTGGGTATATGTCCTATATCTCATAATACACAATCCTTTTCACAAAATCTGTACATGCCAACACCTCCTCTTTCCGTTATAAACCCAAACATAAGACTGTTACAATGTCCTTGTTGCATATTGTCATACTCACATTTACAAACTGCTACTTACCGTCATATCCAGGGTGATGTTTTTTCAAATACTTCAGCCAACAATTGACTTTGTGTGGGTTCACTTGACGATACAAATAGTATCCTGAATATGCCAATTTCCTTTTGAGTTTAACCGTAATCAAACTCCCATCATTAAAACAGCGTGGTAGAATTTGGCTGACTTTCTGTACGTCAGATGGGACACACACACAACTGGACCATGTATACCCCTTAAACACCCCTTTGGTAAAGACATAATCTTCATAAATGGAATGCTTTGAGAAATTAGGTGTCTCTCCATATAAGGCCTCTAGTCCATGCACATGTACAATGGACAAATTGTTTGCAACTGCTTGAGGTGGCATGTTTCCTTTCCACATGTGTCTCTTGCATGTGTGACAACCACTGAATGTTATTTTTGCATATGGTGGTCATCTTCCTTTTAAATTTGTTTACAAGGCCATCACTGGGTTTTAACTGTGTTATGCCTGCACGTCAAAGGAGTCTATTGCACATGCAACATGGGTATTCACACAAAGTGTCTTTTTGTTTTTCCTGAAAGTTTCCAATGCTTTATTAATATCCACAGTTTTTTGTGTTTGCACTTTTCCCTTTACTGCTGATTTGTGATACCGCACTCTGGCTGCTCTGCTACTTTTTTACTGTAAAACTTGGTTTATGATACCGTTCCCTTGCTGCTATCCTTTTCTTTTGCAAAATCTCAGGTCTACAATATTGTTGCTTTGATGCTTTCCTACTCTTTTCTGTAACATCAGATATATATCTTTTCCTTGCTGCTATTTTATTCTTTTCAATGATGTCAGGTCTGTGATATTTTTCCCTTGCTGCAGTCCTACTCTTTATATTACACTCCGGTTTATGATATCGTTCCTTTGTCAGGTCTATAGTACCTATTTCTTGCTGCTGTCTTGCTCTTTTCAATTACATCTGGTTTGTAATAACATTGCCTAAATGCTGCCTTTGCTTTGTCTTTCACATTGCATATCGTTCCCTCGCATATGCCTTCAACTGTTTGTAGTACTGAATTGTTGTTGATGATTCTCGCATACGGTAGATGTTGCATAGTACATGGCTCCTTAGAAAATTTAGCTACATTAACAAACACTACACAACAAAAATATACACAAACACGTACCTCACGATGATTTGATATAGATTTGTTCTAATTGACGTAGCTCTTTCACTGCATCCAAATTTCCAAGCTGTCGTGCTGCTTGTTGGGCTGTTTTAAGGAGCACACCTAATTCTTGTTCTGCTTTGCTGATGTATGATACTTAATACAGCTGAAACACAGTACATAAAAATAATTTAATAACATTGTATAAGCACATATGATTTTGCTTTCAGTATTTGAATATCCACATTTTGTATGATGTATTGCTATCATTTCTATAGTGTATTTACTCTTCCTCCACTAACTTACAAATGACCTAATATGTTCTCAATAATAGCAACAATTCACACTGGAGCTTTATCAACAACATCTCTAAATGCCAAGCATGTGTTACTTGTAAGCATCCAGTATAAACTGAAAGTTAGTGTTGGCTGACCAAGCACGCAGCAGCCAAGGGTTGCATGCATTGATCCATATTTCTTGAGCAGAGCGTTTCAGATACAGTGTTCTTTGACATTACAGCACATAGCTTTTTTGAATTCTTGTTGACTTATTCCTGCTCGTAACTGCAAACCCTCTGTTGTAATGGTGTTATCTTCATTTTCCAAGACACTGTTCCAGTATTTCTTGAGTTGTTTTTTCAGCTTGTTTTTTCTTGTCTGGAGTTGAATGAGATGGAGTTGCAATGAAAGTTCTGCATGAGGGTGAACGAGGGAAGTTAAATCTGCACAACTTTTTCCTTTCTTACAAGAATGATGTTTTGAATGAATCTGTAAGCTTGTAACAAGTTCATGAATTTCTGGATCTGTCTGCAAATCTGGTTTAGCACAAGTGCTATGTGTGTCAATGAAATTGCACACAATGTTGTCATCTGCATTAAATTGTTTTGCATCCTTTATCCAAATTAGACAGTGGAGATGAGGCCATCCTCTTGCTTGAAATTCCACTGTATAAAAATAGTCTGTTACTTCACCAATCACATTAGCTGTTGACGTGAAAGTCCTTCAGAAAAGTGTCGACTCGATGATCAAACATTCTTGTAGCAGTCACTACATTGTCATTGATCAATTGACAATATGTTGGCCAGTCCATGTTCTCATCAAATGCTTTGCCCAACTGTAGACATACATTTCATGATTTCTGTCCATTGCCTGTCTGCAGCTGAGAAATATGGGAAAAATGTTGGCACACCTATCATGACTTTCAAATCACAAAGAGTTTGTTCGCAGTATGCAGGTGTACCTCTCACAGTCGTCATGAACTTGTATCCATCATCCGTTCTGAGCATGTCTTTGATGTATTGTTGATCCAGCAGCTCATCTGAAGTAATGCTGTGTCCTTTATGCATACTTTTTGATTTGCGTATTGCAATCCACACACAACAGGAAACATCTCGCGTATTGTGCCCAAAAATGTATGTTGGATCTGATGCAAAAGTGTTGTCCATATTGAATAGACTTTGATTTAAATAATGTCCAATGCCTAATTTAAATGGGCGTTTCTGTTCAAAGCTGTTTTGTCCATTGGGAAACTTGCAGGAAAAACAGTTCGCCTCTGTTCCTAATGCCTGTAGTGGTTTATTGCCTTCTCTTGGTGAAATACAGAAAATGTTGTCTTCTGATTTCTCTACTACACGTTGAGCAATTTCTATTGGTTGCATGCAGAAATATAAAGGTGCACTTGTTTTGATGTCATCTGTAAATCAGAAAACACATGTTGTTACTCTGGTCATTGAATTGATTACATTGTAAACGTTGCAACACACCCAGTTAAGCTCATACATCAACACTGACATTGTCTACAAATTAACAATTTAGGCACCATCATTAAAACTCCTCATTGTGGTTTCAATAGTGTTGGATGACATTCTGTTCATATCAAACACATTACATTAATACTGTTTATACAAAAGGCCTACCTTGTTCGTCTGTTTCAGCCATTATGTCTTCTGAACCTACATGGCTATCTGTTTGAATAATGGATTCACAATCCTTTGCAGATGGTTGCAGGTTGTCCATGTCGATTGTTTTACCTGAAATGTAACAGAGGGTATATGTCCTTTCAGTCTTAAAATGCACAATCCTTTTCACAAAATCTGTACATACCAACAACACCTCCTTTTGTTATGAACCCAAACATATGGCTGTTACAATGTCCTTGTTGCATATTGTCAAATATTCACATTTACAAACTGCTACTTATCGTCATATCCAGGGTCATGTTTTTTCAAATACTTCAGCCAACAATTGACTTTGTGTGGGTTCAATTGATGATACAAATAGTGTCCTGAATATGCCAATTTCCTTTTGAATTTAACCTTAATCAAACTCCCATCATTAACACAACGTGGTAGAATTTGGCTGACTTTCTGTACGTCAGATGGAACACACACAACTGGACCATCTATACCCCTTAAACACCCTTTTGGTAAAGACATAATCTTCAAAAATGGAATGGTTGGAGAAATTAGGTGTCTCTCCAAATCATTTAAGGCCTCTGGTCCATGCACATGTACAATGGACAAATTGTTTGCAACTGCTTGAGGTGGCATGTTTCCTTTCCACATGTGTCTCTTGCATGTGTGACAACCACTGAATGTTGTTTTTGCATATGGTGGTCATCTTCCTTTTAAATTTGTTTACAAGGCCATCACTGGGTTTTAACTGTGTTATGCCTGCACGCCAAAGGAGTCTATTGCACATGCAACATGGGTATTCACACAAAGCGTCTTTGTTTTTCCTGAAAGTTTCCAATGCTTTATTAATATCCACAGTTTTTTGTGTTTGCACTTTTCCCTTTACTGCTGATTTGTGATACTGCGCTCTGGCTGCTCTGCTACTTTTTTACTGTAAAACTTGGTTTATGATACCGTTCCCTTGCTGCTATCCTTTTCTTTTGCAAAATCTCAGGTCTACAATATTGTTGCTTTGATGCTTTCCTACTCTTTTCTGTAACATCAGATATATATCTTTTCCTTGCTGCTATTTTATTCTTTTCGATAATGTCAGGTCTGTGATATCATTCTCTAGCAGTTCTTTTACACTTTTCAATGATGTCAGGTCTGTGATATGTTTCCCTTGCTGCAGTCCTACTCTTTATATTACACTCTGGTTTATGATATCGTTCCTTTGCTGCTATCCTGGTCTTCTGCAAAATCTCGGGTCTACAGTATCGTAATTTTGAAGCCAACTTGCTCTTTTCAGTGATATCAGGTCTGTGACTTCATTCCCTTGCTGCTGTCCTACACTTTGTAGTAACATCAGGTCTATAATAACACTGTCTTGATGCCTCCTTACTCTTTTCAATCATGTCAGGTCTATAGTACCTATTTCTTGCTGCTGTCTTGCTCTTTTCAATTACATCTGGTTTGTGATAACATTGCCTAAATGCTGCCTTTGCTTTGTCTTTCACATTGCATATCGTTCCCTCGCATATGCCTTCAACTGTGTATGTAGTACTGAATTGTTGATTCTCGCATACAGTAGATGTTGCATAGTACATGGCTCCTTAGAAAATTTAGCTACATTAACAAACACTACACAACAAAAATATACACAAACACGTACCTCACGATGATTTGATATAGATTTGTTCTAATTGACGTAGCTCTTTCACTGCATCCAAATTTCCAAGCTGTCGTGCTGCTTGTTGAGCTGTTTTAAGGAGCACACCTAATTCTCGTTCTACTTTGCTGATGTATGATACTTAATACAGCTGAAACACAGTACATAAAAAGAATTTTATAACATTGTATAAGCACATATGATTTTGCTTTCAGTATTTGAATATCCACATTTTGTGTGATGTATTGCTATCATTTCTATAGTGTATTTACTCTTCCTCCACTAACTTACAAATGACCTAATATGTTCTCGTTAATGGCAACAATTCACAATGGAGCTATATCAACAACATCTCTAAATGCCAAGCATGTGTTACTTGTACGCATCCAGTATAAACTGAAAGTCAGTGTTGGCAGCAGCCAAGGGTTGTATGCATTGATCCATATTTCTTGAGGAGAGCGTTTCAGATACAGTGTTCTTTGACGCTACAGCACATATAGCTTTTTTGAATTCTTGTTGACTGATTCCTGCTCGTAACTGCAAACCCTCTGATGTAATCTGGTGTTATCTTATTTTTCCAAGACACTGTTCCAGTATTTCTTGAGTTGTTTTTTCAGCTTGTTTTTTCTTGTCTGGAGTTGAATGAGATGGAGTTGCAATGAAAGTTCTGCATGAGGGTGAATGAGGGAAGTTAAATCTGCACAACTTTTTCCTTTCTTACAAGACTTTGAATGATGTTTTGAATGAATCTGTACATTCAAAAATGGAATGTTGGAAAAAATTAGGCGTAAGGCCTCTAGTCCATGCACATGTACAATGGACAAATTGTTTGCAACTTCTTGAGGTGGCATGTTTCCTTTCTGCATGTGTCTCTTACATGTGTCACAACCACTGAATGTTGTTTTTGCATACGGTGATCATCTTCCTTTTAAATGGGTTTACAAGGCCATCACTGGGTTTTAATTGTTATGTCTGCACGCCAAAGGAGTCCATTGCACATGCAACATGGGTATTCACACAAAGCGTCTTTGTTTTTCCTGAACGTTTCCAATGCTTTATTAATATCCACAGTTTTTTGTGTTTGCACTTTTCCCTTTACTGCTGATTTGTGATACCGCGCTCTGGCTGCTCTGCTATTTTTTTACTGTAAAACTTGGTTTATGATACTATTCCCTTGCTGCTATCCTTTTCTTTTGCAAAATCTCAGGTCTACAATATTGTTGCTTTGATGGTTTCCTACTCTTTTCTGTAACATCAGAAATATATCTTTTCCTTGCTGCTATTTTATTCTTTTTGATAATGTGCAGGTCTGTGATATCTTTCCCTTGTTGCTAGTGCCTGTACTGGTTTATATGCAACTGTGTATGTAGTACTGAATTGTTGTCTGGTGATTCTCTCATACTACATGTTGAGCATATGTACATGGCTCCTTAGAAAATTTAGCTGCATTAATAAATGTCATCTGTACATCAGCAAAAATATACACAAACACGCACTCACGATGATTGATATAGATTTGTTCTAATTGACGTAGCTCTTTCACTGCATCCAAATTTCCAAGCTGTCGTGCTGCTTGTTGGGCTGTTTTAAGGAGCACACCTAATTCTTGTTCTGCTTTGCTGATGTATGATACTTAATACAGCTGAAACACAGTACATAAAAATAATTTAATAACATACATAAGCACATATGATTTTGCTTTCAGTATTTGAATATCCACATTTTGCATGATGTATTGCTATCATTTCTATAGTGTATTTACTCTTCATCCACTAACTTACAAATGACCTAATATGTTCTTGTCAATGGCAACAATGGTTCACAATGGAGCTATATCAACAACATCTCTAAATGCCTAGCATGTGTTACTTGTGCATCCAGTATAAACTGAAAGTCAGTGTTGGCAGCAGCCAAGGGTTGTATGCATTGATCCATATTTCTTGACAGAGCGTTTCAGATACAGTGTTCTTTGACAAAATCTACTAGCACATATAGCTTTTTGAATTCTTGTTGACTGATTCCTGCTTGTAACTGCAAACCCTCTGATGTAATCTGTGTTATCTTCATTTTCCAAGACACTGTTCCAGTATTTCTTGAGTTGTATTTTGTTTTTCTTGTCTGGAGTTGAATGAGATGGAGTTCAATGATAAGTTCTGTCATGAGGGTGCCAATGAGGGAAGTTAAATCTGCACAAACTTTTTCCTTTCTTACAAGAATGATGTTTTGAATGAATCTGTAAGCTTGTAACAAGTTCATGAAGTTCTGGATCTGTCTGCAAATCTGGTTTAGCGCACGTGCTATGTGTGTCAATGAAATTGCACACAATGTTGTCATCTGCATTAAATTGTTTTGCATCCTTTATCCAAATTAGACAGTGGAGATGAGGCCATCCTCTTGCATGAAAAAGTCCTTCAGATGCTCTCTATGGTGCCTCTGTAGAAGGTGCTCATCATGAGAGCTAGGGCTTTGGCTCTCCTCATCTTACAGAGGAAGTAGAGTCACTGTTGGGCTTTACTGGCCACTGATGCAGTGTTCTTTGACCAAGAGAGGTCCTCAGAGATGTGCACACCCAGGAACTTAGTGCTGCTTACTCTCTCCACAGCAGCCCCGTTTATGGTGAGGGAGGCGTGCTGCGTGTGTGCTGTCCTGAAATCTATGACAATCTTCTTTGACTTCTCTGCGTTCAGGGAGAGGTTGTTGTCACTGCACCACTTGACCAGGCAGCTCACCTCGCTCCTGTAGTGTGTGTCATCGTTATTGCTGATGTGACCCAAAACAGTTGTCAACCGCAAACTTGGTAAAGAGGTTGGAGCTGTGTGACGGTGTGCAGTCGTGGGTAAGAGGAGTGAAGAGGATGGGGTTCAGCACACATCCTTTGGGAGCCCCTGTGTTCAGTGTGATGGAGGTGGAAGTGTTGCTGCCAACCCGTACTGCCTGCGGTCTTCCTGTCAGGAAATCCAGCAGCCAATTGCACATCAAGGTGTTAATTCCCAGCCTGTCTAGTTTGAGTATGAGTTGCTGGGGTACGATTGTGTTAAATGCTGAACTGAAGTCAATGAACAGCATTCTAACATACAAGTCTTGTACTACTGGCTGTGCTGGCAGTCATTTTCTCTGTTCCTCATCCACATTAGAGTGGTCTATAGTCGCCATCTTGTGGTCATTTACCATATGGCACTTTTTCAGCTTTGCAACCGTTCATATCATATCAAGGGTTTTGACCAGGTGCTAGGGTCTTTGTGGATTTTTGGCAGTAAGTAGAAGATTCTTGGGCGAGGATTTCCTGGACCTTTGAGGTAAGTTTTTTGTTTAAAATTAATGTAACCCTCTTTTTGTAGGTTCTCCAGGATTTCTTCAACCATAGGAATCGTTTCTTGGAATATTAATGCTTTTAACCTAACATAATGTTTTGGATTGTTAAGTTGCCTTTCAGCTTCCCAAGTATACTGTGTTCGATCTAGAATCACTATTCCACTGCCTTTGTCCGCAGGTTTTATTACAATGTGGTTATTATTTTGTAAATTTTTAAGGGCTAAGATCTCCTCTTGTGAGAGGTTTAGAGGATCCCTATTATCCCAATGTAAGTTGGTAAGGGCGTATTGATCAGCCCTAATAATATTTCGGATGGTTCTTGGTAATTGATTAGTTTTTGGAATCCAATCCGACTTTGGCATAAAGGGTAATGGTTCTGGATCCTCTCTGCCCTCGAAGTAAGCCATTAGTTTTAATCTGCGGTGATAAGTTTGAAGATCCATTGTTAGCTGTTTTTTCTGATTAACATCTAATTTGTAAGTTGGAATAAAAGTAAGTCCCTTGCTCAACAATTGTAGTTGTTTTTGTGTCGGTTTAAAAGATTTGGATAAGTTCACTACATTTTGTAGCCCCACCTGGACAATTGGGCTCACGGGGCTTACAAGTTTAAGTGTTTTATCCAGTGTTTGAGTAGGGCCTCAGCCGTATTTTTACTCCAATGTATTCTGTCCGTAGTCTGGAAAAGTTGTTGTGGGAGTTTGGGGATGAATGCCATATTTATACGAATGTGTGCATTCAATTCCTCCAGATTATTCTGGTATTCCCTCTCCAAATTTGGATCAAAGTTAATTAGGGGAATCCAGACTTCGGCGTGCGGGAATTTCTCCTTAGCCATCCTGATAGCCCTTTGCATCTGTTTCACTGCAGTTTGTTTTGGTTTTTGCTCCATATGGAGGATACCAAAGGACAGGACTATCTTTTCCACAACTGTGGAGATGATCTTTGCCTTCTCCAAGATGGCCTCCGCATGTCTAAAAGTTGCCCCCGGGAAGCTATCGATTTGCAGGTCCTGAATATCATGGCCTGGGATACGAGATAGGTTTGAATCCCCTATAATTAGCCATTTCTTGCGGGCTGTCAGGGACCAGTCCACCATCTTCCTTCTAGTGTTGAGGTGTCTAATTGGTTTAAAGCTAAAAGGGGAACTAGCTGTTAGCATCTGCTGAGGGGTCTCTTCGTCCTCTGAGTCCGAAGGAGGTGGAGAGATTTCCTCTTCTGACTCCTGCAGGATAGGTTCCTCAATTGGAGGGTAAACTGACCCAATCAGAGGATCTTCCAGATCCTCCTCCTGAAAAATGGAGTCTTCATTGGAGAACCAGATTAGCTCCGGATCAGTTTGAGTTTGGGCATTAGCCTTAACAGATAGTTCCGTTGTTAGGATAGTATCTGTGTTAGAGAGGTCCATTAGCAGTTGTTCGGTTTTAGCTAAGGCCTCCTTATGTAGGCGTTTTCTGAATTTCTTTTGTGCCCAGTCCGAAGCAATTTTGAAAGCCTCACGCCAATTCTGTTGCATGAGGGGTTTCAATTCCTCCAACATGTTATTAATATTGTCCTGATAATGTGCATCCAGTATCAGTTGGGTAGTGTAGGCCCAATTTTTAGCATTACCCTCCAATAACAAACGGGTAGTTTCCGTGAGGGCAACTGGTTTGATAATTGAGCTTAGATACTGAGATATTCGTTGAAAAGTTGGAGGTGAATCAGTATTAGCTTCCGGAGAAACATTTTTGAGATGATGTAGCATCCGGATCAGATCATATATCTTTTTTGTGATGTTTCTCTGATTAGCATCCAATGGTGTATATTTTGTTCTTTGGTGAGGTCTGAAGTTGTTATCATTTGGAATCCTAGGACGAGATCTTTTTATGTTCCTAGGATTCCTTCTGTATCGAGAGTTCCTTCCCTCACCGCTAACCGATCGATAGTAACGTTGATTGGAATTGTTCCGGGGTCTCCAGAATCTTTCCCTAGATCGGTTAGCCATCTTAAGTAGTTGGTCGAAGTAAAATAAAAAGTAAAATAACTAAACAACGCCCAGGAGATCACAAATGTTTTTCAAAAGATTGATATACAAAACATAAAAGGCTCTATGACCCTATATAAGTTGTCTCCACATCAAAGGGTCAAGTTTTTAAAGGCCTTTCCAAAGTTTCAAAACACAGAAGATCACTAATTGTTATCATTAGCCCTAAACAATGAACTTAATAAACTTAATGGGCTCTGTGTTAACTAGCAGGCTGTATGCTAAAAGAAAATGAATTAGCTTTGCATGAAAGTTAGCAAAGATTTTTTCAAAAAGCCCAAATAGTTCGCGACGTTTCGAAATAGTTTTTCTTCTTCAGGCTTGGGCTCTTAACAAAAAAGGCAATTTGCTCTGTTACAAAGATATAAAAGTAAACAAAGATATTAAAGTAAATCAAAAACAAAAGGTAAGTTGGATTTGTTAGGAGCAAGTCGCTCCAAAGTTCCAAAAATCACAAAGATATTAAAGTAAACAAAGATATTAAAGTAAAGTCTTTCAAAAAGATTCTTCTTAAAGAGTTATAAGGCAAAAAAGCCAAAGAATGTAAAGCAATAGGCTCAGCTTAGCAGGAGAGGTCTTGTCTCTTCGCTGGTCAGAGTTGAAATGAGCCAGAAGTGCTTGGTACTCGCCTTTTATAGTGGAGGCGGGGGCTTTTAGCCAAAAACATTCATTTAGAGTTAGATTTTGAGTTTGGGTAGTTTTACTGGGTTAGGGTTAGGGTTAGGTGAGAAAATGATCCGTGTCCCTGACAGTCAGGGAACACGTTAGGCACAGTCCATCTCCATGGTTAGCCAGTGACTCCCCGCCCCCCAGGCTCCCCTGAAGATTATGTAACTAATTTTAAAAAAGTTCTCCAAATGGTTTTTAGTATTTCATCCAATGTTGTAACATCGCCGCTGCTGTAGATTTTGACCATTGGATTTTATCATCCGTCTGAAATAGGTTAGCTGGCAATTTTGGAATAAAC
This sequence comes from Tenualosa thibaudeaui, assembly GCA_027481765.1. NCBI lineage: Eukaryota > Metazoa > Chordata > Actinopteri > Clupeiformes > Clupeidae > Tenualosa > Tenualosa thibaudeaui. The sequence continues at coordinate 2,205,176 of JAIFZK010000160.1, forward strand.
GGCATGTTGATTCGGATGTGAGCATTTAGCTCATCTAGGTTGTTTTGGTATTCCTTCTCCAGATCCTTGGAGAAGTTGATGAGCGGGATCCAAACTTCCGCATGTGGAAAAGTGTCCTTAGCAATTTTCAAAGCCTTTTGTAGCTGCTTAACAGCTGTTTGTCTAGGTTTTTGTTCCATATGGAAGATCCCGAAAGACAAGATTATTTTCTCCACCCTTTCAAATGATCTAGCTCTTCCCAGGATGGCCTCTGCGTGTCTAAAATTGGCCCCTGGGTAGCTATCGATCTGTAGGTCCGGTATGTCATGATTGGGTAACCTAGACAGATTCGAGTCCCCCATAATAAGCCATTTCTTTCTAGCAGTCAGGGACCAATCCATCATCTTCCTAGTGGTTTGTGGGTGTCGGGTTGGACGATAGGACGGCTCTGTTCCTGTCTCTGCGGTAAGTAGTGTTATTTCTCCAGGGGTCTTTTCCCTGGGGAAGTGTCCCTGAATTCTATATGATTTGTTGTTATAGTATTAATTGGACTCCGGGAACAAGCCTGAGAGGGTAGAGTAGGTTCCTCCAAGGCACTATCAACCGGAGATAGTCTTCCATCTGTTTGGGTTTCAATGTTGCGTTTAATTTTTGATTCCTTTTCCCTCAATAGTTTTGGTTCCTCTGTCTCAGTAGAAATTGAGTTAATATTCAACAGAGGATCTTCTTCAGAGAGGATGCATGGGTTCCGAATTCTCCTGTTCTTGACCACTCTCTTGGGGAGAGGTGACTGCTGAACATCAACGTCTGTCCTGCCCTCCAGGACGAAAGGATTCCGTGGTGAAAAGGTAATGTCCGCTCCCTGTAGGGGCGGAGACTCCTCCACCTGAGGGATGTTGTCCTCCGCATTGGAGTTGACGGAACAGGCGTTGCCTCAGTCTGGATGTCCTCGTTGTGTTGTGGAGGTAAGGTTAGAGTTTGTTCAGTATTCATCAAGGATATCAACAATGCCTCTGCACTGTCAATGGCATCAGTATGTAGTCTCCGTTTGAATTGTTTTTGAGCCCATATTTTGACACTATTGAAAGCTTGTCGCCAGTTCTCTTGAAGTAAGAGGTTGACTGTCAGTGTGTTGTTGGTTTTGAAATGAGGATTTCACCTGGGCCTTAATGCTCCTCAAGAATCTCCGGGCGTACCCCCGTTTTCTTAGGGCCGCAAAGAGTACCCTAGTGGCCTTTTCAAAATCCTCCTCCAAGGTGCAGATGCGATGGAACCGGATCAGTTGGGACTTCACTATTCCCTTGAAGGTGTGTTTAGGGTGGTATGATGATTTATGTAACAGTGCATGTGTATCTGTACTTTTGAAAAACACCCTAGTAGCTAGCCCCTCCTGTCCTGCTGTTTTCCCATCTACAAAGAAAATCTCTGTATCCAAGAATTCAATGCTATGGGGTTGTAAATTGCTGGTGACTTTAATGGTTTTGTGGTGGTTGTTAAGGATCATTATAAAATGATCAAAGGCTTCCTTACCATATGGCCACAAACCAAAAATGTCATCCAGAAATCTAAAGAACAGCAGAGGACGTTGTGGACACTTTGGAAAAACAGTTCTCTCCCAGGATGCCATGTATATGTTGGCATATGAGGGTGCAAAAGTTTTCCCCATAGCCGTTCCATGTATCTGCAGGTAAAATTTATCATTAAAAAGGAAGTCATTCCGGGTTAGGCCCAACCTAAGGAGTTCTAAAATAGCCTCATCTGGTCGGTTGCTATCCGGATGCTTGCGAAAAGCCTCCCCAATGGCTTGGAGACCCAGTTCTGTATCAATATTCGTATATAATGAAACTATGTCAATAGTGAATAGAAAGGTCTGCGAAGGAACCTGGATTTCTCTCATTTTTTCAATAAAATCATAGGTGTCCTTAATGTAACTATCATGGCATTGTGAGATAGGATTGAGGAAATAATCTATGAATTTCGCAATGTGATAGGATTCTGAGTCACAGTCACTAATAATTGGTCTCCCCGGTGGGATGCCCTGGATAGGCCAAGACAAGGGAGTAGATAAAAAAGTCTCGGTCTAGGTTCATCTGGTCCCAGCAAAAACTTCCGTTGGCGTGTTGTAATAAACCCTTGTTGTTTCAATTTGTCTAATATTGGTATTTGAAGAGCTCGAGTTTCCGCCTGGATAGATTCTGATAAAGGAATGTAGTGCGCTGTGACCGAGAGTTGTCGTTCCGCCTCTTTCAAGTACTGCGCTCTATCCAAGATCACTATTACTGAGCCTTTATCTGCTGGTTTAATCACCACCATATTATTATTACTAAGTTGTTTTAATGCCAGGCGCTCTTCCAGTGAAATATTCCCTTTAGAAGGGGCTTTAGGGAAGACTGATTGATCTGAGAATATGGCCCAATCCCGAGCACAATGTTCTCCCACCAAAGGCGAAATCTGGTCTTCTGGAGGTTCCCAGGGGGAGGGTGACTGGAATGGGGTCCATTCTTCCAGTCTCTCAAAATCAAAATAATCTAAAATTTTGAGTCTCCTATGATAGGAGTGTAGATCCTTATAAAACCTCTCTTTATCAAATTTTGAAGGGGTTGGAATGAAGGTCAGGCCCTTTGACAGAATGTCTACTTGTAATGAAGTCAGTTGGAAATGTTTAGACAAATTCAGTATGTTGCCTATGAGGGGGTTTGTTTGACATGTTTGGCCCCCAGTGAGTTTAAACAACCCAACCAAAAGTCCCACATTGTCTCCGCCGTCCTCTTAAGCCAGTGTATCCAGTCCCTGGCATTAACCTCAAAGTCTCTCTGGTCTAGTGTTGGCAAAAAGTAGCGACATCAGCCTCCACCTTGTGATTAAAATCTCTGATTTGTTGAAGGCCCAACAATTGGCGCCAGGTTGTCTGCGGTTCATGAAGCTTAGTACAGTTAATAATACCTGCCGAGATGACTACAAGCTCCACTGGGTTTTCCACTATGGCCTCTTTCACCAAGTCTGTTAGTTGTTGGAAGGACGCTCCTGGGAAGCTATCAATTTGAATGTTTGGGTTAGTGTATTGTGGTATTCTGCTCAGGTTAGAATCTCCCAGAAAAACAATTGGTTTTGTGGTTCTGAGAGCCCAAGCAGCATTTTTATCACTCGATCTTGTGTGTCTAATAGGGAGTTGGGTCGGATGGGAAGTAGGGGCTCCTCCAGTCTCAGTTTGGATTGAGGAGGTGGACTCAGAGTTTGGCCTTTTTTCAGTCAATTCATTGACTTGATTTTGTGGCCTAGTCCTCATCGTCCTCTCTCTTTCCTCTCTTTGACTGATAGTGGGAATTGATGGATCATTTCCCACTCCATCCGATCCCTGGGAAGCAAAAGACAACAAGTCAAACTCTGGACAATTAACCGCTGTATTTGTGATTGGTAATTTCTCAAGAACTACCCTAGGTGTCATAGTCAATTGTGTGCATGTTATACGAGACCCTAATGTTATGTCAAATGTCTGTGATGATGGGGGGAGGGGAATGTCTCTATGCAGACTCCCACTACCCGGTTTTGGTAGTGGAGGAAAATCCTCCTCCGAGAACCTGAGCTACCACAGAATACTGCCTGGGTTTCGTTACCGGGATAGTGGGAGAATTAGATGGGAAATTAAATCCCGGGGTAGATTGGATGAGGTCCCTAAACACGTCAACTGAGGAGTCAGTAAATTTTCGTTTATATCGTATTTTAGCCCATATGATTGCCTTATCAAAGGCCTCCTGGTGGAACTCCTCCTGGCTTTCTAGCAATGTTGAGATTGTATGTTCATAGTGTTCAAATAAAGTTTTAAGGATTTCTCTCATCCAATTCTTAGTTGCTTCCGACACTTTATTCGATGTAGTTGAATTTGGGCAGGCTGGTTTAATGAATGTTGTCAGTTTTAACATTTGTTTGGTCATTCCAGGAGGCAGGTTACCCTCCTGGTGGGCCTTGTTTAGAATTTCCAAATGATGTATGGCCTGGAGGAGTTTAAAATATTTCCTAGCCAGTTGAGTTGGAAAAATTGTGGGACTAACATCCTGTCCGTCTTGTAGGTCTGACTCACCTTGTTCTTGGATCATGTTCAGAGCCTGGAAACGGTTCTGTAGCCCCAAGGTCATAGTAGTCTGTGAGGCTAAGTTCAGGGGTTAAAAGGTGAAAGGAGAGAAGAAAAAGACAGGACCAGAAGAAGTGCTACAAGTTTGGAAGAGGAAAGAGACAAGACAAATCCAAATTAAAGGAGAAAAGGATACCATATCCTATAAATAAAAAAAAAAATATAAAAAAAAATTATATTAAAAAAATATAGAAACTGGCCTGAAATAAATTAGTTTAGCAATAAATATACGTAAATAATCAAAGGGAACACTCCTATTAAGTACTAACTCCAGGCTGTGTAAGTCACATACCTAAGATGAGTCCACCTCCATTCTTAAAAACAGGAAAAATAATCAAAGAGGAGTATATAGTTGATCCCATAGTACATCTATGAACTTCCATTGTGGATTAATGAGTGGAGGAGGATCTCCATTCTCTGTGGGGTGGCTAAAGGAGTCCCATCCAGCCGTAGGAAAGACGGTAAGGCTAATCAAGCAGGAAAAGTTCACTATAGAGAGACTGTAAAATCACTGCAAGCTCACGGTGAATGATTACTGCAAATTCCAAGTGACCACTGATATTTCACTGCAAAAAAGCTCGAAAAAGGCTCAAAAAGAGTTCACTCCCAGAGGGGGGCTTTTCAGTACCCCATAGGTTAAAAACCACCACATTAAGTGCAAAAGCCTTTACCAGAGTCCTAGGGTTGAAGATCTTCCAAGATGTCCGCCGATATGTTTGCCATGTGCTCAGCAAACAATTTGAATCCTTCCCTCAGAAATAGGGATCCACCATCCGTTCAAGTTTTTTTTTTTTTAAATCCACAAGGACTCGTATGAGGACAAAAACAACTCTGATTTGTTGAGTTCTGAGTAGTGAAAAGTTTTTTTGCTAGGCCCCAGTGACCGCCAGTTCACTATCCCCAACTAGACTTAGTAAATCCTTTCTCCCTCTATCCATCTCCCTGCACTATCCACTCACACCACTATTCACCTTACCCTCCCCCCTCCAAACTACTAATAATCCCTTAATACCCATCCCTCCCTCCCACCCAGTTCCCACATTATAAAGTGTGTCTTAATTAGATTGTGTCTCATAAATTTAGAGTTCGAATTGTGTCTTGTAAATTGTGTCCTAGTGTGTCCAAGTCTCACTTAGCCCTGTTGCAACGTTTCGACTCAGTTTGGTCTTCATCAGGCTAGGGCTCTAAGTGAGTATCATCTGGGGTATTTATCTTTTTTGTTTGGCTATTTTTGCCCTTAATGTTAGCTTTGTTAGCTTAATTGGTTCCTCTGTGGCATTTATTCTTCACAGGTATTCATCCCAGGTATTCATCCTTTTAAGTTTAGCTTTCTTCATCTGTGGTATTTTCCTTCACAGGTATTCATCTGGGGTAAGTATTTTCTTAATCTTTATTGTGTTTCTCATCTGTGGTATTTTCCTTCACAGGCATCCCAGGTATTCATCTTTTTAAGTTTAGCTTTCTTCATCTGTGCTATTTTCCTTCACAGGTATTCATCTGGGGTAAGTATTTTCTTAATCTTTATTGTGTTTCTCCTCTGTGTTATTTTCCCTCACGGGTATTCATCCCAGGTAAGCATCTCCCTATCTTTTTTTGTTTTTTTAGATTTAGGGTTTAGTGGGTTGGTTGGGGGTTAGTTAGGTTAGAAAATATATACTGGCACTGCAGAAATGCAGCCCCAGTGAAATGCACGGCCCATCCCTCTACTGCCCAACACCATTTGCCATACCCCTCCTTCTCCCCCTCCACATAAATTGAGTTAGCCAGGTCTAAGCCTGGCCAGTTGTCAAAAAATTAGCCATAATAATTAGCTTTAGTAAGTGCTGGATTAGTTTTAGTTTGTGTTGAATTTAGCTTTAAGTTTAGCTTTAGCTCTTGTCATATTTAGTTTTAGTTAGTGATGGATTAGCTTTAGTTATTGCTGAATTAGCCTTATGTTTAGTTTTAGCCCCTATCGCAACGCGTTTCGACCGTTTAGGTCTTCATCAGGCGAGGGCTTCCAGCAAAATGAGCTGCCCTGTGTGTGTGCCCCTTATATAGTCCCAATGCTCCTCCCCCCGCAGACTCTACTTTTTCCTTAATTAATCTTTCTTTTTCTCCACAGGTTTTGTTCCCCCAGGTAGGTATGTTAGGTAGGTATTTTAGGTTCAGTCAACGGGTAAGTATGAATTGTGTTAGTTTTTAGGTTTATGTGATTGTAGTTTTTGTGTATGTTCTGTATGAAGTTTCAATTCCAGGTTTTCCACACAGGTTTTGATGACTCGTGAGTTTCTTGCAGCGTCAGTTTATGTTTGTCAGTTTAATTGTATCTTTATTGAGATCCTAGTTAGGTTTTATCTCTTTTGTGTGTTAGTTTAAATGTTATCAGTTTATGGATGTGTAAGACCCCACTGAGTTTCCTTATTTAAGGCTTAAACTCGTATATTTATGTTTGTTAATGAGTATCTGTATTTGAGTCTCCTGGACTTGTCTCTTCTGTATTTGTGAATGGGTCTAGGGTTAGGGTTAGGGTTAGGTTTTAAGAAAATCCGCGGGCCAGCATTGCTGCCGGCCTCACGTTGTGCACGGTCCTTCCCCAGGTGATCCATGGACCCCCTTTAAGGCGCGGCGGATTAGGTTTAGGCATAGTCTACCCATGGTTAGGGGAGAATTTTCCTCGTCCAGCTAACCCGGGTAGGGGTCAGAGTAGTGTCCCAGCCAAGGGGTTTAGGGTTAAAACCATCCCTAGCCCACCGAGGTGGGCCCGGGTTAGGCACAGTCCTTACGCCGGTTCACTATCCCCCCCACCCCCCGACCGTAAGCCCCCAGAGACCCCCAGTTCACGTCTCCATGCCCATGTAGGATAGGCAGATTAGGGATAGTCTCTCCATTAGCCATGAAGACCCCCAGTTCACATCTCCATATGCACAAGAATAGGCAGATTAGGGTTAGTCTTAGCTCAAATTAGCCTTTGATTTAGAATTAGGTCCAAATTGGGGTTAGCCTAATTAGTGTATCTTGGTTAGGGTTAGGATTAGGTCCAGATTGGGGTTAGCCTAATTTAGTTTAGCTTGATTTAGCTTAGAGAGAGGGAGAATTTAGGGCTTAATAGGGACTTAGCCATTTGGGCTCTTCCCGCGGGGTAACTCTATTTTAGCGACGCGTTTCGTGCTCCGTCGCACTCATCAGGCTTGGTAAGAGTCCCCCAAATTGTGTCTTGTGTGTGTCTCTAAATTTGGATCTGCGGGGCATGTCTAGGCATGTTGCCTCTTCAAAATCTAAACTGTAAATGAGGGCGCAAATTGTGGCTCCTCCTTTTATAGTCTCCTATTATTGATATTAGCCTTTTTCTGTCCTTAATTTAGGTTCCTTCCCTACTCTCACAGGTAAGTATTAACCTTGTTTTTATAATTTTACCCTTTTTATCTAATTGTTGTGTCTTTGTTTTGCAGGTAATTTGAGTTCAGGACCCCAGTTCACATCCACATCTCCACACCTAAAGCAGATTAGGGTTAGCCATACATATCCCAACTTCAAAGACCCCCAGTTCACATCCACATCCCCACAGAAATAGAGCAGATTAGGGCTAGTCATTAGGGTTAGCCCCTTGGCCAGAGGGAGGGGGGGCAGATCCGGACGTAGGCACGGGCAGTATTAGGGTTCAAACCATACCTAGCCCACCGAGGTGGGCCCGGGTTAAACACAGTCCTTACGCGGTTCACTATCCCCCACCCCCGACCGTAAGCCCCCGAGACCCCCACTTCACGTCTCCAGGCCCATGAACGATCGGCAGATTAGGGTTAGTCTCTCCAGGAGCCATGAAGACCCCAAGTTCACATCTCCATATGCACAAGAATAGGCAGATTAGGGTTAGTCTTAGCTCAAATTAGCCTTTGATTTAGAATTAGGTCCAAATTGGGGTTAGCCTAATTAGTGTATCTTGGTTAGGGTTAGGATTAGGTCCAGATTGGGGTTAGCCTAATTTAGTTTAGCTTGATTTAGCTTAGAGAGAGGGAGAATTTAGGGCTAGGGTTAGGGTTAGGGTTAGGAAATTTAACATAGATGCCAGGCCGCGCCACCACTCACTAAGGAGCGGGGCGCGGCCTGGCTAGTGCACTGTCCTTCCCTCCACTACTTAGAGCCCCCATCCCGTTCCTTAGATATTTTTCCTGCCCTTCAGCCCGAGTGATTGTAAGTGTCAGTATAGTGTTTGTGTTGCCGTGTAGAATGTGAGATATGATATATGAACCACAGGGCCATAGCCCTGTGGGGGTTTCAAAATTAGCTAAGATTAGCCCATTTGCGACGTTTGAGCCTCTTGGGCTCTTCATCAGGCAAGGGCTAATGACGCTGGAGCCCTCTGTGCAAGTCCTTTATACTGTAGCTCGCCTGCAGATCCTGCACATCCCAAGGTAAGTATATGTTAAACTTATGATATTTAGATTGTATTTATGTGTATATCTTCCAGTTATCTTCCTAGGTTATTTACTCTTGTAAGTTATGTGTAGTTTTTCAGTATATGTTTGTCAGTTTAGATGTTAATAATCTTAGAGTATCCCTTAATATTAGGGTATGTACTCTTCCAGTTCCATGTCAATGTAAGTGTTATCAGTGTTTTGTTTGTGTGTTCTCATGTATTTTTGTGAGTATCTGTAGGTGAGTATCCTAGGTCAACTAGTGTTTGTGTATGTGTGTTTAAGTTGTTGTATGTTTGTTTTCTTCCAGGTTGTTGTCCAGTTTGTGTTCTCCAGGTAAGTATGTTCTAGATGTCTACTTTACTCTTGGGGTTAGCTGTTTTAAGCTTATGTTAATCTTAGGCAGGTCGTATGCTCCCAAGGTGAGTTGTGCTGAACTTGAGATTCCTCCATGGTTAGGTAAAGGCTATTTTCTCTAGTAAATTTCTTAGACTTAAAAATTCAGAGTTTTTTCATATGTTTTGATGTGATCAATAAAGTTTTCTGTTCTTCCAATGTTTGTGTCTCTTCTTATTAGTGTCAGTATAGATGTAATCAAATCTAATCTCAATTATTGTGTGTCTTAATCTTTATCTTATGTTGTTCAGTGTAATTGTTTTATGTTAGGGAATCATCTCTTATGGCTAGCCTTTGGGCCTTTCAGCCTTGTGTGTCCTTATCATCTTAATAGAGTAGCCAAAAATATTATCTTCTTTAACCTATGGGGTTCTCTCAGCTAATTGTGGGTTCTACTCTTGGGTTTAGTTAGTTGTTTAGCTTAGTGGGGTCATGCTAGTTAGAGTTAGTTTGTAGACATAGAGTTAGCTTATGGACTTGGGGCTATATAGTTAGGGTTAGCAAGAGATGCAGCCCCAGTGAAGTGCACGGTCCATCCCTCTACTGCCCACTGCTGGAGCTGCATTGCTTTGTCTTTTAATTGTTTCTTTGTTGTGTGGTACCTAATTGGTTTTATGTAGGAATGTCATTAAAATAAAGTGAATTATTGTGCTTGAAAATTCTTTTTGTGTTTGTAAGGGCCCCGGCGCGAAGCTGGGGGTAGGGTAAGGGGTTAGGTTTAGGAGTAGGGGTTGGGGTTAAGTTTAGGGACGGGGTTATGTTTTGGTTTGGGTTTGGGGTTGGGTTTAAGTTTAGGGTTGGGGTAGGGGTAGAGGTTAAGTTTAGGGATGGGGTTAAGTTTAAGGGTGGGGTTAGGTTTAGGGATGGGGTTAAGTTTAGGGATGGGGTTGGAATTAGGTTTAGGGATAGGGTTAGGTTTAGGTATGGGGTTGGGATTAGGTTTAGGCAAAAGGAGAGGGAGTGTTAGCTTCGCGCTCGGTGGCCCTGGAGTGACTCAGCGTATGGTGGTGTCTTTCTCAAGGTAAGTGTTCCCAGGTAAGTATGTTTATTTGTTCTTTCTTGTATTCTTTGGTTTTGAATATTGTGCCCAATGTGTTAGCTTCCATTTTTTATCTTGTATCGTGTGTACAGGTCTTTGTTGATTCTGTGTGGTGTTTTGTATAGAGATTGGTGAGTATTTTGGTCCCATTGATGTGGTTTAGGTGTTGTATCTGGAGAATGTGGTGTGTTGTGGGGTGTGAGTGTTGTTTGGTTAAGTGTGTAGCTAGGTATGTCCAGAATCCATGATATTTTGGGTTGTTTGTGGAGGATTGTTGTCTTCATGGGGTGTGTTGTTCAGTTTGGGTTTTTGTGGTGATAGTGTTGTTGTTGTTGTGTCCAATGTCATGGCGTTTGTTGTTGTGTCAGGTAGCCTTAGTGTCTGTAGATCTTCACGTGCAGTTGCACATGTTTGTTGTGCTGTATTAGTGAGTGTTGGTGTTTGTAGATCTATACATGCAGTTGCAAGTTTTTGTTGTGTTATATTAGTAAGTGTTGGTGTTTGTGGGTCTTTGCATGCAGTTGCATGTGTTTGTTGTGTTGTATTTGTTGGTGTTTGTGTTGGTTGATCTTGTTTAGTTGGATTTGTCCGTGGGTTTGTTGTGTCCGTTGTAGTCAGGTCTGTCATTGAAATAGTTGGTGTTAGCATAGATTCCACCATGTTTCGGGGGTTTTCATAGTCTGTTAATTGTCCAATGTATTCTAAAATTAGATCTTCTGCTTGGGTAATGGTGTTTTCCTTTAATCTTGTGCCCCGGTGGTCTTTAGCCCTTTGGCTGCTATGTTGAAGAGTTCTTGACCTTTTCTAGGTCTTTTTCATTAGCTTGACCAATTCTTCGTCCAATGTGTTGTCGTAGTGTTGATGTAGTATTTTGAGAGTTGTGTGAGCCCAGTTTTGTGTGTTTTTTTAGTAGCAGTTGTTTGACCTTTTCATCTGGTAGGGCTGGTTTTATGTTATCATTGAGGTAGTTAGCCATGTTTGTAAACCCAGGTGGTTCCACTATCTCGTGGTCCTGGCTAATATTGTTTAGATGGTGTTTAAGAGTGATAATTCTGCCCATTATGTTTATAATTTCTTTGTCTTGAGGGTCAGAATTTGCTGTGTCATCGTTTTCTGTGTCTTGTCGTGTATGCTTGTTTGTGTATTTACTTGTTGGTTTCTGATATAGCATAGGTTTTGCTTGTTTGTGTAGTTTAGTTCATGTAAAGTTTGTTGTTCCCTTTGATATGAGTAGTTAGGGCCTCGTTGTTGCCAATTGTTGTAATGTGTCTTGTATGTACGGGCCGGTGATGTAATGTGTGTCATGTAGATTGTTGTAGTAGGCATGTGGAGTAAGATTCCAGTGTGTGTATGTTGTGTAGTTTCTGTCCCATGGAGTGTAAGTAGGTCTATGTTGCATGTCAGGTGTTGTTCGCGATGTTTGTGTCCAAAATTCACTGTAGTCCATTCGTTCTTGTAAGTCATTGCTAATGTTGCTTTAATGGTGTATTGTGATCCTGTGTTTAGTTGTGTGTATGTATAGAATGTAGTTGTGATGCTAACTATTCTGTTCTTTTTTAGGTTTTTAGTTTTTTGATTTTTTTATTTTGTCTTTTTGTGTATGTAAATTGTAGTTTGTATTTTGTATTAGGAGCAATTTGTCTTTATAACAAGCCTATAGTGCACGCGTTTCGGTTCAAGGTAGAACCTTCATCAGGCAAGGCTTGTTTACCAGAAATGTAGTGTAGGCTGTAGTGTTCTCTGTAGATGTGAGCTGAAATGAGGAGAGCAGCTGGGGAGCTTTGCCTTTATATAGGAGGCTCCTCCCCTGTTCCATCTCGAAAATCGATAACAGTGGTTTGTATTTCACTCTGTTTTGAGTTTTAAATGATATTTATTGTACATTGGTGCTTATTTCTTAGAATGGAAGCTTGTTATGCCACAAATGATGATATTGATGCATTTTATTTCCAGTTAGTGATGAAATTTCTGATATCTTATATTTGTAGGTGGCATTATGTTTTGAAGAAAGAAGTCAATGGAGACCAGTATTAGGGACTTACGTTAGGGAGGATAACTGGCTGGTTAGGTTAGAAAATATATACTGGGCTGCAAGATGCAGCCCCAGTGAAGTGCATGTCCATCACTCTACTGCCCACTGCTGGAGCTGCATTGCTTTGTCTTTTAATTGTTTCTTTGTTGTGTGGTACCTAATTGTTTTTATGTAGGAATGTCATTAAAATAAAGTGAATTATTGTGCTTGAAAATTCTTTTTGTGTTTGTAAGGGCCCAGCAGAAGCTGGGGTAGGGTAAGGGCTTAGGTTTAGGAGTAGGGGTTGGGGTTAAGTTTAGGGACTGGGTTAAGTTTAGGATGGGTTAGGGTAGGGGTTATTTAGGGATGGGGTAGGGGTCGAGGTTAAGTTTAGGGATGGGGTTAAGTTTAAGGGTGGGGTTAGGTTTAGGGATGGGGTTAAGTTTAGGGAGGGGGTTAGGGTTAGGGTTAGGGTTAGGGTTAGGTGAAAATAAATTCTGGGCAGAGCAGGCCCGGGAATCAACCCCGGCCATGCAAGCTGACCCAGGAAGTGCACGGTCCATCCCCCATCCTGTCCGACACCGTCTGCCCACACCAACTGATATCGCTCACTCTCCTCTCCCTTCCCTCAGTCCCATATGTGGGTTTAAGATGTTGCCCACCACTTAAGTTATTTTAGTTTAGTTTTATTGTGCCGGCTTAATTTAGCTTAGCTTAGATATTTCAGCTCCATTGCTTGGCTCCACTTCTGCGCCTGCGTTTCGTGCTTCTACGCACTCATCAGGCATGGTTGGAGCCAAGCATGGGCTGTCTTTGGTGGTGGAATGGGCAGAGCCGTTTGTTGTGCCCTTTAAATGTTGTCCCTGTCATTCTCCCTTTTAACTCTGTCTTAATCTTTTTTTACAGGTTTTTGGATCCTCCCAAGGTAAGTATTTTCTTCACAGGTCCCTGTCCCTGAGGCCTGCACCTCGGCACCCCCGAGGATCGTCCAGGTCATGGATGGTGGAGTTGAGCCACACCGCTCTTGAGCAGCTGCAGGTGATGCCCTCCGGGTCCTGCACCCCGACCACCGGGAACATCCAGTTCTGAATGGTGGAATTGAACCACTCCACACTCTGGCAGATGCAGGACTGATCTTTCGGATAAGGCATTAGTGGGGCTTAGGGTTTAGCCTGGAATTAGGGTTTCCACTTGGGGTTAGCTAGATGTTAGCTTATGGATCGGGATGGTGACATTTAGGGTTAGGAAGGGGGCTAGGGCTAGTTTTTAGTTTAAGGGTATGTTCGGGTTCGAGGTAGAGGGTTTTGGGTTAGGTTTAGGCATCAGGCGCTGGCGGGAGGAAAACTGGCGAGTTAGGTGAAAATAATTCTGGGCCATGCAGGCACGGCCGGGAATCAACCCGGGCCATGCAAGCGCCCAGGAAGTGCACGGTCCATCCCCATCCCTGTCGACATGTCTGCCCAACACCAACTGATATCGCTCACTCTCCTCTCCTTCCCTCAGTCCCATATGTGGGTTTAAGATGTTGCCCACCATTAAGTTATTTTAGTTTAGTTTTATTGTGCCGGCTTAATTTAGCTTAGCTTAGATATTTCAGCTCCATTGCTTGGCTCCACTTCTGCGGCTGCGTTTGGCTCCGCACTCATCAGGCATGGTTGGAGCCAAGCATGGGCTGTCTTTGCTGGTGGAATGGGCAGAGCCCTTTGTTGTGCCCTTTAAATGTTGTCCCTGTCATTCTCCCATTTAACTCTGTCTTAATCTTTTTTTACAGGTTTTTGGATCCTCCCAAGGTAAGTATTTTCTTCACAGGTCCCTGTCCTGAGGCCTGCACCTCGCACCCGAGGATCGTCCAGGTCATGGACGGTGGAGTTGAGCCACACCGCTCTTGAGCAGCTGCAGGTGATGCCCTCGGGTCCTGCACCCGGACCACCAGGGGAACATCCGGTTACGAATGGTGGAATTGAACCACTCCACACTCTGGCAGATGCAGCACTGATCTTATCGGATAAGGCATTAGTGGGGCTTAGGGTTTAGCCTGAATTAGGGTTTCCACTTGGGGTTAGCTAGATGTTAGCTTATGGATCGGGATGGTGACATTTAGGGTTAGGAAGGGGGCTAGGGCTAGTTTTTAGTTTAAGGGTAGTTTAGGGTTAGAGGTAGGGTTTTGGGTTAGGTTTAGGCATCAGGGCTAGGCGGGGAGGAAAACTGGCGAGTTAGGTGAATTAATTCTGGGCCACGCAGGCACGGGAATCAACCCGGCCATGCAAGCGCCCCAGAAGTCTATGGAGTCCATCCCCCATCCCTGTCCGACACCGTCTGCCCAACACCAACTGATATCTGCTCACTCTCCTCTCCCTTCCCTCAGTCCCATATGTGGGTTTAAGATGTTGCAAACCACTTAAGTTAAAAGTTTAGTTTTATTGTGCATTTCTTCAATTGTAGCTTAGATATTTCAGGAATCCATTGCTTGGCCCACTTCTGCGACGTTTAGTGCCCTCACTCATCAGGCATGGTGGAGCCAAGCATGGGCTGTCTTTGATGGTGGAATGGGCAGAGCCCTTTGTTGTGCCCTTTAAATGTTGTCCCTGTCATTCTCTTTTAACTGAGTCTTAAGGTTTTTACAGGTTTTGGATCCTCCAAGGTAAGTATTTTCTACAGGTCCCTGTCCTGAGGCCTGCACCTCGGCACCCCGAGGATCGTCCAGGTCATGGAGGTGGAGTTGAGCCACACCGCTCTTTGAGCAGCTGCAGGTGATGCCCTCCTGGTCCTGCACCCGGACCACCGGGGAACATCCGGGTTGTGGATGGTGGAATTGAACCACTCACACTCTGGCAGATGCAGGACTGATCTTATCGGATAAGGCATTAGTGGGGCTTAGGGTTTAGCCTGGAATTAGGGTTTCCACTTGGGGTTAGCTAGATGTTCGCTTATGGATCGGGATGGTGGCATTTAGGGTTAGGAAGGGGCTAGGGCTAGTTTTTAGTTTAAGGGTAGTTTAGGGTTAGAGGTAGAGGGTTTTGGGTTAGGTTTGGGCATCAGGCGCTAGGGCGGGAGAAAACTGGCGAGTTAGGTGAAAATTAATTCTGGGCCCGCAGAGCGGCCGGGGAATCAACCCGGGCCATGCAAGCGCGACCCAGGAAATCTAGACCATCCCCATCCCTGTCCGACACGTCTGCCCAACACCAGCTGATATCGCTCACTCTCCTCTCCTTTCCCTCAGTCCCATATGTGGGTTTAAGATGTTGCCCACCACTTAAGTTATTTTAGTTTAGTTTTATTGTGCCGGCTTAATTTAGCTTAGCTTAGATATTTCAGCTCCATTGCTTGGCTCCACTTCTGCGGCCAGCGTTTGGTGCTCCCACTCATCAGGCATGGTTGGAGCCAAGCATGGGCTGTCTTTGATGGTGGAATGGGCAGAGCCTTTGTTGTGCCCTTTAAATGTTAGTCCCTGTCATTCTCCTTTTAACTCTGTCTTAATCTTTTTACAGGTTTTGGATCCTAGGGTTAGGGTTAGGGTTAGGGTTAGGGAAAATATAATTCTGTGCCACACATGGCCCATGCAAGCACAGACCATTGCACACACAGAAATGCCACGGTCCATCCCTCTCCTTGCCCGACACCATCACGCTAACACCCAAAGATATTAGCTCTCCCTCTTCCTTCCCCAGATCCCAAGTGTGGGTTTAACAGCTGGACAGTTGCTCAGCTAAGTTTCAAAAATTACTCACCATGTAAGTTTTGTTTAGTTGTGCTTTAGCTTAGTTAGCTTTAGTTTTAGTTTTGTTGTTAAGCTTCTTAATCTTAGTTTTAGCTTATTTTAGTTTTAATTTTGCTCAGTTTGGCTTAGTTTATTTCTTCTTTTAGCTTAGTTAGCTTTAGTTATCTTAGTTTATTTAGTTAGCTTGTTCTAGCTTTAGTTTAGTTTTTATATATTCTAGCAAGATTGTGTTAGCTTAGCCCAGTTGCAGCGTTTCGACCTTCAATAGGGGTCTTCATCAGGCATGGGCCAAGTGGTGAGTGAGCCCTTTTTAAGTTTTCTCCTCTTTATATAGTGTTGACCACTCCCCTTAACTCTGTTTCTTATCTTCTTTTTTTTTTTTTTTTTTTTTTTTTTACAGGTTTTCTCCCAAGGTAAGTATTAGCTTTTCCTCCTGCACCTCGGACCCCCGAGGCTCATCCAGGTCGTGGAAGGTGGAGTTGAACCACTCCGCTGTGAGGCAGCTGCAGGTTTGTATAAGCCCCCCTATACCTGCACCTCGGACCACCGAGGAACATCCGGGACTTGAAGGTGGAATTGAAACTCCGCTATTCTGGCAGCTGCAGGTATGATGTTTTAGGGTTTAGGCTCAGCAGGGTTAGCTGGTAGACTTTACACTTGGGGTTGCTAGATGTAGCTTAGAATATGGGGTTTAGTGGCATTTAGGGTTAGTAGGGAGGCAGGGCTAGGTTTTATTTTAGGGAGTTGTAGGTTTAGAGGTAGAGGGTTAGGGTTAGGTTTAGGCATCGAGACTTAGGTGGGGAGGATAACTGGCTGGTTAGGGAAAATATAATTCTGTGCCACACCCATGGCCCATGCAAGCACAGAAGCAGCACGACACAGGAAATGCACGGTCCAACCCTCTGCTTGCCCGACATCATCACGCAAACACCGAATGATAATAGCACTCTCCTCTTCCTTCCCCAGATCCCAAGTGTGGGTTTAACAGCTGGACAGTTGCTCAGCTATGTTTCACAAAATTACTCACCATGTAAGTTTTGTTTAGTTGTGCTTTAGCTTAGGTAGCTTTAGTTTTAGTTTTGTTGTTAAGCTTCTTAATCTTAGTTTTAGCTTATTTTAGTTTTAATTTTGCTCAGTTTGGCTTAGTTTATTTCTTCTTTTAGCTTAGTTAGCTTTAGTTATCTTAGTTTATTTAGTTAGCTTGTTCTAGCTTTAGTTTAGTTTTTATATATGCTAGCAAGATTGTGCTTAGCTTAGGCCCAGTTGCAACGTTTCGACCCTCAATAGGGTCTTCATCAGGCATGGGCCAAGTGCGGAGTGAGACATGTTTGAGTTTTCTCCACTTTATATAGTGTTGACCACTCCCCTTAACTCTGTTTCTTATCTTCTTTTTTTTAAAGGTTTTCTCCCAAGGTAAGTATTAGCTTTTCCTCATGCACCTCGGACCCCCGAGGCTCATCCAGGTCGTGGAAGGTGGAGTTGAACAACTCAGCTGTGAGGCAGCTGCAGGTTTGTATAAGCCCCCCTATACCTGCACCTCGGACCACCGAGGAACATCCGGGCTACGAAAGGTGGAATTGAACCACTCCGCTATTCTGGCAGCTGCAGGTATGATGTTTTAGGGTTTAGGCTCAGCAGGGATTAGCTGGTAGACTTTACACTTGGGGTTAGCTAGAATGTAGCTTAGAATATGGGGTTTAGTGGCATTTAGGGTTAGTAGGGAGGCTAGGGCTAGGTTTTATTTTAGGGGAGTTGTAGGTTTAGAGGTAGAGGGGTTAGGGTTAGGTTTAGGCATCGAGACTTAGGTGGGGAGGATAACTGGCTGGTTAGGGGAAAATATAATTCTGTGCCACACCCGCATGGCCCATGCAAGCAGAGACCACTGAGCAGACACAGAAATGCACGTCCATCCTCTCCTTGCCGACGCCATCACGCTAACACCCAAAGATATTAGCTCTCTCCTCTTCCTTCCCCACATCCCAAGTGTGGGTTTAACAGCTGGACAGTTGCTCAGCTATGTTTCAAAAATTACTCACCATGTAAGTTTTGTTTAGTTGTGCTTTAGCTTAGTAGCTTTAGTTTTAGTTTTGTTGTTAAGCTTCTTAATCTTAGTTTTAGCTTATTTTAGTTTTAATTTTTGCTCAGTTTGGCTTAGTTTATTTCTTCTTTTAGCTTAGTTAGCTTTAGTTATCTTAGTTTATTTAGTTAGCTTGTTCTAGCTTTAGTTTAGATTTTTATATATGCTAGCAAGATTGTGTTAGCTTAGGCCCAGTTGCAACGTTTCGACCCTCAATAGGGGTCTTCATCAGGCATGGGCCAAGTGGTGAGTGAGCCCTTTTTAAGTTTTCTCCTCTTTATATAGTGTTGACCACTCCCCTTAACTCTGTTTCTTATCTTCTTTTTTTTTTCTGGTTTCTCCCAAGGTAAGTATTAGCTTTTCCTCCTGCACCTCGGACCCCGAGGCTCATCCAGGTCGTGGAAGGTGGAGTTGAACCACTCCGCTGTGAGGCAGCTGCAGGTTTGTATACCCCTATACCTGCACCTCGGACCACCGAGGAACATCCGGACTCCTAAAGGTGGGAATTGAACCACTCCGCTATTCTGGCAGCTGCAGGTATGATGTTTTAGGGTTTAGGCTCAGCAGGGATTAGCTGGTAGACTTTACACTTGGGGTTAGCTAGAATGTAGCTTAGAATATGGGGTTTAGTGGCATTTAGGGTTAGTAGGGAGGCTAGGGCTAGGTTTTATTTTAGGGATTGTAGGTTTAGAGGTAGAGGGTTAGGGTTGGGTTTAGGCATCGAGACTTAGGTGGGGAGGATAACTGGCTGGTTAGGGAAAATATAATTCTGTGCCACACCGCATGGCCCATGCAAGCACAGACCTGATGAGCACGACACAGGAAATGCACGGTCCATCCTCTCCTTGCCCGACACCATCTACTAACACCCAAAGATATTAGCTCTCTCCTCTTCCTTCCCCAGATCCCAAGTGTGGGTTTAACAGCTGGACAGTTGCTCAGCTATGTTTCAAAAATTACTCACCATGTAAGTTTTGTTTAGTTATTCTTTAGCTTAGTTAGCTTTAGTTTTAGTTTTGTTGTTAAGCTTCTTAATCTTAGTTTTAGCTTATTTTAGTTTAAGTTTTGCTCAGTTTGGCTTAGTTTATTTCTTCTTTTAGCTTAGTTAGCTTTAGTTATCTTAGTTTATTTAGTTAGCTTGTTCTAGCTTTAGTTTAGTTTTTATATATGCTAGCAAGATTGTGCTTAGCTTAGGCCCAGTTGCAACGTTTCTGACCCTCAATAGGGGTCTTCATCAGCATGGGACAAGTGGTGAGTGAGCCCTTTTTAAGTTTTCTCCTCTTTATATAGTGTTGACCACTCCCTTAACTCTGTTTCTTATCTTCTTTTTTTGGTTTCTCCCAAGGTAAGTATTAGCTTTCTCCTGCACCTCGGACCCCGAGGCTCATCCAGGTCGTGGAAGGTGGAGTTGAACCACTCCGCTGTGAGGCAGCTGCAGGTTTGTATAAGCCCCTATACCTGCACCTCGGACCACCGAGGAACATCCGGGCTACGAAAGGTGGAATTGAACCACTCCGCTATTCTGGCAGCTGCAGGTATGATGTTTTAGGGTTTAGGCTCAGCAGGGATTAGCTGGTAGACTTTACACTTGGGGTTAGCTAGAATGTAGCTTAGAATATGGGGTTTAGTGGCATTTAGGGCTAGTAGGGAGGCTAGGCTGGGTTTTATTTTAGGGAGTTGTAGGTTTAGAGGTAGAGGGTTAGGGTTAGGTTTAGGCATCGAGACTTAGGTGGGGAGGATAACTGGCTGGTTAGGGAAAATATAATTCTTGTGCCACACCCGCATGGCCCATGCAATCACATGACCACGAGGCACGACACAGGAAATGCAGGTCCATCCCTCTCCTTGCCCGACACCATCACGCTAACACCCAAAGATATTAGCTCTCTCCTCTTCCTTCCCCAGATCCCAAGTGTGGGTTTAACAGCTGGACAGTTGCTCAGCTATGTTTCAAAAAATTACTCACCATGTAAGTTTTGTTTAGTTGTGCTTTAGCTTAGGTAGCTTTAGTTTTAGTTTTGTTGTTAAGCTTCTTAATCTTAGTTTTAGCTTATTTTAGTTTTAATTTTGCTCAGTTTGGCTTAGTTTATTTCTTCTTTTAGCTTAGTTAGCTTTAGTTATCTTAGTTTATTTAGTTAGCGTTCTAGCTTTAGTTTAGTTTTTATATATGCTAGCAAGATTGTGTAGCTTAGGCCCAGTTGCAACGTTCGACCCTCAATAGGGGTCTTCATCAGGCATGGGCCAAGTGGTGAGTGAGCCCTTTTAAGTTTTCTCCTCTTTATATAGTGTTGACCACTCCCTTAACTCTGTTTCTTATCTTCTTTTTTACAGGTTTTCTCCCAAGGTAGTATTAGCTTTTCCTCCTGCACCTCGGACCCACAGGCTCATCCAGGTCCTGGAAGGTGTATTTGAACCTCTCCGCTGTGAGGCAGCTGCAGGTTTGTATAAGCCCCTATACCTGCATCTCGGACCACCGAGAGGAACATCCGGACTATTGAAAGGTGGAATTGAACCACTCCGCTATTCTGGCAGCTGCAGGTGATGATGTTTTAGGGTTTAGGCTCAGCAGGGATTAGCTGGTAGACTTTACACTTGGGGTTAGCTAGAATGTAGCTTAGAATATGGGGTTTAGTGGCATTTAGGGTTAGTAGGGAGGCTAGGGCTGGGTATTGTATTTTAGAGGAGTTGTAGGTTTAGTTGTAGATGTGTTAGGGTTAGGTTTATGCATCGAGTCTTAGGTGGGGAGGATAACTGGCTGTTTAGGGGATAATATAATTCTGTGCCTCACCCGCATGGCCCATGCAAGCACGAGGCCACTGAAAGACGACACAGGAAATACACATGTCCATCCTCTCTAGCTTGCCCGACACCATCACGCTAACACCCAAAGATATTAGCTCTCTCCTCTTCCTTCCCCAGATCCCAAGTGTGGGTTTAACAGCTGGACAGTTGCTCAGCTATGTTTCAAAAATTACTCACCATGTAAGTTTTGTTTGGTTGTGCTTTAGCTTAGGTAGCTTTAGTTTTAGTTTTGTTGTTAAGCTTCTTAATCTTAGTTTTAGCTTATTTTAGTTTTAATTTTGCTCAGTTTGGATTAGTTTATATCTTCTAATAGATTAGTTAGCTTTAGTTATCTTAGTTTATTTAGTTAGCTTTTTCTAGCTTTAGTTTAGTTTTTATATATGCTAGCAAGATTGTGCTAAGCTTAGGCCCAGTTGCAACGTTTCAGACCCTCAATAGGGGTGTCTTCATCAGGCATGGGCCAAGTGGTGAGGTGAGCCCTTTTTAGTTTTCTCCTCTATTATATAGTGTTGACCACTCCCTTAACTCTGTTCTTATCTATCTTTTTTTACAGGTTTCTCCCAAGGTAAGTATTAGCTTTTTCCTCCTGCACCTCGGGACCCCGAGGCTCATCCAGGTGGTGGAAGGTGGAGTTGAACCACTCCGCTGTGAGGCAGCTGCAGGTTTGTATAAGCCCCCTATACCTGCACCTCGGACCACGAGGAACATCCGGCTACGAAAGGTGGAATTGAACCACTCCAGCTATTCTGGCATCTGCAGGTATGATGTTTTAGGGTTTAGGCTCAGCAGGGATTAGCTGGTAGACTTTACACTTGGGGTTAGCTAGAATGTAGCTTAGAATATGGGGTTTAGTGGCATTTAGGGTTAGTAGCTAGGCTAGGGCAAGGTTTTATTTTAGCGGGAGTTGCTAGGTTTAGAGGTAGAGGGTTAGGGTTAGGTTTAGGCATCGAGACTTAGGTGGGGAGGATAACTGGCTGGTTAGGGGAAAATATAATTCTGTGCCACAACGCATGGCCCATGCAAAGCACGACCCCCTGAGCACGACACAGGAAATGCACGGGTCCATCCCTCTCCTTGCCCGACACCATCACGCTAACACCCAAAGATATTAGCTCTCTCCTTCCTTCCCCAGATCCCAAGTGTGGGTTTAACAGCTGGACAGTTGCTCAGCTATGTTTCAAAATACTCACCATGTAAGTTTTGTTTAGTTGTTGCTTTAGCTTAGGTAGCTTTAGTTTTAGTTTTGTTGTTAAGCTGTCTTAATCTTAGTTGTAGCTTATTGGAGTTTTAATTTTGCTCAGTTTGGCTTAGTTTATTTCTTCTTTTAGCTTAGTTAGCTTTAGTTATCTTAGTTTATTTAGTTAGCTTGTTCTAGCTTTAGTTTAGTTTTTATATGCTAGCAAGATTGTTGGCAGCTTAGAGCCCAGTTGCAACGTTTAGGCCCTCAATAGGGGTCTTCATCAGCATGGGCCAAGTGGTGAGGTGAGCCCTTTTAAGTTTTCTCCTCTTTATATAGTGTTGACCACTCCCCTTAACTCTGTTTCTTATCTTCTTTTTTTACAGGTTTTCTCCCAAGGTAAGTATTAGCTTTTCCTCCTGCACCTCGGACCCCAGAGGCTCATCCAGGTAGTGGAAGGTGGAGTTGAACCACTCCGCTGTGAGGCAGCTGCAGGTTTGTATAAGCACCCCTATACCTGCACCTCGGACCACCTAGGAACATCCGGCTACGAAAGGTGGAATTGAACCACTCACGCTATTCTGGCAGCTGCAGGTTATGATGTTTTAGGGTTTAGGCTCAGCAGGGATTAGCTGGTAGACTTTACACTTGGGGTTAGCTAGAATGTAGCTTAGAATATGGGGTTTAGTGGCATTTAGGGTTAGTAGGGAGGGAGGCTAGGGCTGGGCTTTTTATTTTAGGGGAGTTGTAGGTTTAGAGGTAGAGGGTTAGGGTTAGGTTTAGGCATCGAGACTTAGGTGGGGAGGATAACTGGCTGGTTAGGGGAAAATATAATTCTGTGCCACACCGCATGGCCCATGCAAGCCACAGACCACTTGGAGCACGACACAAAATGCACGTCCATCCCTCTCCTTGCCCGACACCATCACGCTAACACCCAAAGATATTAGCTCTCTCCTCTTCCTTCCCCAGATCCCAAGTGTGGGTTTAACAGCTGGACAGTTGCTCAGCTATGTTTCAAAAATTACTCACCATGTAAGTTTTTGTTTAGTTGTGCTTAGCTTAGGTAGCTTTAGTTGTTAGTTTTGTTGTTTAAGCTTCTTAATCTTAGTTTTAGCTTATTTTAGTTTAATTTTGCTCAGTTTGGCTTAGTTTATTTCTTCTTTGGCTTAGTTAGCTTTAGTTCATCTTAGTTTATTTAGTTAGCTTGTTCTAGCTTTAGTTTAGTTTTTATATATGCTAGCAAGATTGTGCTTAGCTTAGGCCCAGTTGCAGCGTTTAGACCCTCAATAGGGTCTTCTCATCAGGCATGGGCCAAGTGGTGAGTGAGCCCTTTTTGAAGTTTTCTCCTCTTTATATAGTGTTGACCACTCCCTTAACTCTGTTTCTTATCTTCTTTTTTACAGGTTTTCTCCCAAGGTAAGTATTAGCTTTTCCTCCTGCACCTCGGACCCCGAGGCTCATCCAGGTAGTGGAAGGTGGAGTTGAACCACTCCGCTGTGAGGCAGCTGCAGGTTTGTATAAGCCCCCCTATACCTGCACCTCGGACCACCGAGGAACATCCGGGCTACGAAAGGTGGAATTGAACCACTCCGCTATTCTGGCAGCTGCAGGTATGATGTTTTAGGGTTTAGGCTCAGCAGGGATTAGCTGGTAGACTTTACACTTGGGGTTAGCTAGAATGTAGCTTAGAATATGGGGTTTAGTGGCATTTAGGGTTTAGTAGGGAGGCTAGGGCTAGGTTTTATTTTAGGGAGTTGTAGGTTTAGAGGTAGAGGTTAGGGTTAGGTTTAGGCATCGAGACTTAGGTGGGGAGGATAACTGGCTGGTTAGGGGAAAATATAATTCTGTGCCACACCCGCAGCATGGCCCATGCAAGCACAGAATGAGTGAGCACTACGACACAGGAAATGCTGCAGTCCATCCCTCTCCTTGCCCGACACCATCACGCTAACACCCAAGATATTAGCTCTCTCCTCTTCCTTCCCCAGATCCCAAGTGTGGGTTTAACAGCATGGACAGTTGCTCAGCTATGTTTCAAAAATTACTCACCATGTAAGTTTTGTTTAGTTGTGCTTTTAGCTTAGGTAGCTTTAGTTTTAGTTTTGTTGTTAATCTTATTAATCTTAGTTTTTTATTTTTGTAGTTTTATTTTTTCTCTGTTTGGATTATTTTATTTCTTCTTTTAGCTGTGTTTTCTTTTTTTATCTTAGTTTATTTAGTTAGCTTGTTCTAGCTTTAGTGTAGGTTTTATATATGCTAGGAAGATTGTGCTTAGCTTAGGGGCAGTTGCAACGTTTGACCCTCAATAGGGGTCTTCATCAGCATGGGCCAAGTGGTGAGTGAGCCCTTTAAGTTTTCTCCTCTTTATATAGTGTTGACCACTCCCTTAACTCTGTTTGCTTATCTTCTTTTTTTTTACAGGTTTTCTCCCAAAGGTAAGTATAGCTTTTCCTCCTGCACCTCGGACCCCAGAGGGCTCATCCAGGTCGTGGAAGGTGGAGTTGAACCACTCCGCTGTGAGGCAGCTGCAGGTTTGTATAAGCCCCCTATACCTGCACCTCGGACCACGAGGAACATCCGGCTACTTAAAGGTGGAATTGAACCACTCCGCTATTCTGGCAGCTGCAGGTTATGATGTTTTAGGGTTTAGGCTCAGCAGGATTAGCTGGTAGACTTTACACTTGGGGTTAGCTAGAATGTAGCTTTAGAATATGGGGTTTAGTGGCATTTAGGGTTAGTAGGGAGGCTAGGGCTGGGTTTTATTTTAGGGAGTTGTAGGTTTAGAGGTAGAGGGGTTAGGGTTAGGTTTAGGCATCGAGACTTAGGTGGGGAGGATAACTGGCTGGGGTTAGGGGAAAATATAATTCTGTGCCACACCGACATGGCCCATGCAAGCTCAGACAGCCGAGACACGACACAGGAAATGCACGGTCCATCCCTCTGTTGCCCGACACCATCACGCTAACACCCAAAGATATTAGCTCTCTCCTCTTCCTTCCCCAGATCCCAAGTGTGGGTTTAACAGCTGGACAGTTGCTCAGCTATGTTTCAAAAAATTACTCACCATGTAAGTTTTGTTTAGTTGTGCTTTAGCTTAGGTAGCTTTAGTTTTAGTTTTTGTTGTTAAGCTTCTTAATCTTAGTTTTAGCTTATTTTAAGTTTTAATTTTGCTCAGTTTGGCTTAGTTTATTTCTTCTTTTAGCTTAGTTAGCTTTAGTTATCTTAGTTTATTTAGTTAGCTTGTTCTAGCTTTTTAAGTTTAGTTTTTATATATGCTAGCAAGATTGTGTTAGCTTAGTCCCAGTTGCAGCGTTTAGGCCCTCTCAATAGGGGTCTTCATCAGGCATGGGCCAAGTGGTGAGTGAGCCCTTTAAGTTTTCTCCTCTTTATATAGTGTTGACCACTCCCCTTAACTCTGTTTCTTATGTTCTTTTTTTTAGGGGTTTTCTCCCAAGGTATGTATTAGCTTTTCGTGCTGCACCTCGGCCCCCCGAGGCTCATCCAGGGCGTGGACGGTGGAGTTGAACCACTCCGCTGTGAGAGCAGCTGCAGGTTTGTATAAGCCCCCTATACCTGCACCTCGGACCACCGAGGAACATCCGAGGCTACGAAGGTGGAATTGAACCACTCCGCTATTCTGGCAGCTGCAGGTCATGATGTTTTAGGGTTTTAGGCTCAGCAGGGATTAGCTGGTAGACTTTACACTTGGGGTTAGCTAGAATGTAGCTTAGAATATGGGGTTTAGTGGCATTTAGGGTTAGTAGGGAGGCTAGGGGCTAGGTTTTATTTTAGGGAGTTGTTGTAGGTTTAGAGGTAGAGGGTTAGGGTTAGGTTTAGGCATCGAGACTTAGGTGGGGAGGATAACTGGCTGGTTAGGGAAAATATAATTCTGTGCCACACACGCATGGCCCATGCAAGCACGGCCACGTGATCCCGACGCAGGAAATGCAACCATCCTCTCTTTTGACCGACCCATCGCGCTAACACCAATGAGATATTAGCTCCCCTCTTCCTTCCCCAGATCCCAAGTGTGGGTTTAACAGCTGGACAGTTGCTCAGCTATGTTTCAAAAAATTACTCACCATGTAAGTTTTGTTTAGTTGTGCTTTAGCTTAGGTAGCTTTAGTTTTAGTTTTGTTGTTAAGCTTAATCTTAGTTTTAGCTTATTTTAGTTTTAATTTTGCTCAGTTTGGCTTAGTTTATTTCTTTCTTTTAGCTTAGTTAGCTTTAGTTATCTTAGTTTATTTAGTTAGCTTGTTCTAGCTTTAGTTTAGTTTTATATATGCTAGCAAGATTGTGCTTAGCTTAGGCCCAGTTGCAACGTTACTACCAACAATAGGGGTCTTCAACAGGCATGGGCCAAGTGGTGATTGAGCCGTTTTTAAGTTTTAACCTCTTTATATAGTGTTGACCACTCCCTTAACTCTGTTTCTTATCTTCTTTTTACAGGTTTCTCCCAAGGTAAGTATTAGCTTTCCTCCTGCACCTCGGACCCCGAGGCTCATCCAGGTAGTGGAAGGTGGAGTTGAACCACTCACCTGTCAGGCCGCTGCAGCTTAGTATAATCCACCCTATACCTGCACCTCGGACCACCGAGGAACATCCGGCTACGAAAAGGTGGAATTGAACCACTCCGCTATTCTGGCAGCTGCAGGTATGATGTTTTAGGGTTTAGGCTCAGCAGGGATTAGCTGGTAGACTTTACACTTGGGGTTAGCTAGAATGTAGCTTAGAATATGGGGTTTAGTGGCATTTAGGGTTAGTAGGGAGGCTAGGGCTAGGTTTTATTTTAGGGGAGTTGTAGGTTTAGAGGTAGAGGGGTTAGGGTTAGGTTTAGGCATCGAGACTTAGGTGGGGAGGATAACTGGCTGGTTAGGTGCAAATATAATTCTGTGCACACCGCATGGCCCATGCAAGCACGGCCACGCGAGCACGACACAGGAAATGCACGGTCCATCCCTCTCCTTGCCCGACACCATCACGCTAACACCCAAAGATATTAGGGGTCTCCTCTTCCTTCCCCAGATCCCAAGTGTGGGTTTAACAGCTGGACAGTTGCTCAGCTATGTTTCAAAAAATTACTCACCATGTAAGTTTTGTTTAGTTGTGCTTTAGCTTAGGTAGCTTTAGTTTTAGTTTTGTTGTTAAGCTTCTTAATCTTAGTTTTAGCTTATTTTAGTTTTAATTTTGCTCAGTTTGGCTTAGTTTATTTCTTCTTTTAGCTTAGTTAGCTTTAGTTATCTTAGTTTATTTAGTTAGCTTGTTCTAGCTTTAGTTTAGTTTTTATATATGCTAGCAAGATTGTGGTTTGCTTAGGCCGAGTTGGAACGTTTCGAGCCACAATAGGGTGCTTCATCAGGCATGGGCCAAGTGGTGAGTGAGCCCTTTTAAGTTTTCTCCTCTTATATATTGTTGACCACTCCACTTAACTCTGTTTCTTATCTTCTTTTTTTTACAGGTTTTCTCCCAAGGTAAGTATTAGCTTTTCCTCCTGCACCTCGGACCCCCGAGGCTCATCCAGGTCGTGGAAGGTGGAGTTGAACCACTCCGCTGTGAGGCAGCTGCAGGTTTGTATAAGCCCCCCTATACCTGCACCTCGGACCACCGAGGAACATCCGGCTACGAAGGTGGAATTGAACCACTCCGCTATTCTGGCAGCTGCAGGTATGATGTTTTAGGTTTAGGCTCAGCAGGGATTAGCTGGTAGACTTTACACTTGGGGTTAGCTAGAATGTAGCTTAGAATATGGGGTTTAGTGGCATTTAGGGTTAGTAGGGAGGCTAGGGCTAGGTTTTATTTTAGGGGAGTTGTAGGTTTAGAGGTAGAGGGGTTAGGGTTAGGTTTAGGCATCGAGACTTAGGTGGGGAGGATAACTGGCTGGTTAGGGGAAAATATAATTCTGTGCCACACCCGCATGGCCCATGCAAGCACGGGCCACGCGAGACCGACACAGGAAATGCACGGTCCATCCCTCTCCTTGCCCGACACCATCACGCTAACACCCAAAGATATTAGCTCTCTCCTCTTCCTTCCCCAGATCCCAAGTGTGGGTTTAACAGCTGGACAGTTGCTCAGCTATGTTTCAAAAAATTACTCACCATGTAAGTTTTGTTTAGTTGTGCTTTAGCTTAGGTAGCTTTAGTTTTAGTTTTGTTGTTAAGCTTCTTAATCTTAGTTTTAGCTTATTTTAGTTTTAATTTTGCTCAGTTTGGCTTAGTTTATTTCTTCTTTTAGCTTAGTTAGCTTTAGTTATCTTAGTTTATTTAGTTAGCTTGTTCTAGCTTTAGTTTAGTTTTTATATATGCTAGCAAGATTGTGCTTAGCTTAGGCCCAGTTGCAACGTTTCGACCCTCAAGAGGGGTCTTCATCAGGCATGGGCCAAGTGGTGAGTGAGCCCTTTTTAAGTTTTCTCCTCTTTATATAGTGTTGACCACTCCCCTTAACTCTGTTTCTTATCTTCTTTTTTGGACAGGTTTTCTCCCAAGGTAAGTATTAGCTTTTCCTCCTGCACCTCGGACCCCCGAGGCTCATCCAGGTCGTGGAAGGTGGAGTTGAACCACTCCGCTGTGAGGCAGCTGCAGGTTTGTATAAGCCCCCCTATACCTGCACTCGACCACCGAGGAACATCCGGCTACTAAAGGTGGAATTGAACCACTCCGCTATTCTGGCAGCTGCAGGTATGATGTTTTAGGTTTAGGCTCAGCAGGGATTAGCTGGTAGACTTTACACTTGGGGTTAGCTAGAATGTAGCTTAGAATATGGGGTTTAGTGGCATTTAGGGTTAGTAGGAGGCTAGGCTAGGTTTTATTTTAGGGAGTTGTAGGTTTAGAGGTAGAGGGGTTAGGGTTAGGTTTAGGCATCGAGACTTAGGTGGGGAGGATAACTGGCTGGTTAGGGAAAATATAATTCTGTGCCACACCCATGGCCCATGCAAGCACGGGCCACGCGAGCACGACACAGGAAATGCACGGTCCATCCCTCTCCTTGCCCGACACCATCACGCTAACACCCAAAGATATTAGCTCTCCTCTTCCTTCCCCAGATCCCAAGTGTGGGTTTAACAGCTGGACAGTTGCTCAGCTATGTTTCAAAAATTACTCACCATGTAAGTTTTGTTTAGTTGTGCTTTAGCTTAGTTAGCTTTAGTTTTAGTTTTGTTGTTAAGCTTCTTAATCTTAGTTTTAGCTTATTTTAGTTTTAATTTTGCTCAGTTTGGCTTAGTTTATTTCTTCATTTTAGCTTAGTTAGCTTTAGTTATCTTAGTTTATTTAGTTAGCTTGTTCTAGCTTTAGTTTAGTTTTATATATGCTAGCAAGATTGTGCTTAGCTTAGGCCCAGTTGCAACGTTTCGACCCTCAATAGGGTCTTCATCAGGCATGGGCCAAGTGGTGAGTGAGCCCTTTAAGTTTTCTCCTCTTATATAGTGTTGACCACTCCCTTAACTCTGTTTCTTATCTTCTTTTTTACAGGTTTTCTCCCAAGGTAAGTATTAGCTTTTC
This sequence comes from Tenualosa thibaudeaui, assembly GCA_027481765.1. Taxonomy (NCBI): domain Eukaryota; kingdom Metazoa; phylum Chordata; class Actinopteri; order Clupeiformes; family Clupeidae; genus Tenualosa; species Tenualosa thibaudeaui. Next base: position 2,234,400 of record JAIFZK010000160.1, read on the forward strand.
GTCCTGCACCTCGGACCCCCGAGGCTCATCCAGGTCGTGGAAGGTGGAGTTGAACCACTCCGCTGTGAGGCAGCTGCCGGGTTGGATAAGCCCCCCTATACCTGCACCTCGGCCCACCGAGGAACCTCCGGGCTACGAAGGTGGAATTGAACCACTCCGCTATTCTGGCAGCTGCAGGTATGATGTTTTAGGGTTTAGGCTCAGCAGGGATTAGCTGGTAGACTTTACACTTGGGGTTAGCTAGAATGTAGCTTAGAATATGGGGTTTAGTGGCATTTAGGGTTAGTAGGGAGGCTAGGGCTAGGTTTTATTTTAGGGGAGTTGTAGGTTTAGAGGTAGAGGGTTAGGGTTAGGTTTAGGCATCGAGACTTAGGTGGGGAGGATAACTGGCTGGTTAGGGAAAATATAATTCTGTGCCACACCGCATGGCCCATGCAAGCACGGCCACGCGAGCACGACACAGGAAATGCACGGTCCATCCCTCTCCTTGCCCGACACCATCACGCTAACACCCAAAGATATTAGCTCTCTCCTCTTCCTTCCCCAGATCCCAAGTGTGGGTTTAACAGCTGGACAGTTGCTCAGCTATGTTTCAAAAAATTACTCACCATGTAAGTTTTGTTTAGTTGTGCTTTAGCTTAGTTAGCTTTAGTTTTAGTTTTGTTGTTAAGCTTCTTAATCTTAGTTTTAGCTTATTTTAGTTTTAATTTTGCTCAGTTTGGCTTAGTTTATTTCTTCTTTTAGCTTAGTTAGCTTTAGTTATCTTAGTTTATTTAGTTAGCTTGTTCTAGCTTTAGTTTAGTTTTTATATATGCTATCAAGATTTTGCTTAGCTTAGGCCCAGTTGCAACGTTTGACCCTCAATAGGGGTCTTCATCAGGCATGGGCCAAGTGGTGAGTGAGCCCTTTTAAGTTTTCTCTCTTTATATAGTGTTGACCACTCCTTAACTCTGTTTCTTATCTTCTTTTTTAAAAGTGTTTCTCCCAAGGTAAGTATTAGCTTTTCGTCCTGCACATCTGAACCCCGAGGCTCATCCATGTCGGGGAAGGTGGAGTTGAACCACTCCGCTGTGAGGCAGCTGCAGGTTTGTATAAGCCCCTATACCTGCACCTCGGACCACCGAGGAACATCCGGCTACTTAAAGGTGGAATTGAACCACTCCGCTATTCTGGCAGCTGCAGGTATGATGTTTTAGGTTTAGGCTCAGCAGGGATTAGCTGGTAGACTTTACACTTGGGGTTAGCTAGAATGTAGCTTAGAATATGGGGTTTAGTGGCATTTAGGTTAGTAGGGAGGCTAGGGCTAGGTTTTATTTTAGGGGAGTTGTAGGTTTAGAGGTAGAGGGGTTAGGGTTAGGTTTAGGCATCGAGACTTAGGTGGGGAGGATAACTGGCTGGTTAGGGGAAAATATAATTCTGTGCCACACCCGCATGGCCCATGCAAGCACGGGCCACGCGAGCACGACACAGGAAATGCACGGTCCATCCCTCTCTTGCCCGACACCATCACGCTAACACCCAAAGATATGAGCTCTCTCCTCTTCCTTCCCAGATCCCAAGTGTGGGTTTAACAGCTGGACAGTTGCTCAGCTATGTTTCAAAAAATTACTCACCATGTAAGTTTTGTTTAGTTGTGCTTTAGCTTAGTTAGCTTTAGTTTTAGTTTTGTTGTTAAGCTTCTTAATCTTAGTTTTAGCTTATTTTAGTTTTAATTTTGCTCAGTTTGGCTTAGTTTATTTCTTCTTTTAGCTTAGTTAGCTTTAGTTATCTTAGTTTATTTAGTTAGCTTGTTCTAGCTTTAGTTTAGTTTTTATATATGCTAGCAAGATTGTGTTAGCTTAGGCCCAGTTGCAACGTTTCGACCCTCAATAGGGGTCTTCATCAGGCATGGGCCAAGTGGTGAGTGAGCCCTTTTTAAGTTTTCTCCTCTTTATATAGTGTTGACCACTCCCCTTAACTCTGTTTCTTATCTTCTTTTTTTACAGGTTTTCTCCCAAGGTAAGTATTAGCTTTTCCTCCTGCACCTCGGACCCCCGAGGCTCATCCAGGTCGTGGAAGGTGGAGTTGAACCACTCCGCTGTGAGGCAGCTGCAGGTTTGTATAAGCCCCCCTATACCTGCACCTCGGACCACCGAGGAACATCCGGGCTACGAAAGGTGGAATTGAACCACTCCGCTATTCTGGCAGCTGCAGGTATGATGTTTTAGGTATTAGGCTCAGCAGGGATTAGCTGGTAGACTTTACACTTGGGGTTAGCTAGATGTAGCTTAGAATATGGGGTTTAGTGGCATTTATGTTTAGTAGGGAGGCTAGGGCTAGGTTTTATTTTAGGGGAGTTGTAGGTTTAGAGGTAGAGGGGTTAGGGTTAGGTTTAGGCATCGAGACTTAGGTGGGGAGGATAACTGGCTGGTTAGGGGAAAATATAATTCTGTGCCACACCCGCATGGCCCATGCAAGCACGGGCCACGCGAGCACGACACAGGAAATGCACGGTCCATCCCTCTCCTTGCCCGACACCATCACGCTAACACCCAAAGATATTAGCTCTCTCCTCTTCCTTCCCCAGATCCCAAGTGTGGGTTTAACAGCTGGACAGTTGCTCAGCTATGTTTCAAAAAATTACTCACCATGTAAGTTTTGTTTAGTTGTGCTTTAGCTTAGTTAGCTTTAGTTTTAGTTTTGTTGTTAAGCTTCTTAATCTTAGTTTTAGCTTATTTTAGTTTTAATTTTGCTCAGTTTGGCTTAGTTTATTTCTTCTTTTAGCTTAGTTAGCTTTAGTTATCTTAGTTTATTTAGTTAGCTTGTTCTAGCTTTAGTTTAGTTTTTATATATGCTAGCAAGATGTGTTAGCTTAGGCCCAGTTGCAACGTTTAGACCCTCAATAGGGTCTTCATCAGGCATGGGCCAAGTGGTGAGTGAGCCCTTTTTAAGTTTTCTCCTCTTTATATAGTGTTGACCACTCCCCTTAACTCTGTTTCTTATCTTCTTTTTTTTACAGGTTTTCTCCCAAGGTAAGTATTAGCTTTTCCTCCTGCACCTCGGACCCCCGAGGCTCATCCAGGTCGTGGAAGGTGGAGTTGAACCACTCCGCTGTGAGGCAGCTGCAGGTTTGTATAAGCCCCTATACCTGCACCTCGGACCACCGAGGAACATCCGGCTACGAAAGGTGGAATTGAACCACTCCGCTATTCTGGCAGCTGCAGGTATGATGTTTTAGGTTTAGGCTCAGCAGGGATTAGCTGGTAGACTTTACACTTGGGGTTAGCTAGATGTAGCTTAGAATATGGGGTTTAGTGGCATTTAGGGTTAGTAGGGAGGCTAGGGCTAGGTTTTATTTTAGGGGAGTTGTAGGTTTAGAGGTAGAGGGGTTAGGGTTAGGTTTAGGCATCGAGACTTAGGTGGGGAGGATAACTGGCTGGTTAGGGAAAATATATTCTGTGCCACACCGCATGGCCCATGCAAGCACGGCCACCGAGCACGACACAGGAAATGCACGGTCCATCCTCTCCTTGCCCGACACCATCACGCTAACACCCAAAGATATTAGCTCTCTCCTCTTCCTTCCCAGATCCCAAGTGTGGGTTTAACAGCTGGACAGTTGCTCAGCTATGTTTCAAAAATTACTCACCATGTAAGTTTTGTTTAGTTGTGCTTTAGCTTAGTTAGCTTTAGTTTTAGTTTTGTTGTTAAGCTTAATCTTAGTTTTAGCTTATTTTAGTTTTAATTTTGCTCAGTTTGGCTTAGTTTATTTCTTCTTTTAGCTTAGTTAGCTTTAGTTATCTTAGTTTATTTAGTTAGCTTGTTCTAGCTTTAGTTTAGTTTTTATATATGCTAGCGAGATTGTGTTAGCTTAGCCCAGTTGCAACGTTTGACCCTCAATAGGGGTCTTCATCAGGCATGGGCCAAGTGGTGAGTGAGCCCTTTTAAGTTTTCTCCTCTTTATATAGTGTTGACCACTCCTTAACTCTGTTTCTTTATCTTCTTTTTTACAGGTTTTCTCCCAAGGTAAGTATTAGCTTTCCTCCTGCACCTCGGACCCCGAGGCTCATCCAGGTCGTGGAAGGTGGAGTTGAACCACTCCGCTGTGAGGCAGCTGCAGGTTTGTATAAGCCCCCTATACCTGCACCTCGGACCACCGAGGAACATCCGGCTACAAGGTGGAATTGAACCACTCCGCTATTCTGGCAGCTGCAGGTATGATGTTTTAGGTTTAGGCTCAGCAGGGATTAGCTGGTAGACTTTACACTTGGGGTTAGCTAGATGTAGCTTAGAATATGGGGTTTAGTGGCATTTAGGGTTAGTAGGGAGGCTAGGGCTAGGTTTTATTTTAGGGAGTTGTAGGTTTAGAGGTAGAGGGTTAGGGTTAGGTTTAGGCATCGAGACTTAGGTGGGGAGGATAACTGGCTGGTTAGGGAAAATATAATTCTGTCACACCACGCATGGCCCATGCAAGCACGGGCCACGCGAGCACGACACAGGAAGTGCACGGTCCATCCCTCTCCTTGCTCGACACCATCACGCTAACACCCAAAGATATTAGCTCTCTCCTCTTCCTTCCCCAGATCCCAAGTGTGGGTTTAACAGCTGGACAGTTGCTCAGCTATGTTTCAAAAATTACTCACCATGTAAGTTTTGTTTAGTTGTGCTTTAGCTTAGTTAGCTTTAGTTTTAGTTTTGTTGTTAAGCTTCTTAATCTTAGTTTTAGCTTATTTTAGTTTTAATTTTGCTCAGTTTGGCTTAGTTTATTTCTTCTTTTAGCTTAGTTAGCTTTAGTTATCTTAGTTTATTTAGTTAGCTTGTTCTAGCTTTAGTTTAGTTTTATATATGCTAGCAAGATTGTGTTAGCTTAGGCCCAGTTGCAACGTTTGACCCTCAATAGGGGTCTTCATCAGGCATGGGCCAAGTGGTGAGTGAGCCCTTTTAAGTTTTCTCCTCTTATATAGTGTTGACCACTCCCTTAACTCTGTTTCTTATCTTCTTTTTACAGGTTTTCTCCCAAGGTAAGTATTAGCTTTTCCTCCTGCACCTCGGACCCCGAGGCTCATCCAGGTCGTGGAAGGTGGAGTTGAACCACTCCGCTGTGAGGCAGCTGCAGGTTTGTATAAGCCCCTATACCTGCACCTCGGACCACCGAGGAACATCCGGCTACGAAGGTGGAATTGAACCACTCCGCTATTCTGGCAGCTGCAGGTATGATGTTTTAGGTTTAGGCTCAGCAGGGATTAGCTGGTAGACTTTACACTTGGGGTTAGCTAGATGTAGCTTAGAATATGGGGTTTAGTGGCATTTAGGTTAGTAGGGAGGCTAGGGCTAGGTTTATTTTAGGGAGTTGTAGGTTTAGAGGTAGAGGGGTTAGGGTTAGGTTTAGGCATCGAGACTTAGGTGGGGAGGATAACTGGCTGGTTAGGGAAAATATAATTCTGTGCCACACCGCATGGCCCATGCAAGCACGGCCACGCGAGCACGACACAGGAAATGCACGGTCCATCCCTCTCCTTGCCCGACACCATCACGCTAACACCCAAAGATATTAGCTCTCCTCTTCCTTCCCAGATCCCAAGTGTGGGTTTAACAGCTGGACAGTTGCTCAGCTATGTTTCAAAAAATTACTCACAATGTAATTTTTGTTTAGTTGTGCTTTAGCTTAGTTAGCTTTATTTTTAGTGTTGTTGTTAAGCTTCTTAATCTTAGTTTTAGCTTATTTTAGTTTTAATTTTGCTCAGTTTGGCTTAGTTTATTTCTTTTTTTTAGCTTAGTTAGCTTTAGTTATCTTAGTTTATTTAGTTAGCTTGTTCTAGCTTTAGTTTAGTTTTTATATATGCTAGCAAGATTGTGCTTAGCTTAGGCCCAGTGGCAACGTTTTGACCCTCAATAGGGTCTTCATCAGGCATGGGCCAAGTGGTGAGTGAGCCCTTAAGTTTTCTCCTCTTTATATAGTGTTGACCACTCCCTTAACTCTGTTTCTTATCTTCTTTTTTACAGGTTTTCTCCCAAGGTAAGTATTAGCTTTTCCTCCTGCACCTCGGACCCCCGAGGCTCATCCAGGTCGTGGAAGGTGGAGTTGAACCACTCCGCTGTGAGGCAGCTGCAGGTTTGTATAAGCCCCCCTATACCTGCACCTCGGACCACCGAGGAACATCCGGGCTACGAAAGGTGGAATTGAACCACTCCGCTATTCTGGCAGCTGCAGGTATGATGTTTTAGGGTTTAGGCTTAGCAGGGATTAGCTGGTAGACTTTACACTTGGGGTTAGCTAGATGTAGCTTAGAATATGGGGTTTAGTGGCATTTAGGGTTAGTAGGGAGGCTAGGTCTAGGTTTTATTTTAGGGGAGTTGTAGGTTTAGAGGTAGAGGGGGTTAGGGTTAGGTTTAGGCATCGGGACTTAGGTGGGGAGGATAACAGGCTGGTTAGGGGAAAAATATAATTCTGTGCCACACCCGCATGGCCCATGCAAGCACGGCCACGCGAGCACGACACAGGAAATGCACGGTCCATCCTCTCCTTGCCCGACACCATCACGCTAACACCCAAAGATATTAGCTCTCTCCTCTTCCTTCCCCAGATCCCAAGTGTGGGTTTAACAGCTGGACAGTTGCTCAGCTATGTTTCAAAAATTACTCACCATGTAAGTTTTGTTTAGTTGTGCTTTAGCTTAGTTAGCTTTAGTTTTAGTTTTGTTGTTAAGCTTCTTAATCTTAGTTTTAGCTTATTTTAGTTTTAATTTTGCTCAGTTTGGCTTAGTTTATTTCTTCTTTTAGCTTAGTTAGCTTTAGTTATCTTAGTTTATTTAGTTAGCTTGTTCTAGCTTTAGTTTAGTTTTTATATATGCTAGCAAGATTGTGTTAGCTTAGGCCCAGTTGCAACGTTTCGACCCTCAATAGGGGTCTTCATCAGGCCTGGGCCAAGGGGTGAGTGAGCCCTTTAAGTTTTCTCCTCTTTATATAGTGTTGACCACTCCTTAACTCTGTTTCTTATCTTCTTTTTTACAGGTTTTCTCCCACGGTAAGGAGGAGCTTGTCCTCCTGCACCTCGGACCCCCGAGGCTCATCCAGGTCGTGGAAGGTGGAGTTGACCCACTCCGCTGTGAGGCAGCTGCAGGTTTGTATACGCCCCCCGAGACCTGCACCTCGGCCCAGCGAGGAACATCCGGCTACGGAAGGTGGAATTGAACCACTCCGCTATTCTGGCAGCTGCAGGTATGATGTTTTAGGTTTAGGCTCAGCAGGGATTAGCTGGTAGACTTTACACTTGGGGTTAGCTAGGATGTAGCTTAGAATATGGGGTTTAGTGGCATTTAGGTTAGTAGGGAGGCTAGGGCTAGGTTTTATTTTAGGAGTTGTAGGTTTAGAGGTAGAGGGGTTAGGGTTAGGTTTAGGCATCGAGACTTAGGTGGGGAGGATAACTGGCTGGTTAGGGAAAATATAATCTGTGCCACACCGCATGGCCCATGCAAGCACGGGCCACGCGAGCACGACACAGGAAATGCACGGTCCATCCCTCTCTTGCCCGACACCATCACGCTAACACCCAAAGATATTAGCTCTCTCCTCTTCCTTCCCCAGATCCCAAGTGTGGGTTTAACAGCTGGACAGTTGCTCAGCTATGTTTCAAAAAATTACTCACCATGTAAGTTTTGTTTAGTTGTGCTTTAGCTTAGTTAGCTTTAGTTTTAGTTTTGTTGTTAAGCTTCTTAATCTTAGTTTTAGCTTATTTTAGTTTTAATTTTGCTCAGTTTGGCTTAGTTTATTTCTTCTTTTAGCTTAGTTAGCTTTAGTTATCTTAGTTTATTTAGTTAGCTTGTTCTAGCTTTAGTTTAGTTTTTATATATGCTAGCAAGATTGTGCTTAGCTTAGGCCCAGTTGCAACGCTTTCACCCTCAATAGGGGTCTTCATCAGGCATGGGCCAAGTGGTGAGTGAGCCCTTTAAGTTTTTCTCTTTATATAGTGTTGACCACTCCCTTAACTCTGTTTCTTATCTTTTTTTTACAGGTTTTCTCCCAAGGTAAGTATTAGCTTTTCCTCCTGCACCTCGGACCCCCGAGGCTCATCCAGATCGTGGAAGGTGGAGTTGAACCACTCCGCTGTGAGGCAGCTGCAGGTTTGTATAAGCCCCCCTATACCTGCACCTCGGACCACCGAGGAACATCCGGGCTACGAAAGGTGGAATTGAACCACTCCGCTATTCTGGCAGCTGCAGGTATGATGTTTTAGGTTTAGGCTCAGCAGGGATTAGCTGGTAGACTTTACACTTGGGGTTAGCTAGATGTAGCTTAGAATATGGGGTTTAGTGGCATTTAGGGTTAGTAGGGAGGCTAGGGCTAGGTTTTATTTTAGGGAGTTGTAGGTTTAGAGGTAGAGGGTTAGGGTTAGGTTTAGGCATCGAGACTTAGGTGGGGAGGATAACTGGCTGGTTAGGGAAAATATAATTTGTGCCACACCGCATGGCCCATGCAAGCACGGCCACGCGAGCACTACACAGGAAATGCACGGTCCATCCCTCTCCTTGCCCGACACCATCACGCTAACACCCAAAGATATTAGCTCTCTCCTCTTCCTTCCCCAGATCCCAAGTGTGGGTTTAACAGCTGGACAGTTGCTCAGCTATGTTTCAAAAAATTACTCACCATGTAAGTTTTGTTTAGTTGTGCTTTAGCTTAGTTAGCTTTAGTTTTAGTTTTGTTGTTAAGCTTCTTAATCTTAGTTTTAGCTTATTTTAGTTTTAATTTTGCTCAGTTTGGCTTAGTTTATTTCTTCTTTTAGCTTAGTTAGCTTTAGTTATCTTAGTTTATTTAGTTAGCTTGTTCTAGCTTTAGTTTAGTTTTTATATATGCTAGCAAGATTGTTCTTATCTTAGGACCAGTTGCAACGTTTCACCCTCAATAGGGGTCTTCATCAGGCATGGGCCAAGTGGTGAGTGAGCCCTTTTAAGTTTTCTCCCTTTATATAGTGTTGACCACTCCCTTAACTCTGCTTCTTATCTTCTTTTTTTACAGGTTTTCTCCCAAGGTAAGTATTAGCTTTTCCTCCTGCACCTCGGACCCCCGAGGCTCATCCAGGTCGTGGAAGGTGGAGTTGAACCACTCCGCTGTGAGGCAGCTGCAGGTTTGTATAAGCCCCCCTATACCTGCACCTCGGACCACCGAGGAACATCCGGCTACTTAAAGGTGGAATTGAACCACTCCGCTATTCTGGCAGCTGCAGGTATGATGTTTTAGGTTTAGGCTCAGCAGGGATTAGCTGGTAGACTTTACACTTGGGGTTAGCTAGGATGTAGCTTAGAATATGGGGTTTAGTGGCATTTAGGTTAGTAGGGAGGCTAGGGCTAGGTTTTATTTTAGGGAGTTGTAGGTTTAGAGGTAGAGGGGTTAGGGTTAGGTTTAGGCATCGAGACTTAGGTGGGGAGGATAACTGGCTGGTTAGGGAAAATATAATTCTGTGCCACACCGCATGGCCCATGCAAGCACGGGCCACGCGAGCACGACACAGGAAATGCACGGTCCATCCCTCTCCTTGCCCGACACCATCACGCTAACACCCAAAGATATTAGCTCTCTCCTCTTCCTTCCCCAGATCCCAAGTGTGGGTTTAACAGCTGGACAGTTGCTCAGCTATGTTTCAAAAAATTACTCACCATGTAAGTTTTGTTTAGTTGTGCTTTAGCTTAGTTAGCTTTAGTTTTAGTTTTGTTGTTAAGCTTCTTAATCTTAGTTTTAGCTTATTTTAGTTTTAATTTTGCTCAGTTTGGCTTAGTTTATTTCTTCTTTTAGCTTAGTTAGCTTTAGTTATCTTAGTTTATTTAGTTAGCTTGTTCTAGCTTTAGTTTAGTTTTTATATATGCTAGCAAGATTGTGCTTAGCTTAGGCCCAGTTGCAACGCTTTCACCCTCAATAGGGGTCTTCATCAGGCATGGGCCAAGTGGTGAGTGAGCCCTTTTAAGTTTTCTCCTCTTTATATAGTGTTGACCACTCCCTTAACTCTGTTTCTTATCTTCTTTTTTACAGGTTTTCTCCCAAGGTAAGTATTAGCTTTTCCTCCTGCACCTCGGACCCCGAGGCTCATCCAGGTCGTGGAAGGTGGAGTTGAACCACTCCGCTGTGAGGCAGCTGCAGGTTTGTATAAGCCCCCCTATACCTGCACCTCGGACCACCTAGGAACATCCGGCTACGAAGGTGGAATTGAACCACTCCGCTATTCTGGCAGCTGCAGGTATGATGTTTTAGGGTTTAGGCTCAGCAGGGATTAGCTGGTAGACTTTACACTTGGGGTTAGCTAGGATGTAGCTTAGAATATGGGGTTTAGTGGCATTTAGGTTAGTAGGGAGGCTAGGGCTAGGTTTTATTTTAGGGAGTTGTAGGTTTAGAGGTAGAGGGGTTAGGGTTAGGTTTAGGCATCGAGACTTAGGTGGGGAGGATAACTGGCTGGTTAGGGAAAATATAATTGTGCCACACCCGCATGGCCCATGCAAGCACGGGCCACGCGAGCACGACACAGGAAATGCACGGTCCATCCCTCTCCTTGCCCGACACCATCACGCTAACACCCAAAGATATTAGCTCTCTCCTCTTCCTTCCCCAGATCCCAAGTGTGGGTTTAACAGCTGGACAGTTGCTCAGCTATGTTTCAAAAAATTACTCACCATGTAAGTTTTGTTTAGTTGTGCTTTAGCTTAGTTAGCTTTAGTTTTAGTTTTGTTGTTAAGCTTCTTAATCTTAGTTTTAGCTTATTTTAGTTTTAATTTTGCTCAGTTTGGCTTAGTTTATTTCTTCTTTTAGCTTAGTTAGCTTTAGTTATCTTAGTTTATTTAGTTAGCTTGTTCTAGCTTTAGTTTAGTTTTTATATATGCTAGCAAGATTGTGTTAGCTTAGGCCCAGTTGCAACGCTTTCGACCCTCAATAGGGTCTTCATCAGGCATGGGCCAAGTGGTGAGTGAGCCCTTTTAAGTTTTCTCCTCTTTATATAGTGTTGACAACTACCCTTAACTCTGTTTCTTATCTTCTTTTTTTACAGGTTTTCTCCCAAGGTAAGTATTAGCTTTTCCTCCTGCACCTCGGACCCCCGAGGCTCATCCAGGTCGTGGAAGGTGGAGTTGAACCACTCCGCTGTGAGGCAGCTGCAGGTTTGTATAAGCCCCCCTATACCTGCACCTCGGACCACCGAGGAACATCCGGCTACTAAAGGTGGAATTGAACCACTCCGCTATTCTGGCAGCTGCAGGTATGATGTTTTAGGTTTAGGCTCAGCAGGGATTAGCTGGTAGACTTTACACTTGGGGTTAGCTAGATGTAGCTTAGAATATGGGGTTTAGTGGCATTTAGGTTAGTAGGGAGGCTAGGGCTAGGTTTTATTTTAGGGAGTTGTAGGTTTAGAGGTAGAGGGGTTAGGGTTAGGTTTAGGCATCGAGACTTAGGTGGGGAGGATAACTGGCTGGTTAGGGGAAAATATAATTCTGTGCCACACCCGCATGGCCCATGCAAGCACGGGCCACGCGAGCACGACACAGGAAATGCACGGTCCATCCCTCTCCTTGCCCGACACCATCACGCTAACACCCAAAGATATTAGCTCTCTCCTCTTCCTTCCCCAGATCCCAAGTGTGGGTTTAACAGCTGGACAGTTGCTCAGCTATGTTTCAAAAAATTACTCACCATGTAAGTTTTGTTTAGTTGTGCTTTAGCTTAGTTAGCTTTAGTTTTAGTTTTGTTGTTAAGCTTCTTAATCTTAGTTTTAGCTTATTTTAGTTTTAATTTTGCTCAGTTTGGCTTAGTTTATTTCTTCTTTTAGCTTAGTTAGCTTTAGTTATCTTAGTTTATTTAGTTAGCTTGTTCTAGCTTTAGTTTAGTTTTTATATATGCTAGAAAGATTGTGTTAGCTTAGGCCCAGTTGCAACGCTTCGACCCTCAATAGGGTCTTCATCAGGCATGGGCCAAGTGGTGAGTGAGCCCTTTAAGTTTTCTCCTCTTTATATAGTGTTGACCACTCCCTTAACTCTGCTTCTTATCTTCATTTTTTACAGGTTGTCTCCCAAGGTAAGTATTAGCTTTTCCTCCTGCACCTCGGACCCCCGAGGCTCATCCAGGTCGTGGAAGGTGGAGTTGAACCACTCCGCTGTGAGGCAGCTGCAGGTTTGTATAAGCCCCCCTATACCTGCACCTCGGACCACCGAGGAACATCCGGCTACTAAAGGTGGAATTGAACCACTCCGCTATTCTGGCAGCTGCAGGTATGATGTTTTAGGTTTAGGCTCAGCAGGGATTAGCTGGTAGACTTTACACTTGGGGTTAGCTAGATGTAGCTTAGAATATGGGGTTTAGTGGCATTTAGGGTTAGTAGGGAGGCTAGGGCTAGGTTTTATTTTAGGGGAGTTGTAGGTTTAGAGGTAGAGGGGTTAGGGTTAGGTTTAGGCATCGAGACTTAGGTGGGGAGGATAACTGGCTGGTTAGGGAAAATATAATTCTGTGCCACACCGCATGGCCCATGCAAGCACGGGCCACGCGAGCACGACACAGGAAATGCACGGTCCATCCCTCTCCTTGCCCGACACCATCACGCTAACACCCAAAGATATTAGCTCTCTCCTCTTCCTTCCCCAGATCCCAAGTGTGGGTTTAACAGCTGGACAGTTGCTCAGCTATGTTTCAAAAAATTACTCACCATGTAAGTTTTGTTTAGTTGTGCTTTAGCTTAGTTAGCTTTAGTTTTAGTTTTGTTGTTAAGCTTCTTAATCTTAGTTTTAGCTTATTTTAGTTTTAATTTTGCTCAGTTTGGCTTAGTTTATTTCTTCTTTTAGCTTAGTTAGCTTTAGTTATCTTAGTTTATTTAGTTAGCTTGTTCTAGCTTTAGTTTAGTTTTTATATATGCTAGCAAGATTGTGCTTAGCTTAGGCCCAGTTGCAACGTTTGACCCTCAATAGGGGTCTTCATCAGGCATGGGCCAAGTGGTGAGTGAGCCCTTTTAAGTTTTCTCTCTTTATATAGTGTTGACCACTCCCTTAACTCTGTTTCTTATCTTCTTTTTTACAGGTTTTCTCCCAAGGTAAGTATTAGCTTTTCCTCCTGCACCTCGGACCCCCGAGGCTCATCCAGGTCGTGGAAGGTGGAGTTGAACCACTCCGCTGTGAGGCAGCTGCAGGTTTGTATAAGCCCCCCTATACCTGCACCTCGGACCACCGAGGAACATCCGGCTACTAAAGGTGGAATTGAACCACTCCGCTATTCTGGCAGCTGCAGGTATGATGTTTTAGGTTTAGGCTCAGCAGGGATTAGCTGGTAGACTTTACACTTGGGGTTAGCTAGATGTAGCTTAGAATATGGGGTTTAGTGGCATTTAGGGTTAGTAGGGAGGCTAGGGCTAGGTTTTATTTTAGGGGAGTTGTAGGTTTAGAGGTAGAGGGGTTAGGGTTAGGTTTAGGCATCGAGACTTAGGTGGGGAGGATAACTGGCTGGTTAGGGAAAATATAATTCTGTGCCACACCCGCATGGCCCATGCAAGCACGACACAGGAAATGCACGGTCCATCCCTCTCCTTGCCCGACACCATCACACTAACACCCAAAGATATTAGCTCTCTCCTCTTCCTTCCCCAGATCCCAAGTGTGGGTTTAACAGCTGGACAGTTGCTCAGCTATGTTTCAAAAAATTACTCACCATGTAAGTTTTGTTTAGTTGTGCTTTAGCTTAGTTAGCTTTAGTTTTAGTTTTGTTGTTAAGCTTCTTAATCTTAGTTTTAGCTTATTTTAGTTTTAATTTTGCTCAGTTTGGCTTAGTTTATTTCTTCTTTTAGCTTAGTTAGCTTTAGTTATCTTAGTTTATTTAGTTAGCTTGTTCTAGCTTTAGGTTAGGCTTCTAGGCCAGCTTAAGATGTGCCAGGCTTAGGCCAGGCCAGGCCAGGCCAGGCCAGGCCAGTGCTGTGCCAGGCCAGGCCAGGCCAGGCCAGGCCAGCCAGGCCAGGCCAGGCCAGGCCAGGCGTGCCAGGCCAGGCCAGGCCAGGCCAGGCCAGGCCAGGCCAGGCCAGGCCAGGCCAGGCCAGGCCAGGCCAGGCCAGGCCAGGCCAGGCCAGGCCAGGCCAGGCCAGGCCAGGCCAGGCCAGGCCAGGCCAGGCCAGGCCAGGCCAGGCCAGGCCAGGCCAGGCCAGGCCAGGCCAGGCCAGGCCAGGCCAGGCCAGGCCAGGCCAGGCCAGGCCAGGCCAGGCCAGGCCAGGCCAGGCCAGGCCAGCCAGTGCCAGGCCAGGCCAGGCCAGGCCAGGCCAGGCAGGCCAGGCCAGGCCAGGCCAGGCCAGGCTGTGCAGGCCAGGCCAGGCCAGGCCAGGCCAGGCCAGGCCAGGCCAGGCCAGGCCAGGCCAGGCCAGGCCAGGCCAGGCCAGGCCAGGCCAGGCCAGGCCAGGCCAGGCCAGGCCAGGCCAGCCAGGCCAGCCAGGCAGGCCAGGCCAGGTTAGGCTTAGGGTTAGGTTAGGCCAGGTTAGGTTAGGTTAGGTTAGGTTAGGTTAGGTTAGGTTAGGTTAGGTTAGGGTAGGTTAGGGTTAGGAAGAAAATTCTTAGACTGCACAGGCATGGCCCCAGCCACCGAGGCCCGAAAATACAGCCCCAGTGGCCTTGACCAATCAAGCACAGCCCAAGGCAATGCACTGTCCATCCCTCTACTGACAACACCGTTGACCACATCATGAGCCATAGCACTCCATCTCCCCATCCTCAAAAACTTAAGTTTAGCCAGGCTTATCCCTGGCGGGTTTTTCAAAAAATTAGCCATTACAATTTAGCTTAAGATATAGCTTTTTAGCCTTAGTTTAGGCTTAGCCCATGTCGCGACGCTTTCGAGCTGTTGGCTCTTCATCAGGCGAGGGCTAGTAATGGTGACAGCCCTTGTAGGCTTCCCTTTATATGTGCCTCTGCCACGCCTTAAAAATTTAAGTTGTTAGTGGATCCCAAGGTCGATGCCCCTTTAGTGGCCTTTAGCGACATAGATTAGGACTCAGGTAAGTATTGTTATTTTTGTATGTATCTTAATTTTGCTAATCCTTATCTTTTCTTCTATTCACAGGTTATTATCACAGAACTTCGCTCCACTGGACCTCAGGTAAGTATGGGTGCTTATATTAGCTTTCCCAACTGAGTATAAGGTAAGTCTCGGTGCCTATGTTGTGGCTTTCCCTTTTCTGTGACTTTAAGGTAAGTATGGGTGCCTGGTTGTGGCTTTTCCCTCTTCTGTGACTTTAAGGTAAGTATGGGTGCCTGGTTGTGGCTTTCTCTCTGTGAATTTTAAAGTAAGTATGGGTGCCTGTGTGGGCTTTACCCATGTTGGGTGTTTGTTTTGGCTTTTCCGTGATTTATTTGTTTTTTGTTTGTTGTGTTGTGTCCGTTCTTGGGTCCAAGGGGTCGTGGGGTTAGGTTTAGGCTTAGTTTAGGGTTAGGCTGGAAACATTGTTAAGGGGACATTGGGTTTAAGATAGGAGAGTTAGCTGGTTAGGTTTAGGCATTGGGACTTACGTTAGGGAGGATAACTGGCTGGTTAGGGTTAGAAAAATTCTTAGACTGCACAGGCATGGCCCCAGCCACCGAGGCCCGCAAATGCAGGCCCAGTGGCCGGGACCACGCAAGCACAGCCCAAGGGAATGCACGGTCCATCCCTCTACTGCCCACACCGTTGACCACATCATGTGCCATAGCACTCCATCTCCCCATCCCTCAAAAACTTAAGTTTAGCCAGGCTTATCCTGGCGGGTTTTTTCAAAAATTAGCCATTACAATTTAGCTTAAGATATAGCTTTTTAGCCTTAGTTTAGGCTTAGCCCATGTCGCGACGCTTTCGAGCTGTTGGCTCTTCATCAGGCGAGGGCTAGTAATGGTGACAGCCCTTGTAGGCTTCCCCTTTATATGTGCCTCTGCCACGCCCCTTAAAAATTTAAGTTGTTAGTGGATCCCAAGGTCGATGCCCCTTTAGTGGCCTTTAGCGACATAGTTTAGGACTCAGGTAAGTATTGTTATTTTTTGTATGTATCTTGATTTTGCTAATCCTTATCTTTTCTTCTATTCACAGGTTATTATCACAGAACTTCGCTCCACTGGACCTCAGGTAAGTATGGGTGCTTATATTAGCTTTCCCCACTGAGTTTAAGGTAAGTATGGGTGCCTAGGTTGTGGCTTTCCCTTTTCTGTGACTTTAAGGTAAGTATGGGTGCCTGGTTGTGGCTTTCCCTCTTCTGTGACTTTAAGGTAAGTATGGGTGCCTGGTTGTGGCTTTCCCCTCTCTCTGTGAATTTTAAAGTAAGTATGGGTGCCTGTGTGGGCTTTACCCAACTTGGGTGCCTGTCTTGGCTTTCCCTGAATAAACTGTTTTATCTTTGTTGTGTTGAGTCCGTTCTCTGGGTCCAAGGGGTCGTGGGGTTAGGTTTAGGCTTAGTTTAGGTTAGGGCTGGAAACATTGTTAAGGGACAGTGGGTTTAAGATAGGAGAGTTAGCTGGTTAGGTTTAGGCATTGGGACTTACGTTAGGGAGGATAACTGGCTGGTTAGGGTTAGAAAAAATTCTTAGACTGCACAGGCATGGCCCCAGCCACCGAGGCCCGCAAATGCAGGCCCAGTGGCCGGGACCACGCAAGCACAGCCCAAGGGAATGCACGGTCCATCCCTCTACTGCCCACACCGTTGACCACATCATGTGCCATAGCACTCCATCTCCCCATCCCTCAAAAACTTAAGTTTAGCCAGGCTTATCCCTGGCGGTTTTTCAAAAATTAGCCATTACAATTTAGCTTAAGATATAGCTTTTTAGCCTTAGTTTAGGCTTAGCCCATGTCGCGACGCGCTTTCGAGCTGTTGGCTCTTCATCAGGCGAGGGCTAGTAATGGTGACAGCCCTTGTAGGCTTCCCCTTTATATGTGCCTCTGCCACGCCCATTAAAAATTTAAGTTGTTAGTGGATCCCAAGGTCGATGCCCCTTTAGTGGCCTTTAGCGACATAGTTTAGGACTCAGGTAAGTATTGTTATTTTTTGTATGTATCTTGATTTTGCTAATCCTTATCTTTTCTTCTATTCACAGGTTATTATCACAGAACTTCGCTCCACTGGACCTCAGGTAAGTATGGGTGCTTATATTAGCTTTCCCCACTGAGTTTAAGGTAAGTATGGGTGCCTAGTTTGTGGCTTTCCACTTTTCTATGACTATCAGGTAAGTATGGGTGGCTGGTTGTGGCTTTCCCTCTTCTGTGACTTTAAGGTAAGTAAGTATGGGTGCCTGGTTGTGGCTTTCCCTCTCTGTGAATTTTAAAGTAAGTATGGGTGCCTGTGTGGGCTTTACCCAACTTGGGTGCCTGTCTTGGCTGGCTTCCCTGAATAAACTGTTTTATCTTTGTTGTGTTGAGTCCGTTCTTGGGTCCAAGGGGTCGTGGGGTTAGGTTTAGGCTTAGTTTAGGTTAGGGCTGGAAACATTGTTAAGGGGACATTGGGTTTAAGATAGAGAGTTAGCTGGTTAGGTTTAGGCATTGGGACTTACGTTAGGGAGGATAACTGGCTGGTTAGGGTTAGAAAATTCTTAGACTGCACAGGCATGGCCCCAGCCACCGAGGCCCGCAAATGCA
The DNA here is from genome assembly GCA_027481765.1 of Tenualosa thibaudeaui. Classification (NCBI taxonomy): domain Eukaryota; kingdom Metazoa; phylum Chordata; class Actinopteri; order Clupeiformes; family Clupeidae; genus Tenualosa; species Tenualosa thibaudeaui. The sequence continues at coordinate 2,251,971 of JAIFZK010000160.1, forward strand.
GGCCCAGTGGCCGGGACCACGCAAGCACAGCCCAAGGGAATGCACGGTCCATCCTCTACTGCCCACACCGTTGACCACATCATGTGCCATAGCACTCCATCTCCCCATCCCTCAAAACTTAAGTTTAGCCAGGCTTATCCTGGCGGTTTTTCAAAAAATTAGCCATTACAATTTAGCTTAAGATATAGCTTTTTAGCCTTAGTTTAGGCTTAGCCCATGTCGCGACGCTGCTTCGAGCTGTTGGCTCTTCATCAGGCGAGGCTAGTAAATGGTGACAGCCCTTGTAGGCTTCCCTTTATATGTGCCTCTGCCACGCCCCTTAAAAATTTAAGTTGTTAGTGGATCCCAAGGTCGTCGATGCCCCTTTAGTGGCCTTTTAGCGACATAGTTTAGGACTCAGGTAAGTATTGTTATTTTTTGTATGTATCTTGATTTTGCTAATCCTTATCTTTCTTCTATTCACAGGTTATTATCACAGAACTTCGCCCACTGGACCTCAGGTAAGTATGGGGTGCTTATATTAGCTTTCCCCACTGAGTTTAAGGTAAGTATGGGTGCCTAGGTTGTGGCTTTCCCCTTTCTGTGACTTTAAGGTAAGTATGGGTGCCTGGTGGTTGTGGCTTTCCCTCTTCTGTGACTTTAAGGTAAGTATGGGTGCCTGGTTGTGGCTTTCCCCCTCTCTGTGAATTTTAAAGTAAGTATGGGCCTGCCTGTGGGCTTTACCCAACTTGGGTGCCTGTCTTGGCTTTCCCTGAATAAACTGTTTTATCTTGCTGTGTTGAGTCCAGGCCTGGGTCCCAGGCCAGGCCAGGGCCAGGCCAGGCCAGGCCAGGCCAGGCCAGGCCAGGCCAGGCCAGGCCAGGCCAGGCCAGGCCAGGCCAGGCCAGGCCAGGCCAGGCCAGGCCAGGCCAGGCCAGGCCAGCCAGGCCAGGCCAGGCCAGGCCAGGCCAGGCCAGGCCAGGCCAGGCCAGGCCAGGCCAGGCCAGGCCAGGCCAGGCCAGGCAGGCCAGGCCAGGCCAGGCCAGGCCAGGCCAGGCCAGGCCAGGCCAGGCCAGGCCAGGCCAGGCCAGGCCAGGCCAGGCCAGGCCAGGCCAGGCCAGGCCAGGCCAGGCCAGGCCAGGCCAGGCCAGGCCAGGCCAGGCCAGGGCCAGGCCAGGCCAGGCCAGGGCCAGGCCAGGCCAGGCCAGGCCAGGCCAGGGCCAGGCCAGGCCAGGCCAGCCAGGCCAGGCCAGGCCAGGCCAGGCCAGGCCAGGCCAGGCCAGGCCAGGCCAGGCCAGGCCAGGCCAGGCCAGGCCAGGCCAGGCCAGGCCAGGCCAGGCCAGGCCAGGCCAGGCCAGGCCAGGCCAGGCCAGCCAGGCCAGGCCCAGGCCAGGCCAGGCCAGGCCAGGGCCAGGCCAGGCCAGGGCCAGGCCAGGCCAGGCCAGGCCCAGGCCAGGCCCAGGCCAGGCCAGGCCAGGCCAGGCCAGGCCAGGCCAGGCCAGGCCAGGCCAGGCCAGGCCAGGCCAGGCCAGGCCAGGCCAGGCCAGGCCAGGCCAGGCCAGGCCAGGCCAGGCCAGGGCAGGCCAGGCCAGGCCAGGCCAGGCCAGGCCAGGCCAGGCCAGGCCAGGCCAGGCCAGGGCCAGGCCAGGCCAGGCCAGGCCAGGCCAGGCCAGGGCCAGGCCAGGCCAGGCCAGGCCAGGCAGGCCAGGCCAGGCCAGGCCAGCCAGGCCAGGCCAGGCCAGGCCAGGCCAGGCCAGGCCAGGCCAGGCAGGCCAGGCCAGGCCAGGCCAGGCCAGGCCAGGCCAGCCAGGCCAGGCCAGGCCAGGCCAGGCCAGGCCAGGCCAGGGCCAGGCCAGGCCAGGCCAGGCCAGGGCCAGGCCAGGCCAGGCCAGGCCAGGCCAGGCCAGGCCAGGCCCAGGCCAGGCCAGGCCAGGCCAGGCCAGGCCAGGCCAGGCCAGGCCAGGCCAGGCCAGGCCAGGCCAGGCCAGGCCAGGCCAGGCCAGGCCAGGCCAGGCCAGGCCAGGCCAGGCCAGGCCAGGCCAGGCCAGGCCAGGCCAGGCCAGGCCAGGCCAGGCCAGGCCAGGCAGGCCAGGCCAGGCCAGGCCAGGCCAGGCCAGGCCAGGCCAGGCCAGGCCAGGCCAGCCAGGCCAGGCCAGGCCAGCCAGGCCAGGCAGGCCAGGCCAGGCCAGGCCAGGCAGGCCAGGCCAGGCCAGGCCAGGCCAGGCCAGGCCAGGCCAGGCCAGGCCAGGCCAGGCCAGGCCAGGCCAGGCCAGGCCAGGCCAGGCCAGGCCAGGCCAGGCCAGGCCAGGCCAGGCCAGGCCAGGCCAGCCAGGCCAGGCCAGGCCAGGCCAGGCCAGGCCAGGCCAGGCCAGGCCAGGCCAGGCCAGGCCAGGCCAGGCCAGGGCCAGGCCAGGCCAGGCCAGGCCAGGCCAGGCCAGGCCAGGCCAGGCCAGGCCAGGCCAGGCCAGGCCAGGCCAGGCCAGGCCAGGCCAGGCCAGGCCAGGCCAGGGCCAGGCCAGGCCAGGCCAGGCCAGGCCAGGCCAGGCCAGGCCAGGGCCAGGCCAGGCCAGGGCCAGGCCAGGCCAGGCCAGGCCAGGCCAGGCCAGGCCAGGCCAGGCCAGGCCAGGCCAGGCCAGGCCAGGCCAGGCCAGGCCAGGCCAGGCCAGGCCAGGCCAGGCCAGGCCAGGCCAGGCCAGGCCAGGCCAGGGCCAGGCCAGGCCAGGCCAGGCCAGGCCAGGCCAGGCCAGGCCAGGCCAGGCCAGGCCAGGGCCAGGCCAGGCCAGGCCAGGCCAGGCCAGGCCAGGCCAGGGCCAGGCCAGGCCAGGCCAGGCCAGGCCAGGCCAGCCAGGCCAGGCCAGGCCAGGCCAGGCCAGGCCAGGCCAGGCCAGGCCAGGCCAGGCCAGGCCAGGCCAGGCCAGGCCAGGCCAGGCCAGCCAGGCCAGGCCAGGCCAGGCCAGGCCAGGCCAGGCCAGGCCAGGCCAGGCCAGGCCCAGGCCAGGCCAGGCCAGGCCAGGGCCAGGCCAGGCCAGGCCAGGCCAGGCCAGGCCAGGCCAGGCCCAGGCCAGGCCAGGCCAGGCCAGGCCAGGCCAGCCAGGCCAGGCCCAGGCCAGGCAGGCCAGGCCAGGCCAGGCCAGGGCCAGGCCAGGCCAGGCCAGGCCAGGCCAGGCCAGGGCCAGGCCAGGCCAGGCCAGGCCAGGCCAGGCCAGGCCAGGCCAGGCCAGGCCAGGCCAGGCCAGGCCAGGCCAGGCCAGGCCAGGCCAGGCCAGGCCAGGCCAGGCCAGGCCAGGCCAGGCCAGGCCAGGCCAGGCCAGGCCAGGCCAGGCCAGGCCAGGCCAGGCCAGGCCAGGCCAGGCCAGGCCAGGCAGGCCAGGCCAGGCCAGGCCAGGCCAGGCCAGGCCAGGCCAGGCCAGGGCCAGGCCAGGCCAGGCCAGGCCAGCCAGGCCAGGCCAGGCCAGGCCAGGCCAGGCCAGGCCAGGCCAGGCCAGGCCAGGCCAGGCCAGGCCAGGCCAGGCCAGGCCAGGCCAGGCCAGGCCAGGCCAGGCCAGGCCAGGCCAGGCCAGGCCAGGCAGGCCAGGCCAGGCCAGGCCAGGCCAGGCCAGGCCAGGCCAGGCCAGGCCAGGCCAGGCCAGGCCAGGCCAGGCCAGGCCAGGCCAGGCCAGGCCAGGCCAGGCCAGGCCAGGCCAGGCCAGGCCAGGCCAGGCCAGGCCAGGCCAGGCCAGGCCAGGCCAGGCCAGGCCAGGCCAGGCCAGGCCAGGCCAGGCCAGGCCAGGCCAGGCCAGGCCAGGCCAGGCCAGGCCAGGCCAGGCCAGGCCAGGCCAGGCCAGGCCAGGCCAGGCCAGGCCAGGCCAGGCCAGGCCAGGCCAGGCCAGGCCAGGCCAGGCCAGGCCAGGCCAGGCCAGGCCAGGCCAGGCCAGGCCAGGCCAGGCCAGGCCAGGCCAGGCCAGGCCAGGCCAGGCCAGGCCAGGCCAGGCCAGGCCAGGCCAGGCCAGGCCAGGCCAGGCCAGGCCAGGCCAGGCCAGGCCAGGCCAGGCCAGGCCAGGCCAGGCCAGGCCAGGCCAGGCCAGGCCAGGCCAGGCCAGGCCAGGCCAGGCCAGGCCAGGCCAGGCCAGGCCAGGCCAGGCCAGGCCAGGCCAGGCCAGGCCAGGCCAGGCCAGGCCAGGCCAGGCCAGGCCAGGCCAGGCCAGGCCAGGCCAGGCCAGGCCAGGCCAGGCCAGGCCAGGCCAGGCCAGGCCAGGCCAGGCCAGGCCAGGCCAGGCCAGGCCAGGCCAGGCCAGGCCAGGCCAGGCCAGGCCAGGCCAGGCCAGGCCAGGCCAGGCCAGGCCAGGCCAGGCCAGGCCAGGCCAGGCCAGGCCAGGCCAGGCCAGGCCAGGCCAGGCCAGGCCAGGCCAGGCCAGGCCAGGCCAGGCCAGGCCAGGCCAGGCCAGGCCAGGCCAGCCAGGCCAGGCCAGGCCAGGCCAGGCCAGGCCAGGCCAGGCCAGGCCAGGCCAGGCCAGGCCAGGCCAGGCCAGGCCAGGCCAGGCCAGGCCAGGCCAGGCCAGGCCAGGCCAGGCCAGGCCAGGCCAGGCCAGGCCAGGCCAGGCCAGGCCAGGCCAGGCCAGGGCCAGGCCAGGCCAGGCCAGGCCAGGCCAGGCCAGGCCAGGCCAGGCCAGGCCAGGCCAGGCCAGGCCAGGCCAGGCCAGGCCAGGCCAGGCCAGGCCAGGCCAGGCCAGGCCAGGCCAGGCCAGGCCAGGCCAGGCCAGGCCAGGCCAGGCCAGGCCAGGCCAGGCCAGGCCAGGCCAGGCCAGGCCAGGCCAGGCCAGGCCAGGCCAGGCCAGGCCAGGCCAGGCCAGGCCAGGCCAGGCCAGGCCAGGCCAGGCCAGGCCAGGCCAGGCCAGGCCAGGCCAGGCCAGGCCAGGCCAGGCCAGGCCAGGCAGGCCAGGCCAGGCCAGGCCAGGCCAGGCCAGGCCAGGCCAGGCCAGGCCAGGCCAGGCCAGGCCAGGCCAGGCCAGGCCAGGCCAGGCCAGGCCAGGCCAGGCCAGGCCAGGCCAGGCCAGGCCAGGCCAGGCCAGGCCAGGCCAGGCCAGGCCAGGCCAGGCCAGGCCAGGCCAGGCCAGGCCAGGCCAGGCCAGGCCAGGCCAGGCCAGGCCAGGCCAGGCCAGGCCAGGCCAGGCCAGGCCAGGCCAGGCCAGGCCAGGCCAGGCCAGGCCAGGCCAGGCCAGGCCAGGCCAGGCCAGGCCAGGCCAGGCCAGGCCAGGCCAGGCCAGGCCAGGCCAGGCCAGGCCAGGCCAGGCCAGGCCAGGCCAGGCCAGGCCAGGCCAGGCCAGGCCAGGCCAGGCCAGGCCAGGCCAGGCCAGGCCAGGCCAGGCCAGGCCAGGCCAGGCCAGGCAGGCCAGGCCAGGCCAGGCCAGGCCAGGCCAGGCCAGGCCAGGCCAGGCCAGGCCAGGCCAGGCCAGGCCAGGCCAGCCAGGCCAGGCCAGGCCAGGCCAGGCCAGGCCAGGCCAGGCCAGGCCAGGCCAGGCCAGGCCAGGCCAGGCCAGGCCAGGCCAGGCCAGGCCAGGCCAGGCCAGGCCAGGCCAGGCCAGGCCAGGCCAGGCCAGGCCAGGCCAGGCCAGGCCAGGCCAGGCCAGGCCAGGCCAGGCCAGGCCAGGCCAGGCCAGGCCAGGCCAGGCAGGCCAGGCCAGGCCAGGCCAGGCCAGGCCAGGCCAGGCTGGCCAGGCCAGGCCAGGCCAGGCCAGGCCAGGCCAGGCCAGGCCAGGCCAGGCCAGGCCAGGCCAGGCCAGGCCAGGCCAGGCCAGGCCAGGCCAGGCCAGGCCAGGCCAGGCCAGGCCAGGCCAGGCAGGCCAGGCCAGGCCAGGCCAGGCCAGGCCAGGCCAGGCCAGGCCAGGCCAGGCCAGGCCAGGCCAGGCCAGGCCAGGCCAGGCCAGGCCAGGCCAGGCCAGGCCAGGCCAGGCCAGGCCAGGCCAGGCCAGGCCAGGCCAGGCCAGGCCAGGCCAGGCCAGGCCAGGCCAGGCCAGGCCAGGCCAGGCCAGGCCAGGCCAGGCCAGGCCAGGCCAGGCCAGGCCAGGCCAGGCCAGGCCAGGCCAGGCCAGGCCAGGCCAGCCAGGCCAGGCCAGGCCAGGCCAGGCCAGGCCAGGCCAGGCCAGGCCAGGCCAGGCCAGGCCAGGCCAGGCCAGGCCAGGCCAGGCCAGGCCAGGCCAGGCCAGGCCAGGCCAGGCCAGGCCAGGCCAGGCCAGGCCAGGCCAGGCCAGGCCAGGCCAGGCCAGGCCAGGCCAGGCCAGGCCAGGCCAGGCCAGGCCAGGCCAGGCCAGGCCAGGCCAGGCCAGGCCAGGCCAGGCCAGGCCAGGCCAGGCCAGGCCAGGCCAGGCCAGGCCAGGCCAGGCCAGGCCAGGCCAGGCCAGGCCAGGCCAGGCCAGGCCAGGCCAGGCCAGGCCAGGCCAGGCCAGGCCAGGCCAGGCCAGGCCAGGCCAGGCCAGGCCAGGCCAGGCCAGGCCAGGCCAGGCCAGGCCAGGCTGGCTGGGCTGGCCAGGCCAGGCCAGGCCAGGCCAGGCCAGGCCAGGCCAGGCCAGGCCAGGCCAGGCCAGGCCAGGCCAGGCCAGGCCAGGCCAGGCCAGGCCAGGCCAGGCCAGGCCAGGCCAGGCCAGGCCAGGCCAGGCCAGGCCAGGCCAGGCCAGGCCAGGCCAGGCCAGGCCAGGCCAGGCCAGGCCAGGCCAGGCCAGGCCAGGCCAGGCCAGGCCAGGCCAGGCCAGGCCAGGCCAGGCCAGGCCAGGCCAGGCCAGGCCAGGCCAGGCCAGGCCAGGCCAGGCCAGGCCAGGCCAGGCCAGGCCAGGCCAGGCCAGGCCAGGCCAGGCCAGGCCAGGCCAGGCCAGGCCAGGCCAGGCCAGGCCAGGCCAGGCCAGGCCAGGCCAGGCCAGGCCAGGCCAGGCCAGGCCAGGCCAGGCCAGGCCAGGCCAGGCCAGGCCAGGCCAGGCCAGGCCAGGCCAGGCCAGGCCAGGCCAGGCCAGGCCAGGCCAGGCCAGGCCAGGCCAGGCCAGGCCAGGCCAGGCCAGGCCAGGCCAGGCCAGGCCAGGCCAGGCCAGGCCAGGCCAGGCCAGGCCAGGCCAGGCCAGGCCAGGCAGGCCAGGCCAGGCCAGGCCAGGCCAGGCCAGGCCAGGCCAGGCCAGGCCAGGCCAGGCCAGGCCAGGCCAGGCCAGGCCAGGCCAGGCCAGGCCAGGCCAGGCCAGGCCAGGCCAGGCCAGGCCAGGCCAGGCCAGGCCAGGCCAGCCAGGCCAGGCCAGGCCAGGCCAGGCCAGGCCAGGCCAGGCCAGCCAGGCCAGGCCAGGCCAGGCCAGGCCAGGCCAGGCCAGGCCAGGCCAGGCCAGGCCAGGCCAGGCCAGGCCAGGCCAGGCCAGGCCAGGCCAGGCCAGGCCAGGCCAGGCCAGGCCAGGCCAGGCCAGGCCAGGCCAGGCCAGGCCAGGCAGGCCAGGCCAGGCCAGGCCAGGCCAGGCCAGGCCAGGCCAGGCCAGGCCAGGCCAGGCCAGGCCAGGCCAGGCCAGGCCAGGCCAGGCCAGGCCAGGCCAGGCCAGGCCAGGCCAGGCCAGGCCAGGCCAGGCCAGGCCAGGCCAGGCCAGGCCAGGCCAGGCCAGGCCAGGCCAGGCCAGGCCAGGCCAGGCCAGGCCAGGCCAGGCCAGGCCAGGCCAGGCCAGGCCAGGCCAGGCCAGGCCAGGCCAGGCCAGGCCAGGCCAGGCCAGGCCAGGCCAGGCCAGGCCAGGCCAGGCCAGGCCAGGCCAGGCCAGGCCAGGCCAGGCCAGGCCAGGCCAGGCCAGGCCAGGCCAGGCCAGGCCAGGCCAGGCCAGGCCAGGCCAGGCCAGGCCAGGCCAGCCAGGCCAGGCCAGGCCAGGCCAGGCCAGGCCAGGCCAGGCCAGGCCAGGCCAGGCCAGGCCAGGCCAGGCCAGGCCAGGCCAGGCCAGGCCAGGCCAGGCCAGGCCAGGCCAGGCCAGGCCAGGCCAGGCCAGGCCAGGCCAGGCCAGGCCAGGCAGGCAGGCCAGGCCA
>JAIFZK010000151.1:2500-5000 GCA_027481765.1 Tenualosa thibaudeaui
AACGGTTACACGTTGCCCACTGAAAGCCTGCAGCTGTACTTTTGTGATTGTGAAAGGCAACTTGTCTGCAGTTCTACTGGAGTGGAGCTTAAGTGGTTTGATCCATTGGGGAGCAGGCATCGCCTGACCTCTGGTAGAAATCACTGGTGCAGATTTGAGGAACATGTACATGATAGGATGAGGACCAGGAAAAGGGCTGTACTCGGGTAGGAAAGCGGTTACTCGTTCCCCACTGAAAGCCTGCAGCTGTACTTTTGTGATTGTGAAAGGCAACTTGTCTGCAAGCCTACTGGAGTGGAGCTTAAACTTTGTGCCTAGCAGAGGATGGTTTCGATCCATCGACCTCTGGGTTATGGGCCCAGCTGCGCTTCACCTGCTCTGCTCTGTCCTCTGGTAGAACACCTGCGTTTTTTTCCCCATCCCTCTCTCGGCGCCACTGCACTGCAGGTTTTGATTGAGTTGCAGGTCAGACTTTAAAACATGTAGATGATAGGATGAGGACCAGGAAAGGAGCTGCATACTCGGGTAGGGAAACGGTTACTCGTTCCCCACTGAAAGCCTGCAGCTGTACTTTTGTGATTTTAAAAGGCGACTTGTCTGCAAGCCTACTGGAGTGGAGCTTGAAGTTTCAGCCTAGCAGAGGATGGTTTCGATCCATCGACCTCTGGGTTATGGGCCCAGCACGCTTCCGCTGCGCCACTCTGCTCTGTCCTCTGGTAGAACACCTGCGTTTTTTTCCCCATCCCTCTCTCGGCGCCACTGCACTGCAGGTTTTGATTGAGTTGCAGGTCAGACTTTAAAACATGTAGATGATAGGATGAGGACCAGGAAAAGGAGCTGCATACTCGGGTAGGGAAACGGTTACACGTTGCCCACTGAAAGCCTGCAGCTGTACTTTTGTGATTGTGAAAGGCAACTTGTCTGCAGTTCTACTGGAGTGGAGCTTAAAGTTTATGGGCAGGCATCGCCTGACAAAATCACTGGTCAGATTTGAGAACATGTACATGATAGGATAAGGACCAGGAAAAGGAGCTGCATACTCGGGTAGGGAAACGGTTACACGTTGCCCACTGAAAGCCTGCAGCTGTACTTTTGTGATTGTGAAAGGCAACTTGTCTGCATGCCTACTGGAGTGGAGCTTTAAGTTTCTGCCTAGCAGAGGATGGTTTCGATCCATCAACCTCTGGGTTATGGGCCCAGCACGCTTCGCTGCCACTCTGCTCTGTCCTCTGGTAGAACACCTGCGTTTTTTCCCCATCCTCTCTCGGCGCCACTGCACTGCAGGTTTTGATTGAGTTGCAGGTCAGACTTTAAAACATGTAGATGATAGGATGAGGACCAGGAAAGGAGGCTGCATACTCGGGTAGGGAAACGGTTACACGTTGCCCACTGAAAGCCTGCAGCTGTACTTTTGTGATTGTGAAAGGCAACTTGTCTGCAGTTCTACTGGAGTGGAGCTTAAAGTTTCTGTCTAGCAGAGGATGGGTTTGATCCATTGAACTATGGGCCCAGCTGGGCTGTATGTTCTAAGCACCCCAGATGGGACTCGAACCCACAATCCCTGGCTTAGGAGCCAGTGCCTTATCCATTAGGCCAATGGCGCTTAGCTGCTGTGCCTCATCACCCCTCAAGTAGCTTCAGAGAATTATTTCAACATGGGCAGGCATGGCCTGACAAAATCACTGGTCAGACTTTAAAACATGTAGATGATAGGATGAGGACCAGGAAAAGGAGCTGCATACTCGGGTAGGGAAACGGTTACTCGTTCCCCACTGAAAGCCTGCAGCTCTACTTTTGTGATTTTAAAAGGCGACTTGTCTGCAAGCCTACTGGAGTGCAGCTTGAAGTTTCAGCCTAGCAGAGGATGGTTTCGATGCATCGACCTCTGGGTTATGGGCCCAGCATGCTGCGCCACTCTGCTCTGTCCTCTTGTAGAACACCTGCGTTTTTTTCCCCATCCCTCTCTCGGCGCCACTGCACTGCAGGTTTTGATTGAGTTGCAGGTCAGACTTTAAAAGATGTAGATGATAGGATGAGGACCAGGAAAAGGAGCTGCATACTCGGGAAGAGGAACGGATAAGCGTACACCACTGAAAGCCTGCAGATGTAGGTTTGTGATTTTGAAAGGCAACTTGTCTGCAGTTCTACTGGAGTGGAGCTTAAAGTTTCAGACTAGCAGAGGATGGTTTGATCCATTGACCTCTGGGTTATGGGCCCAGCACGCTTCCGCTGCTCCACTCTGCTCTGTCCTCTGGTAGAACACCTGCGTTTTTCCCCATCCCTCTCTCGGCGCCACTGCACTGCAGGTTTTGATTGAGTTGCAGGTCAGACTTTAAAACATGTAGATGATAGGATGAGGACCAGGAAAAGGAGCTGCATACTCGGGTAGGGAAACGGTTACACGTTGCCCACTGAAAGCCTGCAGCTGTACTTTTGTGATTGTGAAAGGCAACTTGTCTGCAGTTCTACTGGAGTGGAGCTTAAAGTTTCTGTCTAGCAG
>JAIFZK010000151.1:7500-10000 GCA_027481765.1 Tenualosa thibaudeaui
CACCCTCGGCTCAAGTAGCTTCAGAGAATTATTTCAACATGGGCAGGCATGGCCTGACAAAATCACTGGTCAGATTTGAGAACATGTACATGATAGGATAAGGACCAGGAAAAGGGGCTGTGTACTCGGGTAGGGAAACGGTTACTCGTTCCCCACTGAAAGCCTGCAGCTGTACTTTTGTGATTTTAAAAGGCGACTTGTCTGCAAGCCTACTGGAGTGGAGCTTGAAGTTTCAGCCTAGCAGAGGATGGTTTCGATCCATCGACCTCTGGGTTATGGGCCCAGCACGCTTCCGCTGCGCCACTCTGCTCTGTCCTCTGGTAGAACACCTGCGTTTTTTTCCCCATCCCTCTCTCGGCGCCACTGCACTGCAGGTTTTGATTGAGTTGCAGGTCAGACTTTAAAACATGTAGATGATAGGATGAGGACCAGGAAAAGGAGCTGCATACTCGGGTAGGGAAACGGTTACACGTTGCCCACTGAAAGCCTGCAGCTGTACTTTTGTGATTGTGAAAGGCAACTTGTCTGCAGTTCTACTGGAGTGGAGCTTAAAGTTTATGGGCAGGCATGGCCTGACAAAATCACTGGTCAGATTTGAGAACATGTACACGATAGGATAAGGACCAGGAAAAGGGGCTGTGTACTCGGGTAGGGAAACGGTTACTCGTTCCCCACTGAAAGCCTGCAGCTGTACTTTTGTGATTTTAAAAGGCGACTTGTCTGCAAGCCTACTGGAGTGGAGCTTGAAGTTTCAGCCTAGCAGAGGATGGTTTCGATCCATCGACCTCTGGGTTATGGGCCCAGCACGCGCTGCGCTCTGCTCTGTCCTCTGGTAGAACACCTGCGTTTTTTCCCCATCCCTCTCTCGGCGCCACTGCACTGCAGGTTTTGATTGAGTTGCAGGTCAGACTTTAAAACATGTAGATGATAGGATGAGGACCAGGAAAAGGAGCTGCATACTCGGGTAGGGAAACGGTTACACGTTGCCCACTGAAAGCCTGCAGCTGTACTTTTGTGATTGTGAAAGGCAACTTGTCTGCAGTTCTACTGGAGTGGAGCTTAAAGTTTCTGTCTAGCAGAGGATGGGTTTGATCCATTGAACTATGGGCCCAGCACGCTTCCGCTGTGCCACACTGTTCTAAAGCACCCCAGATGGGACTCGAACCCACAATCCCTGGCTTAGGAGGCCAGTGCCTTATCCATTAGGCCACTGGGGCTTAGCGGCTGTGCCTCATCACACCCTCGGCTCAAGTAGCTTCAGAGAATTATTTCAACATGGGCAGGCATGGCCTGACAAAATCACTGGTCAGATTTGAGAACATGTACACGATAGGATAAGGACCAGGAAAAGGGGCTGTGTACTCGGGTAGGGAAACGGTTACTCGTTCCCCACTGAAAGCCTGCAGCTGTACTTTTGTGATTTTAAAAGGCGACTTGTCTGCAAGCCTACTGGAGTGGAGCTTGAAGTTTCAGCCTAGCAGAGGATGGTTTCGATGCATCGACCTCTGGGTTATGGGCCCAGCATGCTGCGCCACTCTGCTCTGTCCTCTTGTAGAACACCTGCGGATTTTTCCCCATCTCTCTCGCCACAGCACAGCAGGTTTTGTTTGAGTTGCAGGTCAGACTTTAAAAGATGTAGCCTACTGGAGTGGAGCATGAAGTTTAATCCTAACAAAGGATTGTTTAGATCCATCGACCTCTGGTTATGGGCCCAGCGCTCCGCTGCGCCACTCTGCTCTGTCCTCTGGTAGAACACCTGCCTTTCCCCATCCCTCTCTCGGCGCCACTGCACTGCAGGTTTTGATTGAGTTGCAGGTCAGACTTTAAAAGATGTAGATGATAGGATGAGGACCAGGAAAAGGAGCTGCATACTCGGGTAGGGAAACGGTTACACGTTGCCCACTGAAAGCCTGCAGCTGTACTGTTGTGATTGTGAAAGGCGCCTTGTCTGGAGTTCTACTGGAGTGGAGCTTAAAGTTTCTGTCTAGCAGAGGATGGGTTTGATCCATTGAACTATGGGCCCAGCATGCGCTTCACTGCGACTCTGTTCTAAAGCACCCCAGATGGGACTCGAACCCACAATCCCTGGCTTAGGAGGCCAGTGCCTTATCCATTAGGCCACTGGGGCTTAGCGGCTGTGCCTCATCACACCCTCGGCTCAAGTAGCTTCAGAGAATTATTTCAACATGGGCAGGCATGGCCTGACAAAATCACTGGTCAGATTTGAGAACATGTACACGATAGGATAAGGACCAGGAAAAGGGGCTGTGTACTCGGGTAGGGAAACGGTTACTCGTTCCCCACTGAAAGCCTGCAGCTGTACTTTTGTGATTTTAAAAGGCGACTTGTCTGCAAGCCTACTGGAGTGGAGCTTGAAGTTTCAGCCTAGCAGAGGATGGTTTCGATCCATCGACCTCTGGGTTATGGGCCCAGCACGCTTCCGCTGCGCCACTCTGCTCTGTCCTCTGGTAGAACACCTGCGTTTTTTTCCCCATCCCTC
>JAIFZK010000151.1:15000-250000 GCA_027481765.1 Tenualosa thibaudeaui
CTGGTCAGATTTGAGAACATGTACACGATAGGATAAGGACCAGGAAAAGGAGCTGCATACTCGGGTAGGGAAACGGTTACACGTTGCCCACTGAAAGCCTGCAGCTGTACTTTTGTGATTGTGAAAGGCAACTTGTCTGCAGTTCTACTGGAGTGGAGCTTAAAGTTTCTGTCTAGCAGAGGATGGTCTCGATCCATCGACCTCTGGGTTATGGGCTCTGTTCTAAAGCACCCCAGATGGGACTCGAACCCACAATCCCTGGCTTAGGAGGCCAGTGCCTTATCTGGTAGAACACTGGGGCTTAGCGGGCTTGCCCCATCCCTCTCTCGGCGCCACTGCACTGCAGAGAATTATTTGATTGACAAAGCATGGCCTGACAAACTATCAGGTCAGAATTGATAACATGTAGAAGATAGGATTAGGACCAGGAAAAGGTGCTGTTTACTCGGGTAGGGAAACGGTTACTCGTTCCCCACTGAAAGCCTGCAGCTGTACTTTTGTGATTTTAAAAGGCGACTTGTCTGCAAGCCTACTGGAGTGGAGCTTGAAGTTTCAGCCTAGCAGAGGATGGTTTCGATCCATCGACCTCTGGGTTATGGGCCCAGCAAGCTTCCGCTGCGCCACTCTGCTCTGTCCTCTGGTAGAACACCTGCGTTTTTTTCCCCATCCCTCTCTCGGCGCCACTGCACTGCAGGTTTTGATTGAGTTGCAGGTCAGACTTTAAAACATGTAGATGATAGGATGAGGACCAGGAAAAGGAGCTGCATACTCGGGTAGGGAAACGGTTACTCGTTCCCCACTGAAAGCCTGCAGCTGTACTTTTGTGATTTTAAAAGGCGACTTGTCTGCAAGCCTACTGGAGTGGAGCTTGAAGTTTCAGCCTAGCAGAGGATGGTTTCGATCCATCGACCTCTGGGTTATGGGCCCAGCACGCTTCCGCTGCGCCACTCTGCTCTGTCCTCTGGTAGAACACCTGCGTTTTTTTCCCCATCCCTCTCTCGGCGCCACTGCACTGCAGGTTTTGATTGAGTTGCAGGTCAGACTTTAAAACATGTAGATGATAGGATGAGGACCAGGAAAAGGAGCTGCATACTCGGGTAGGGAAACGGTTACACGTTGCCCACTGAAAGCCTGCAGCTGTACTTTTGTGATTGTGAAAGGCAACTTGTCTGCAGTTCTACTGGAGTGGAGCTTAAAGTTTATGGGCAGGCATCGCCTGACAAAATCACTGGTCAGATTTGAGAACATGTACATGATAGGATAAGGACCAGGAAAAGGGGCTGTGTACTCGGGTAAGGAAACGGTTACTCGTTCCCCACTGAAAGCCTGCAGCTGTATTTTTGTGATTGTGAAAGGCAACTTGTCTGCAGTTCTACTGGAGTGGAGCTTAAACTTTGTGCTTAGCAGAGGATGGTTTCGATCCATCGACCTCTGGGTTATGGGCCCAGCACGCTTCCGCTGCGCCACTCTGCTCTGTCCTCTGGTAGAACACCTGCGTTTTTTTCCCCATCCCTCTCTCGGCGCCACTGCACTGCAGGTTTTGATTGAGTTGCAGGTCAGACTTTAAAACATGTAGATGATAGGATGAGGACCAGGAAATGGAGCTGCATACTCGGGTAGGGAAACGGTTACACGTTGCCCACTGAAAGCCTGCAGCTGTAATTTTGTGATTGTGAAAGGCAACTTGTCTGCAGTTCTACTGGAGTGGAGCTTAAAGTTTCTGTCTAGCAGAGGATGGGTTTGATCCATTGAACTATGGGCCCAGCACGCTTCCGCTGTGCGACTCTGTTCTAAAGCACCCCAGATGGGACTCGCACCCACAATCCCTGGCTTAGGAGGCCAGTGCCTTATCCATGTATGGCTTGTTTGACTGGGAGGACCAGCAGTTCAGTTTTTGAGAGATTTAGTTGGAGGTGGTGTCCTTTCATCCATGCAGATATATCAGAGAGACAGTCCGAGATCCGTGTTCACACCGTGGAGTCATCAGGCGGAAAGGACAGATAGAGCTGGGTATCATCAGCATGGCAGTGGTACGAGAAGCCATGGGAGTGAATAACTGAGCCCAGTGAGGTGATGTACAGGGCGAAGAGAAGGGGCCCTAGCACAGATCCTTGGGGTACTCCTGTGGTGAGTTGGTGAAGTGCCGATGTCTGTCCTAGCCATGAGACACTGAACGACCGTCCAGTAAGATAGGACTTGAACCAGGAGTGCGCTGTGCCATCAATACCCATGTTGGTCAGCTTGTCCAGTAGGACAAGTGTGCTGTGGTGCTGCTGATAGATCCAGCAGGATGAGCACTGAGGATTGACCTGCCGCTCTGCCCTCTTTCAGTGCTTCCGTCACAGGCAGTGATTTTTTGTGATTTTAAAAGGCAACTTGTCTGTAAGTCTACTGGGGTGGAGCTTGAAGTTTCAGCCTAGGAGAGGATGGTTTCGATCCATTGACCTCTGGGTTATGGGCCCAGCACGCTTCCGCTGTGCCACTCTGTTCTGTCCACTGGCTGAACAGGATCAGGAGCGGATCAGGACCAGGAAAAGGCGAGAGGATCAGGACCAGGAAAAGGAGCTGTGTCCTCGGGTAGGGAAACGGTTACACGTTCCCCACTGAAAGCCTGCAGCTGTACTTTTGTGATTGTGAAAGACAACTTGTCTGCAACTCTACTGGAGTGGAGGTTAAAGATTCAGCCTAGCAGAGGATGGTTTCAATCTATCGACCTCTGGGTGATGGGCACAGCACGCTTCCGCTGCGCCTCTCTGCTCTACCTCACCCCAGATGGGACTCGAACCCCCAGATGGGAATCAAACCCACAAATACAATGCATGTGGACAGATATCCAATGTTGAATTAGAATAGAGACATGATTGATTTACCAAAGCATAGAACTGCACCCTAATTCATTTAATTGACATTTCATTAAATAATTATTTTATGTCTGAGGGACTAGAATGTTGGAATTGATACATTTTAATTAGGTTTACAAATCAAATATATTTGTTACATTTCTTGTAACCTTTTAGTGAACATGGATTGGTAGCTTGTGGGTTAGTTTTGTCAGTGGTTTACAACATTGTGCTTTTCGATGGACAAGCAGTGGACATTATCATACATAATCCGAATTACTTACTTTTAATGTAATGCATTCATTTTGTCCACAAACCAAAAGAAGTATTCAGCCTTTTGTTTACAAAATGAAAACCCCCCTTTCATGAGATAGATCACCTTATATCTTGTATGATAATGTCTTCGGTAGTATTTTGGGACAATGCTTGTCTATTTCTGTTAGGTATATAACTCCTGATGTATACAAAAAATGTGTGTGTGTGTGTGTGTGCTTATATACATGACCATGTAAAGTGTACAGACTAACAACAATTTTAATGTTTAGGAGGTATTTCTGTTGTAACACACTACTACACTAAGCCCTCTGTTGCCCTCCTCAGTAGTAACCATGGAAATCTGCAACAGGAAGGGAGGATGAGTCAGAGCACTGGAATTGTGACCAATACAGTGAAAGCTAGTAAGCAATGGGGAGAAGATGAGGATAGTCTCCTGTGAGACTGGTAGCTGTAGCTGTGGTTCTAACATTACTGTGAAGATTACTGTGAACACCACATAGCTGTCTTCACATAATACATAAGGACAATGGAGGGCATTACAGCAATACAGTATACGCCATAGACTGTCCTGGATGCACAAAGAGCTTGTGTGGGGGCCCCCTGCTGGCACGTTTTGTTTGCCTTTGTTGCTGCTATTACAATCACGTGTTCAAAGATGTGTACTTCGAAGAGAAACTGTAATCATATTTCACACTGTGGCATTATTTTTATTTTTATTTATTTATTTTGGTTTATTTGTGTGAAACTCGTGGAGTGATATTTACATCACATCAAAATGAATCTGAATATATATTTTTTCAAACTGAATTCTATTTAACCTGAAACTGGGGGCAATGTTTCTAAACTGAATCTAGGGTCAATCTTTACTAAAAAAAATCTGCTCTCTGTCCATATCTGCATTCAGTTCTCACAATTTTCAGCCAAAGTTGCTTAGATCACCCACTTGTGCACATCTATTGGAGCGTCACCTGTCAGTGACCACAGTCTCATGTCGGTTGACATTAATCTATTAGGCTACCTATGGTCTTTTTAGGGCACAATCTACAAAGGCAAATGGGTGTGTGAGTACAGAGTATACACACCTCTATACTTGAATGTACCTAAAACTGGAATTGGATTTGTAGGCAAAGAGAAAACAAAGTGTGTAGCATTTATTTATTTACTCTTTACTCTATAGTTCTGCCTACATGGGGGCACAATAAAATTACAACTAGAAAAAAATATAACATTTATATAGGCCTATAATACATTTTAGGAGCCTCTAAAGGAGGTTTTCAGGTTCCCCCGATTTCTGCTTCATGTTTAGACTCTTCTGACTCAGACTGTCCATGTTTCACTGTTTAATCAGCCTATAAAAACTGCAAGATAAGGAGGCTTTGATCAAATTACGTTCCTCCTGAGAAATTAGTGTAATTTGTGTACAAACAGTAATGGAGCTGGGAAAGTATTTTTCTCTGGTATCAGCAATGTCATGCTCTCCCCAAATGTACCTGTGAAAGAATGCACCACCAAGCTTCTGCCACTTGAGGGCCAGGTGATGCGTCACGATGAACGAGTCCATCTGTAGTTGAATTTATTCAGTAAAACTGTGTGTTGTCTCTTAAAAAAGCAAAACAAAGACATACTGATGCGAAAGAAAAGTGTTACCAATATCCATCCATCCATCTCTATCCATCCATCCATCTAACCATCAGTATCCCCTTGTGAATATAGTTATCAATCATCCCATAACCATCCAGTTTTCTGAAGGTAGACAATCCTTCCTCCAGAATTTGTCAAGCCTGGGAACCACACCCATATCAAGACGTAGGGTCTGGCGATCTTGCCTAACCAGCAATAGATTTAAAGTTAATTAAGGCATTAACCACTAACCAAGACTTTTAGCACACACAGCACTGGCACACCCATCATCCATGCAAACAATGGCTTTAAGTGCAGTTGTTCAATTTAAATAAAAATACAATGTCCACAGTTTAACTATAGACAGTAATGCATTTGTTGTGTATTAAAATGGCCACCACTTGCTGGATAAGTGGCTGTCATTCGTTCCTGGATTTTCGGTGAACTGCTAATGAGCTGATAAGCAGTTGTGATTGGTTCCTGGATTTTTGGTGAATGGGCTGAAGCCCCCCGCCCCCCCCCAAATGTCCCCAAGCCCCCTAAAAGCTGGCTCAATTCACCTAAGCGCATTGAAATGTACATTTATTTATCTTGGCTAAATTGCCTGCAGAGGTTTCGTCACACAGATAGGCTACCATTGGCATATCACATCAAACTGCACATGAAACATCTCAGCTTTCCAATGATACTAGGCACTACTTGTGATAAATAGTTTGTGTTTATCAAATTAATTAATTATTTAATTTCAATGGACATTAAATTTCTTAATACATCCTGCAGCTCTTCTTGCATCCATGCAGAGGCTTTTTCCTGTTGCAATAGTTAACAAACTCATAACTAACAACCATAGATCAAAATAAGCAGGAGAACATAATCTGAATTCAGGTACAATTGATTGCATAGCCTCTTCTCCAATACAACCCAAGCCATAAAGATTGAGGTCTGAGCTAAGTTTTTCTAAATTATGTGCCACATTTAGTTTGTCCTACAGGCACTGAAGGGCATACAGTATCTACTTGCATGAACATGGCCCCAAACATATGGCCTTAATAATACCAAATTATTGACTTGTTTAGGCTGTAGTGATACATATTTAAAAGAAAGAGAGAGCAAAGTAGAGAAATGGCAGGGGGCTTCAAAGAGAGCAGGTAGAGAAAATGAGTCAGAAAATAGGCCCTGATGAATACTCTAGAACTAATAGGCTAAGAAAATAGTTTAATGTAGCCTATTTAGAGGTAAAATCCAGTGTGAATCAATTCATAGCCCTTTTGTTCGAGGTCACCTAGTGCTGTCTGTAGAAAGAAGAACCAGAAAGTTTGATGCATAGACAAATACCAAACCAGCAGCTAATGTTAACCAAATGGGGCACAAGAAACTGAAACTGAAAATAAGTTTCTGTGCCCCATTCTCTGCTAGCTAAGGTTCAGTATTGTATATGTTGTATAAACATTTCTTGTTCTTTATCTAACAACTCTCAGTGACTTCAAACAAGAGGGCTGTGGATTGATTCACACCGGATTCCACCCTTAAACATTAACTCATTTTTTTTGGCACGCACTCTGCACATACATCCACAACTATGACCCCCCTGTCTTTCAAAGTTAGTTACCAATGATTAAGTTCTCTAAAAGGGAAGATGATCACAACAATGCTCAGCAACATTACTAAGAAAGTTGCCTTGTGTCACCGTCAGCTTTAGACAGTAATTCAGATACACTATATTTGTTGTACTGCAGGCTTATGTTGTTTTTCCAAAAGTATTTGATTCCTCCAGTAGGCCATGGTACACAGGACCATAATGAGTAAATGTGAGTGATCCAAGGACTTCACTGGATGAACTCATGTTGTCCACTACAGTGGCCTATTGCTGCTTTGCTCTTTCCACACAAATTCCCCAAAGGTTACACTGTGGAAATGAATGTGAAAAAAACAGAATGGAGTTATCTGCGTGTGTAAACTCATATTTCATTGACAACATATCTGCTGTTGAAATTAAATTAATGTGTGTAAGTTTTGAACATTTGAGTTGTACAATTCTTACCTGATGTTAGATGTCATCTGCTAAATAGTCTGGAATCTTCTTGATTGTGCTTTTTGTTCCATGATGCTCCCAATGTGACAGGTCTAGACAGTGGCCAGGCATGTACAGAATATATGCTATGTTTTTGCTGAAATGTCCTCCCTGCAAAAGACATGGGATGGCAGCATATGTCATTCAACCATCATGAATGCTTGCTTTTGAACGGAGCACTAAAACAAGTTTGTTGGTCATTCTCCAAGTCTGTGGTTTTCAAAAACAATTTCAAAGTTTGATTTGTACATGCACAGGAGTTTTTCAGTTCTTCTCAGTCCATTTTATATAGGCTCAGGTTCAAATAAGCCATTGGCATTTGTACATCATATGACCCCTTTTCATGGTAGAAAGTAGATGGTGAATCACTCTGTTTTCTTAAATTTTCTTAAATCTTCCTGAGTCAACCCAACAAAATTCAATGATATTTATACAGTTTGCATTTACAATAGAATTATCACATGGCGCTTTACAGACATTAACAAGGAGCACCCAGGTGCAACAGGGGGAAGGAAAAACTCCCCTGTGTTAGTCATTCAAGGAAGAAAACCACAGCTCAAGAAGCCAACCCAACTGCCAGGAAAAGTACTGTCAGTGATTACCGTGAGTGATAGACTACAATTTGTCCATGGTTTTGACAGAGCATCATAATAATTCCAAAATACAGTCCCACAATATTATATGGTAGTCATGCCATAGGTGTGTGTCTAAAGTTCTGGCAGGACAACATAGTAGCAGCCAGACATAATGTTAAAGTCAGGGGATGAGATCGATCATGGTGGTAACATTGGGTGGAGTCCATTCTGACAAGTGGCATCATGAAAAGGGGTTAGAAAACAGAAACAGGTCTGAAGCTAACCCAGTTTTCGCCACCAATGACCTTAATCTGAGATTGAGTTCTGGTCTGGATACCTAGCTGTCATCTCTCACTTCTCTGCAGTGGGATCAACAAACATAGATCAAATTGCCTCTGTAGGTTGTTTTGGTGTCTTGAATGCGTTTCTTTGGAGGTTCCTCTAACATCCAATAAAAATTTACCTCCACGTATTTCGCCCACTTTTGCATTGTAAAAGCAGATGCCTGAACTAAACAGCAGTCAGCATGGGCAGCAAGGTTAAGAACACTTATAATTTGTCATTCGCACTAATAAAGTTGTCTTCCCCGGTCTTCCCTGCAACAATCGTTTTCATTCGCCTGCGTTTTTGGTTGTCAAGCAAATAAACCAAAGTGCAAATAGGCCTGCTGGTCATACCAAGCTGCAGAGCGAAATCAACCAGAATGGGTTTTCCCTGGCTAGTTTGGAACTCCAAAGATCATGGCCATCCAAAAATGATTTTCAGCAGTGTTCCTTGTTTATAAAGAGAGTTCTCTGATGTTATCATCAGGGTTGTCAGACGTACATTCGATGTACAATCAATGATGAAAAAAATCCCATAATGTATGATAATTCCAGAATTTTCCTTTGTGCATTCATTGTAACACACATATAGAATCCTACAATCCCTCTCTGACCCTTCAGGCATCATTGGCAGGTTATTCTCGGGCTACCAGGCATGCCTCAACCCTGTCTAGCTCAAAGTTATGCACTGCTTTGTGACGCTTCCCTTATTTGAATGACATGTTTGGTTGCAACAGGTTGTGTGAGCATTGAATACAGCCTTGATCATTTGTTTGGGAGGATTTTAGAAGCGAACTTGGCGGAATGAGAAGGGAAAGATCAAAGCAAGTTATGCTGAATGGTTTAGGAAAGCCTGTGTGCACAAAATTGTTTGAAAAATAGTTATATTTTATGTGCTTGGTTCGTGTACGATTCATGACAATTTCCTTCCAGAAATGATCATTTTGAGCCTTTGGTATGATACTTAAATATTTCCAGTCTGGTAACATGAGTTATCATGATGTTATTTTGAAATCTTCAAATTCTTCACAATTTCATGCTGAGTCAGGGTTTCACAGAGCGATACTTCCACATCTTTATTTCTGAGAGACTCTGCCTCTCCGGGACACTTTGTATAGTGTGAAGTACTCCTTTCTCTTTGTGTTTCCTTCCTGTTGACCCCAGCCCAGCTTTTTGGAGTGTTGCTGGCATCACATTCAAAATGACTGTATATTTTTTCATTAAATAGTAACGTTTGATGAAAAGCTAAATATAGATATATGAAATGTTCATATGATCACATTCATTTTTTATTCACTTACAAAATATTCCAACTTTTTGGAATTAATTCTTATTTCTCTTGTCTCAGCCTTTCTGAGGACACTGAGTATATTTTTTGAACTTCTCAGGACATATGTATAACATGAAAAGGCATGTAAATGTGGTGTGATGTACAGATGTTTGAGACTGTATCGATAACAAAGCGTTGTTTTCACTCAATTTTGCACTAATGCAAGACAGACTCTGTGAAGAGAAGATGACCTGATCCAGAGACTCCATAAAGCAGCAGCAGCAGCAAGGCGATCTTTGTGAATTTAACACGTATCTTATTAGAAAAACACAGTGACACCATCTCTAACATCTGAAATTCAAAAAAGACGTGGGGGCAGACACTGAACTGTCTGCTCACCATCTCTCATCTCTCTGCCATAAGTAGCTGAACTGAATTTGACCTGATATTGAATAAGCTCAGAAATATGTACTTCACAGTGAGAGAAGTTTCACCACAAGGTGACAGGAATCTACAAAGCATATTAAATGTTTCACTCACAGACGCACATATCCCAAATGGGCCCAAAAGTGTCCAAAAACTCGATTGTCTCAGAACATTTCATACTTCCGCACACATACATATTCATCTATACAGGAACTAACATATACCATACACAGTTTTTCACAAGTTGGAGCTTTGGCATTTGTCATTTTGGTGGCATTTCACAAACATACACATATACTCACACAGGAGACGTGTGGTTAAGCAATGATCAGAAGAGCATGTATTTAAATACCCCACTGGGATGAAATAGACATATATAATAATCATCACAAGAGCAGCACAATACAGCCAACCACGGAGAGAAAGAGAGAGAGAAGGATAGAGAGAGAGAGAGAGAAAGAGAGAGAGAGAACAGGAACAAAGTCAAAGGAAAAGAGGATCAGGAATGCCCCCACACTGGCCTCTTAGCACCAGGGTCATGGGCAAGAGTCTTTGGGCACAAGTGTGCTTCCTCCTCTCCAGACAGAAAATGATGTACGCACAGGGACAACATGGAGAGGAGCAGAAAAACCATGCTGCAGACCAATCACAGGAAGAGAAGAACAAAGGGCCGCCCTCTCAGACACGCCCCTCACTCCCCAGTATGAAATAGCAGACACCCCAAATCAGACTGTGATCTATGTTTCTGTTTGTTCGGTCCCTGTTGGTGTGCCTAAGCACCACTCTACATCAAAACTGCCATCACAAATACTGATTTTTTTTTGTTTGTAGCATGAACATAGCATTTTTCCATGACAACACTGAGCCATTTGGCGTGCCTTATGTACAGATGCTGGTGTTACAAGTGTGGTCACGAATGCAGGGCCAGGGTAGGTTTGGTAAGAAAGTACAGAGAGAAAACCAAGAGAAAACATAACAAGAAAGAAAGGGAGAGGTTGAAGTCAGGGGTCCAAACCAGAGGGTTGTGGTGATTGGTAGGTTTGGTAAACTGACGGGTCGCAAAGGGGGGAGTGGAGGCGGGGTGTGGCCTGTTTCCCTGACTGACTGCTCCCTCGCTTCTAGAAGCACCAACCACTGTTCAAACACCCCACCTAGCCCAACTGAAGAGGGAGAGGCAGATACAGTGTGTATGTATATGTGTGCGTGTGTGTAAATGTGTGCAAGTGTGCGTCTGTGTGAACATATTATGTGTGTGTATGTATGTGAGTGTGTGTGTGTGTGTGTGTGTGTGTGCGTGTGCGTGCGTGGTTGTCTTTTGATTGTCACTGCTGGAGAAAGACAGAGTTCAGCTGTTCTCCTCTGTTTCTTCTCTTCAGTCTTTAAAAAAGGAGTAAAAATGAGTGAAAGAGAGATGTCCTCCATATCTCCTAAAAGTGAAAGGGAAAAGAGAAAAAAGCTTCAGTGTAAATGTATACCTGCAGTTGCACTCAAATCTGTACTTCTACATTTATTGACATAATAATACAGTATGACTTTTACCACATTTTCCCCACTATGCATCAAGATAGACAAAATAGCAAATGGTTAAACATTGTACTTATAAACCAAAAGACTCATGTTATGGTCCTGTTTGACTACAATAAATTACTTTTAAAGTAACAATTGATAGCCATTAGTGTTAGTGTTATGTGGCTATTAGTACCGTAACTTGCCAAAATTGACAAAATTGCTGAACTAGTGACAGATGAGTTAACATTAATTTATCATGTAATTTACCTGTGGAATTTCTTCATGGACACAAAACTGAATTTGTCATTGATTGGGATCTCAAAGTTATTTTGTAGGTCTAGGATGACTCCTGGATTTGAAAAATACTGCCAATAAAGAGCTATTGTCTGAGAAAGAGTAGCTCTTTATTGGCATTCAAAGAGCATTCAAAGCAAGAGATGCATTAGCATCAATGAATGAACTCCAAAACCAAAACCTGGGCAATAAATCTTGCCCTAGTGCATGTAACAGCCAAGAGGAAGGTCAAACCTCTTACCTGTGCTGTGTTGCCATGGAGTTGTCCTCTAAAGGCTGGTGTAGCAGTCCTCACTGGACTGGTCAAGCAGCTGGCACAGCACACCCCCTCGAGGGTACCCATACTCCTCAGGCTCACACGCCCCTGCATGAGGGGGGGCTCTCTGTATGGGGCCAGGGTATGGAGACTGGGGCATGGCCCTCAGACCAGGGCTCATCATGGACAGGTCTCGCTTGGATGGTGTTCGGGGATCCTCGTAGGCGTGGGGGTTGTACCAGCACGGGGAGGAGCTATACCGGGGTGAGTCGTACTGCGAGATGGGCTCTTTGCTCACCGCTGAGCCACACTGAGGCAGGAGACGGGGAGTCGGGGAGAGGGTAGGGCTAAATGTCCTAGAGGAGGAGGAGGAAGAGGAGGAGCAGTAGGACTGTGAGGGCAGGGCTTGGGCTGGTTTGGGGTAGGGCTTCAAGACATCCATGTGCACAGAGGGGCTGGGGGAGAGGGAAGTGGTGTCAGTGGGGTAGATCTGAGAGGGACGCTCATCAGAGGAGGCAGTCGAGCTGTGGCCTGAGTATGGTGATGGGTATTCACACGTCTCAGGGCCATGGCTCATCGGGGATAAACTGCTACTATCTCCACTGTAGTAGTCCAGAGTCTCCTGGAACATACTCCTTGTGGGAGACTTCTGGGACGGTGGCAATTTGGACTTGGTGGTAGAGCGCTCCCTCTGGCACGGTGAGTAGCCATATCGGCCTCCTCGGGATCCCCTTGAGCCCCGGCCTCCGACTCCAACTCGCTTGGGCCCTGAACTGTGAGAGGACGGGCTGACAGGTGATCCTGGAGGCATAGTCACTGGGGGACAGGCCTCTTTCTCACCCTGTGGGCTCTCGCTGTGTTTTCTCCTTCCCCGACCAGGCTTGGAGCCGCCCTGGAACAGCATGCTTTGGCTCCAGTTGTAGGAAGGACCGGTAGAGCTCTCATTCCAGTCCATCATCAGCTTCTCAAGACTCGATAAGCTAGACTGTCCCTCGACAGCGGACACCTCCCTCTGTCTGTACAGGCCCCTACCACCTCCACTGATGTGAGAGGAGTCAGATGATGACTCAGAGAGGGTGTCAGAGCCTGCTCTTTGCTTAGTTTTCTGAGGTGTGTAGTTTGAGATGTCCAGGATGTCTTTGGACTCAGGAGATGTTGTGGTACCAGTGTACTCTGCATAACCGTGGTACTGGCCCCCCACAAAGCCCTCACTCCCTCCCCAGGCCTGGCGGTACCCCCACTGGCCTGCAAACTGCCTGTACTCCTCAGGCGGAGAACCGGAGGAAGAAGAGGAGGCGTGGTGGCTGGATTTGGACATCATCATGTAGCCTCCCCCTGGAGACGTGGGGCCATTGCCCTCCCCTCTCATTAGGGCAGAGTGGCCGGGGCTGTAGGCTCCATAGCTGCATTTGGCTGCAGTCTGGTAGTTTGAATAGCCCATTTGACATTGGGTGGAGGGAGACGATGAAGCCTTTGCCCCATAACCATAACTGCAGTCACTCACCCTCTGCTGGCTCTGGCTGGGAGAACAGACAGCCCCTGCTGGTATGTGAGGGTGTGTGCCAGTACTGCTACTATAGCCTGAGGGGAAAGGGGTGTAACCTGTGGAGGGGTGTGGGGAACTAGGTGAGCGGGACTGGGACAGGACAGAGGACTTGGTGTAAGTGGGTGTTGTTGGGGATGTTTGTCCATATGGATAGGAAGGTCTGACTGGGGTGCTGCTACAGCTTTTAGTTTGGGGAACACCTCCATCTGCTGGAGTACTTTGTCCTTTAGGACTGCATTTGGGGAATGCAGGGGACCACCGCTGAGGTGATCCCTCAAATCCCACAGGAGGCTTGCGGGCAGGGGGGCTGGACATGTCTATCAGATCAGAGGAGTCATCCGAGTCGAGCAGTGAGCGAAAGTACCCTGCAAATAGCCCCTGGGCGTCATCTCCCCCACTGCTCTGCACTCCTGGGCTGCCATACATCCCCCCACTGCCCCTCCCCTCAGTAGAGGACACAGGGCCATACCTTCCCCCTATCTCTCGCTCAGGTGTGTCCTTACCTTCCCAAGCCATGTTGCCATTGGCCCAGTCGTCACTGGTCGGCCCCTGGCCACCCTTGAGCTGTCCGTTTTTGCGTGAGCGTCGTTTGCGAGGTGGCTTTTCGCCTGGTGGGGCCATGGGATCCACCTCCCCTGCCTGATTCTTCTCTGAAAGTGAGGCCCTGCTGATTCCTCCAGCCCCACCAAGTCCACCCCCCTTCCCACGTTTCCGTGGGGTCCCAGGCTCAGATGGCAGAACTTTTCGCTTCTTCCCGATTGTCTCAAAAAAGTCACAAAAGGAACTTTTGGGGCTGCTGGCTCCAAGACCTGCAACACCACCTCCCCCTCTCACACCAGGTCCACCACCTCTCCCTCCCCTTCTCCGGAACCCCGAGAGTCTTTGAAGGAGCGCAGGGAGGGCAGGATTCTGTGGCGTGGTACTGGCACTCTCAGGCTGTGTGGGTGTCCAACACCGAGGAGGGGAACAGCGTCCAGTGGGAGGAGGTTGTCGCGTTAAGAAGGCCAGCTTAGACAGGACATCAGCATACTCACTGCATGTGTCATTAGTTTCAGTTACATAGCAGGGCTGCGGCGAGGGCAGCTTGACTCGCCTGCGTCGGCGAGGTTTCTTGGGCATGTCAGCGTTGCTTCCTGCAGCTGCAATGGCAGCTGCTGCCGCCCTGGTCTCCTTCAAGTCGGGCTGGCCAGGTAGGGCCTGTTTGGGTGGTCGCCCGCGGCGTCGTTTCAAGATGACAGGTAGCTCTCCAGGGGGGAACATCACCATGACACTCTTGCCATTGTTCTTCATGCGCAGCAGAGCGGTGGGCTCACGAGGAGGTCCCTCTCCCTCTTTCCCCTGGCTACCCACACCCATGTTTGCCTCCTTACTACCTCCAACCCATGACACTGCCTCCAGCGAGGATATCTTGTAGCTCTTCTGCCGACGGCTCAGATGCACAGGGATTCGAGGTACTTTCACCACAATCCTCCGTGCCCCCACAAACCTGCCTTTGCGCTTGATATGAGGGGGGCAGATGGAACAATTCTTGACACTCCTGGCGGTGCTTGGTGGGGGAGTGTGAAGAAGAGGGGGGTGGGGGTGACATGGGGTTGCAGGAGGAGCAGGAGCAGGAGGAGGAGGAGGAGAGACCTCAGGCACTCGCTCTGTCTTTACTCGCTCAGTCTCTCCTCCTCTCCAGCTTTTCTCCTCTCTCTTAACTTGTCTTTCCTCCTCCTCCATTATTTCCTCCTCTTGCCTGTCCTTTGTGCTTTCCGACACTCGACGGAGCCTGCTAGACTTCCGCAGGTGGCTGGGGAAGCGTGGTCGGCCAGAGCTCCGCAGCGTGTACTTCCTTTCTAACTCAGCCGGGCTAGAGAGGGGGCCATGGCCGGTGTTACAGGTAGTGGTAGTGGTGTGGTTTG
Source organism: Tenualosa thibaudeaui (assembly GCA_027481765.1). NCBI lineage: Eukaryota > Metazoa > Chordata > Actinopteri > Clupeiformes > Clupeidae > Tenualosa > Tenualosa thibaudeaui. Next base: position 29,911 of record JAIFZK010000151.1, read on the forward strand.
GCTTGGGGTGGTCGGGGGGAAGGGCTGTGGAGAGGAGTGGAGTGGGGTGTGTGTGTGCAGATGACATGGGCTTGAGGAGGGATGAGTGTGTTTGCCTGTGTGTCTGTGGCTGCACTGTGGAGGATTCCAACTCCATGTCGGAGTGAGTGTCCCCTTGCATGTGGGAGGGTGTTTGGGACCCTGTGTGCGTGAGGGGCTGTGTCGTGTTTGTGTCCGCCTGGTGCTGGGGTGTGTCGCTGTCCAGGTGGGTGTAAGCGCGGCGGTCGGAACGGTCCTGCTGCAGGTTGCCGTCTGTCGCCTCCTCGTTCCTGCGCCGGCACATGTTACGCTGGTTGTCATGGCTGCGCAGACCGTTAGCAAGTGTGTGCGAAGGGTAGGCACTGTAGTGCAGCGCAGAGGCTGAGGGGCTGGGAGCTACGGAGCCACTAGCCACTGAGGCTCCCCCATCGGCCCCCCAGGCCTCCGGCTCCACGGACTCTTCCTCCGCCACCCCCCCACACACAATGCGCACACCTCCTGACCGCAGCCGCCCAGACAGGCCGCTCATGGGACTCTGTGTGTGTTTGAAATGCCCCTGGTGCTTTGCACAGTCCAATCTGAGGAGGTTTGTTCTGTTGGTTTAGCTGTCAAAATATGGGAACCTCTTGCTCGGGTCCTTCTTTTCTAGAATACCCAGTGAGAAGGCAGAGTGGGCTATCACACAGAATCCTGAGGGCACACCAAGAAACAGACACTTATTTTATTAATGCAATATTACAGAAAATGTCTACTGTAGGTAACACAGCCAAACACACAGTTCTACTTATACAGTTAGCTATATGCATGTAACATGTGATATCTGAAATATACTGCTAAAACACTATAACATGGACCAGCTTTTGTTTATCATTGCCATATACATGGCTGCTATGTGCTATTCTAGAGCTATATTCCTGTTTTGACATAATGTAAAATCATGACATTTCAAAGTCAACAAAGTTATTTAATGTTTCAAACTAAAAATATGTATCTCCTAAATAGCTCAGTGGAACTCATTGATTGCTTCTGTTAAATATTTTAATGTTAATACATTACCTTTTCTCCATTGGCATCCATTCCCATTTGTGAACCTGACAGCAAAAAAAAAAAAAAAACATCAGTCATAACATCACAGTAACTCACACAAGAATTTAGCTTCAGAAAAAATATTTTTACAGAATTTACAGAAGCAAACAGAGGACATCAGCAAACCACAATGCCATCTTACATGGTAATGGACAGCACTAATGTGATCTGAACTGCTGAACCATCAGCAGTCATGAAGCAGTCTACATCTCTATCTACATCTAGATATCATATTTGGATATTACACAATGTTACAAATGTGTGCTAATGAATATTTCAAGTGTATAGGTCTAAATGTTTGGTATATGACATGTTGAGTGGCTTCCAAAACATTTTGAGGCTTCGTTCCTTATATTTAAGTCATGTCAATCATTTCACTGGTCATTTATATAAAACCTTATATATTAACTTTATATATAAAACTTATTAAAAATATTATATTAATACATATATATTTTACAATGAGTTGCTTGTACTACTGCAGTATAGTTTCAACTCTATTTAAGTTCTGGCTTTTATATGTCTATCAAACTTGCAGATTTACAGTACACATATGCGAGTGTCTATACATTGTTGTTCACATGTCTGCTTGAGAAACATTTTGTATGATTGTACAGAAGTACTATAGATTATGTATCCTGTAGATGCAATTATGTAGAGGAAGAGGAAACCTATTTTTCTCTAATCAATGGTCATTGATTAGAGACACACTTAACAGCAGCATTTGATGCAGATACTTAGCATACTAAAACATCCCTTTCCATGTCAAAATGAATGACCCAACCTATGATGGTCCCCTCCTTCCATTAGAGGGTGGGCAAGGGGTATCTTTGCAATCAACTTGACTCCACCAGTCAGGTGAGTAAACTCCACACAAGCATCCTTTGTTTTTTGGATGACAGACACTCAACTTCTACTGTCTGTCAGTTGGTGCACGTCTCACCTTGTAGAATGCACTGTGTCAGTGTGTTAGGTGTGTTTCTTGTGTGTGTGTGAGGGGGTTGGCTGTTTACACACCTGTCACAATCATCTATATGTATTTGCTCCTGACTATTCTTCAGTGTAGGTATGCCTATGAGAGTATAGGTAAATACGTGACTATTATTGAGAGAGTGCGTCAGTGATTGATTGAGTAATCTCTCTTTCATTCTCTCCCTCTGTCTCTTTCTCTCTCAGTCTTTCTCTCCCTTCTTTTCTCCCTCTCCTTCTGTGTATGTGTGTGTGTGTGTGTGTGTGTGTGGGGTGTAGAAAAAAAGCCCTCACTCAGTTCTAAGGGGAGTGCAGTTGTTGCTAAGATACAGGCAGGAGCTTTGACAGCATGTGAGGGTGAGAGACAGAGAGAGAGAGAGAGAAAGAGAGATGTGGGGGGTGGGGTGGTGAGAGTGAGAAAGCGAGAGAAAGGTGGGGGAGAGAGATGCAGGAATGGCGAGAAGAGAGGGGTAGCAAGGAGAGAGATACACAGGAAAGAGAGTGGGTTGGAAAGGAGACAGGAGTGAGAGAGAGAGAAAGAGAAAGAGATAGAGAAAGACTGAGAGGGAGAGGGGGAGGAACTGGGTCATGGGGTCCACGGAGACACACAGTGACACTCTGCAGAAATGCAGCTGTCATCATAGGCACACACATATATATAAATGCACAGACATGCAGGCTTGGAGAAATGTACTGGCTCGCCTCATAGACACACATAAGTAAGTGTTTTCTTGTTCTCATTCTCAGACACACACACACACACACACACACACACACAGACACATGCACGCACGGCCAGACACACACACGCACATGGACGCTGTGTTCTACAGGCTTCTGTAGTCTTACTCCCCATGTTTTCCTTTCCCTCCTTACTCTCTCTGTCTGTCTCTCTCTCTTTCTCTCTCATTCTCTTGTTCTTGTGCTGTTCTGCCCTCCCCCTCTCCAGCTGCAGGAAATTCCTGATGATCTTCATCATTAGGGTCTGTGTTAAACTCAAGCCATTGCCAAACATGCACGCACGCACAAGTGCACACATGTACACACACATCCATGCACACCTCTGTCCACATGTGTGTGCTCATGCAATGTATGGTTATGGTGCCACTGCTCTGCAAGAGTAAACGTGTGGAGGTTATTTTAAGACCAGCAGAGACCCTAAACACCCCCAGCCTTTTCTTTCTCTCTCTCTCTCCCTCTTCCTCTCTCCCTGTCTCCCTCTCTCCTGCCCTCTTCTCCTCTGCCTCACTCCACCCTCTTCCTCTCCCCTTTCTCTCTCTTTTTTTCTCTCCCTCTCTTTTCCTCTCCCCCTCCCCCAGGCTCTCCTTCCTCAGGTCATGTGATCAGAACTGCCAGCCAGGAGCAGCCAGGCAGCTTCTCTCCCTTTCCTTCTCCCTCCCTCTTTCTCTTCCTCGAACCCCCCCCCCCCCCCCAGCCCAACCACACACAACCCCCCCCCCCCACACACACACACACACACACACCGCCAGTATATCAGCATATCTCTCTGTCTGTACCTTGCTTTTCTCCCCACGCCTCTCTCTCTCCCTCCATGTTCCATCACTTTCTCTGCTCTTTGCCATATCTAACCATATTCTCAGTCTGCCCCCTAAAACTTCTTTGTTGGGTTGAAATGATTGGTTTCTGCAACCCACACTTATAAAGACCATTCAATACAGATGCTGCACTGCTGCAACTTTCTTTTTGCACGGTCGGCTTCCTCCGCCTATCTCCTTTGTCTCCTTCTCCATCTTCTGTTATTTACTCCTTCACCGATGTTTCCATCACACACGCACAGACTGGGCGACATCAGCAGCGGCCACAGAGGCCAGCTCACTGAACGGACTCCTGGATGGGCCTGCGATGGCTCCAACTTCCTGCATCACCTCCCCCACATGCCGCCGCTGCCGCCGACAACCCCATCAACACCCGTTCCTCTTCCACAGTTGCTGTGGGAGACACTGCAGTGGAGTCAGTTGCCAAGGAGAGACTGCTGGCTGTCTGTTTAAACAACAATGTCTGTCTTCTCTACGCAATCTACTTCTCTAGCAGGCCTGATGATGCGCACACACACACAGACACACACACAGTATGAGAATGCCATCTTTATCTCTAATCTGATTCATCCTATCTATCCAATAAACACAGTCAATGGAGTGATAACTGAATTCTTGAATCCTTCCTATTGATAATTCATTATTAATACAAATACAGAAATAAAATCCACTATGACAAGAGCCCAAAAGTTTTCAAATCACCTTCAAGATCCCTCCACACCCTTTTACTGAGAAATTGCCTCTCTTCTGAGTACTCTTGGGTAGGTGGAATGTGAACTGTTAGACAGACAAGTAGAGATATATCTTGTGCTGGGTGGACTTCCTATGAAATGGTACCCTTGACGATGAATCCTAACATTGGAAAGCCTCAGTAATAGTCACAAGCACACTTTATGTTGCCATGTTAAGACAAGACGTTGTGCATGTTAAGCACCACAAGACGATTTGATTGTAAATGGCGCTGTGTAAATATACTTGAATCTAATTTAATGTCTTCAAAACGTACAGTAAGATCTGTGGATCTTTTTCGCACATGGCATGCGGTAAAAACCTTTGACATGTATTGATATATGTAGGGTTATTGATCCTAGCCTCATAAACTTCCATTTAATGCTGCCAATTTCTGTAATAAACACTGCAGTGACTTTCATCACTGAAATAGTTAACTGATTTGGGTAACTTAAAAACCAAGCTAGCAAATGAGCTTTTATCCTGTGAAATGCATATTTGAAATATAAAACAAATGTTAAATTCCAATTCAAAAATGAAAATGCCAACGGAGACAACGCTGTCCAAAAGGGTATGAAAAAAACAGACCTCTGGTCTAAAGACATTTCAGAATTATATACATAAACATGGAGCATTAATTACACACAACAACAAAGCTCTCTCTCTCACACACACATACACAGACACACATACCCACACAAAGTTGGGACAGAACAGAGGTTTTCAGCAAAAGCAGCTGTGTCTGTGTCTCCTTAGTCAGACACCCTCAAGTCACTCTCCTTGTTTTCCTTCTACTGATCCCTCTCTCACACTCTCTTTGAGTCTTCCTCTACACCTTCCCTGTCTTCTCCCTCTCTCATTGTCTTTCACAGATGTAGAAAGGTACATTCATCCATCTTTACCTCATTCACACCAATATCAGGCCCATCTCTCCCCCTCTGTCTTACTCTAGCTCCTCTTCAGCTTCTGTTCCTCCTTCCTCTCCCTCCATGGCCTCAGCTCCCTCTCTTTTCTTTTTTCTCCCTTTCTCTCTAGCACTCTCTTTCTCTCACTGGCAGTGGAAGTGTGTTCCCCAGGGGAAGCAGGGCTCATTAACTTGCAGTAGACAGAGAGAGAGAGAGAGGGAGGGAGAGAGAGAGAAGCAGAGAGCAAAAGGGAGGGAAGAGCGCAGCAGAGAGAGATATAGAGGAAGGGGAGTAAGGCGGTAAGGAGTGAGTCAGAGAAAAGGACATAAAGAAAAAAACAGGAATAGAAATGGGATTTACTTGTGTGGCTGACTAAAATGTAAATAACGGTAAACATCCTGTTTCCTTAGCACAATTAATATTTCAATAAATTAATCAGTGATTAAATCTTGATCGTATTATCAAGCAGTATTTTAAGCATTTAATTTTGTCTTCAAGTGTCCTGGATGTAGAGTCTGAGGTCTGAGTGGTAGCTAGGGTGTTGAGAGATTGTTGCTATGTTACATTAGGTGGTCATTTCGGTATTGCTCGTTGACTGCAGTAAAATTTACATTGTTGCTATGATGTTCAAATACTAATGGGTGGTACAATATCGCAGTGAACAGGTGAAATGTCTCAGTGAGCATCTACAAGGGTAGCTGGAGTGTACAAGTCCTTTTGAAGCATGTTTCTTCTTTATCAGATGTCAGGTGTCTTTCTGATGAAGCAGTTATCAACTCCTCAACAGTTTTTTTTTACTTTTACTGATTTCCCTGCTTATACCTAAAAATCCTCTTCAGCAACGTCACAAGCACATCTTCAGTTACATCAGTTGACATCTTCAGTTACTACAGTCTGGCTGCAAGAATGAGACAGATGCTGAGGAGCTGGGACCACTAACATGTAAAAGCTATTTCTGTTTGATGAAAAGTCACTGTATATGTCTGGATTTGCATGTAAGACTCCACCTCAGTAAGAGTAAAGTTTAACCTTTTGCCAAAAACCTAAAGGGATTTCCATACACCATACATCTGTGTACCATAAAGAAACTTACAAAAAACAAACCAAATGCAGAATGAGGTATTTTGTAACAAATACTAAAGGAACACATTACTGGACCTAATTGAAAGGCCGTACACATGACTTTAATCTGATAATGTATCGCTACTTTTCCATTTCACATCATGCTTGCAGTTCTGCAGGGCCACATATATTTTTTTGCTTTTTGTTCTGGTTCTTGATTTGTGATCTGAATTTGAATATAATTAAGTATTCTACATATCCTGGCCTTGCCTTCCTAGCACTTTCGCTTGATTATCATCTCCCTACAGTGCTAGTCTGGATTTGATCCCATTCAGCTTGTTGTCTCAGGAGGCATTTTAACCTGTCCAATCAGCGAACAGAGGGAGGCGTTGTGAATGCAGAGCTAAAATGCTATCAGTCAAGGCAAGCTATCAGTCAGGGGTTGATCTAATCTTTTTACAGTTAAACACCTCAAGCAAGCAATCGAATCTCCCTACCGAATGTCCAGACCCTCTGTACCAAATGAAAGTGTAGAATGAGGGTCTGGTTTTATACCAGGCTATATTCTGCAGTGCCCTGGTTGTCTACAACTAGTGTATTCAAGTCTCACTACTAGATATTTGACAACTGATCATCCAAAGATCAATGATCCACAATCCATAAATGTGGGCGTTTGCCTTGGATATTTAGGGAAGAAACATGGTCTAATCCTCCAACTGCTTTGAGTTCAATCTATGACAAGAGCCCAAAAATTGAAGGTCAAAGAGGTCATCAATGACAATCCTTACTGGCAGTTGTTTTCACAGTGGACTTCATCCATCAATAGTCTGGCTACAATCCTTGAACGTTCAGCAAGTCTTGAACTTAATGGAACAATATTATTTATCCCTCTGTGTTCTGACGCAAGCCTAGAGGGAAATGTAGCAATAAAAAAAGAGCAGGACTTATCTTTCCAGGAATCACACCACAACAGACAGTGGAACACAGTTTTCTCAAATATGGCAATCAATGACAATGAGACATTGTGAGAAATAAATCCCAAGGGGACCTTCCACCTTTTCTGCCTTGAACTTATTTTTGACATACCTGTCACACTAGCTGTCTTCAGTCAAATGGAATTGAAAGGTTAAACGTTTTTAGTTTAATTCACAAGAAACTCTCTCTGATATATTGATCATCTTCACTCCACCCACTCTACATCACTGCCCAGACAACAAGTCTCAGGTGCAAAAACTATATATATATTATTATTATTTCATTTATTTTTTTTTACTTTTTACTGTACCTCAGGTTTGGAGCCTCACCAATAACTATGATGATGGTCAGTCTTTTGCACTTTCTCAACAACAATCTACTGGTCAACTAGCACGTAGTTTACTATTAATTATACTTCTTGATTGTGTGTGTGTGACATTTTTGATTATGTTGAATGCTTGCTGAATGTCCAGTGAGGTGAGTGAAGCACCTATTTTCCTGCTGCTCATATTGTTTCTGCTATATCATAAATCTCCTACCTCCATTTATTTATGAATAGAATTGGATCAGGCAGGTATATTTGCAGCAACCTAAAGCCATGAGACCTATATTACCCCCCAGTTGAAAGACAGGGAGACTTAGTAAAAGTGATTTAACAAGTGGATATTAATCAGCTGTGTGAAAAACATCATGCTCAAGAATAACATCACCCATGTGATTTCACAGTGTTAAGGGGCAGGTGTGCTAACCTGTCTTGTGTATCTTGCAACATCAGCTAATGGCCCTGGTGATCATTCTTAGAGTGCAATCACAAATATGTCATTAGAATGTTGCCAGCTAAAGGTTCACTTAGATTGTGTCCTAATAACTCCTCAAAATGCCATTTTTCAGCAGCCTCTGTAGTTAATGTACCTTAGGGTGTAATACATGCCACTTTGGTTAAATGATGAAAGGGAATGACAGTAACCACTACAGAGGTCTAGTGACCTAAATCATACAGTGAGTTACAGTCACAAGCTGGCAATGGCACACACACAGTCTGTGGTGACTTTCTCAGCTCCACCTCTATCCACTAGACTCCATCATCTCAGCATCTGCCATGTCTGCTAACCTGGCCTCCACCTCCTAAGATTTACAGCTTATTCAGATGCTGTCGTTTCAGGGCTGCACTGCCCATGGTAGTGTGTTGCACAACATTGGTCCGAGTCTGCTCCTGTCATTAGGGTCTCCCTGCACTGCTTCCTGAGGTCATTCCTTTAACATCCTCACCCTGATATAGGCTTAATCTCCGCACCCCTGTTGATAAGTAAAACTCAACACTCCAGGTTTGACGAAGCAGATGCCTGACCCATCACTGCAGTGCATATGCAATGTGTAGAACATAACAGAACCATATGAGGATGATATGGTGTATCTGCTGACCAAACAGCTGTTTCCAATAAAATTTCCTCATAGAGTTTGTCTCTAAATTTAAGAGGAGGTGATCTATTGCAATTGCAAGGCTGCCACCATATTAAGTCTGTAGTATATCTCCAGATTTTACAATAGAAAAAAAAACATTTTAAGACCTATAAAGGCAAAAAATACTGATCTACAACTACAGTAAAGGAATATTTATTGTATGTCAAACACACAGCACTTTAGTGCATCCTCATTTTTTGAGAAAGAATGCTGGATAGTCCTGAGTGCAGTCTGATGACCGGTAGCTAGTTTTGCCAGAGAAGATCTACTTGCTAGCAACTGTACATGCTGCTAAAATTAAAGAACAGACTGAACATAAAATCAACCCTTCTGCTAATTTAATGCCTGCCTTTCTAGAATTCAAGACATGTTTAAGCCTTAAATAGTGGTCAACAGCAGTAGCAATGCCTGCAAACATCTGAAAAATCCAAATATAGCCTAAAAAGCATGTAATGTTGCAAAGCAAAGGTAAAAAGTAAGTGCAAAGTCTACACTCATTATTACAACAGGGTTTGAAACACTTCCCAGTAGAGAGTACAGATTCTCTTCAAGAAGTGAAAGAGCCCAAAAAGAGACTGATATCAGGCTACCATGCAGTGGGCCCCTATAGCACAATCAAACAGCCAGTTCCAGAAGTACAAAACAGTGTGCTGCCACAAGGTTAAACTGAAACAGAACTCCAAACTGCAAGCACAGTCGAAGCTTTAAAACTATTTGGATGGTCCAGAGAGGGAATTATCATACCTTTTCATTCAATTTGGGTTTATGTGTCTGTTTGGTGTGGAACTGGATTCATTGCATATAGTTTTAATGATATGCATTGTCATATAGCCTAAAAAAAGTATCAGACACAGAAAAGGACAACGCTATTACACGATAATAACACTGTTATAATACTCAAAAAATTATGCAATGTCTTCCCTTCTTTCAAAACCTCTCCTAAATACAAATTCAGTAAACCCATATGAAATATTAAGCAGAATGTTCATGATCCCAAGTTACTTCCCTGTGGTAACCAACCTGTTTCAAGTGCTGGCAAGCCAGAGCAGGGGTCATGGTTCAGCTGAAGCATAGGTAGCATGTAAACCTTCCATAGAAATCATTCAGATATTAATGTTATTCCTAATAACGTTTTAAATAAACAAATTCCTGACTAGGCTGAACCAACCAAAGTTTACAGGTTTACACTAAGCCAGGATTGGAAGCTCTAAGCTCTAAGCCAGGGTTGGAAACATTTCCTTGTGGAGAGTAGCCAGACTCTCAATAGTCAGGAAGTACCTATCTGAAGCTGGAATTAAGGGATTTTATATACAGTAGGTCTAGACTGAGAAAATATCAAAGGGTTGTATGCTAGTGTGCTAGAGTCATTGATGAGACACTGAACATTTGCTAATGTTTGGTAATATTCTATTGGCAAGTTTCTGTGTGAGACTGAGAGGTGATATTAAACAACTGAAACATTAGTATTTAGATGTGTGATGTAAACAAAAGCTAACGTGACTTAAGTGCTCACATTCTAGGAAGGTGTTGCGCAAGAAAGTGTGAATCAGCATACCCTGTAGTTTACCATGGTGGTTGAATGCAATGTTAATATTGAAATAAACTTTTTCAGACTGATTCATTGATCAGAATCAACCTCTTTATTCTTAAAATTTCCAATTTCAAGACCTCAATAGCATATGTGAGTTCAAAGACGCTGACTGGTTTCATAAGATGTTGAATTCATTTTAATTTAATTTATTGAGTATCTCATCTTATGCATGATGAGGTAAGAGTGTAATTACAGGATGCGCTAGACAGAATTACCCACAGCCTTTCTTACCTTTGAGGGCATAAATATAAATCTAATGATAAATGTAACAACTCTCCCTTTTAGAAAAGTGTCCTTGTTGAATAATGAATAATAATTTAGCAAGCTCTGGGATGGTTAACATGATGATAAATTTGCTATTCTTTAAAGCTTATAGGCCATTAATTGCCCAAATCGCCACAGAGTAACATAATAATAATCTATACTCTTTTGATCCTGAAGCAGAGCTGCTCCTGCTATAGCATCACCTGGGGAGCAGTGAGAGGTTAGGATCCTTGCTCAAGGGCACCTCAGCCATAGTCTACTGGTTGGAGATCAAACTGGCAAACCTTTGGTTACAAGCCTAAAGCCCTAACCAGTAGGCCGTGGCTGCCCCTGTAAGCAAAGTTCAATCAAATAAATTGCACTCTGACAAGACTATGAAGAGTGAAAGATTTCATATGTACCTGGAGTAATTCCAGCAGTTTCAAGCTGCCTTAAGTCTTGCTTTCCAAAACACCAAAATCGTGAATAAAGAAATCAATATATGTTCTCATGTTTGGCATAAACTGCCAATATGCATGACCAATTTTCTGTCTTTTTGGCTGTCAACAATTCATAAGTGAAGAAGGCGTTCCCAAGAGACATATATGAGACTATTATAATGTTACTCACATGTGTTTCAAGACCCTTCAGGCTACTCTACTCTAATGCTGATGTGCTTTAACTGTGTTAATATCTTGTGTGTTAATGTGTTAAAAGAAAAGTATAGGCTACTAACATATTGCATACCAAAATTTGCAGTTTGCAACTTTGGAGACAATTACACTGCAAACTGAAGATCTGACTCTAAATCAGGGAGTTTTTAAAAAATATATTTTTGCCTTTATTCTGATAGGACAGTATAGAGTGATGGGAAATTTGTGGGACTGAGAGATGGGGAAGGATTGGGAAAAGACCTTAGCCCACTGAGCCATGGCATCTCCTAAAGCAGAGACTGATTTACATGCAGAAACTTCTGAGGAAACATACTGAAAGTTGTTTCCCAATATGTACAAGTTAGCAGAGAAGAAATTATTTAATTGGATGATTTGCAGCAGATCTGTTGTTTAGCGTAGTAGCTGGTTGTTGAAAGACAAGTTGCACAATGACATTTACTTTGGAACTTCTGTTTAACAGGGGTCTGTGCACTGACTTCATCATCCTTCTCCAAATGGCTATAGGCTTTACAAGTCTGTCTAACAGTTACCCAGAAATCCTTGTAGTCAAACTATATTAGTCAGTACTGGTCAGTGATTTAATGACATAATATTGCTGCTCAGCATTTCCACTGAGGACCACTGGTCAGGGTTGCCAAGTTGGATCACTGACAGTACTAATGGCAGTCACATATGCTTTCTCAACACAACCTAGAACCCTGACCCATATTGCACTGGAAATAGTCTCTTTGTGAATGAACCCTCTTAGGTGAGGTAAAGTGCTTGTATAAAGAAGACAAAACGAATCACTGGCTCTGGCTGGACCTGTTGCCATCGATGCCTATTGACTGTTCCACATTCCTCAGACATTTCTTACCTGAATTATGTGTATGGATGAACACACACACACAAACAAACACAGACCCACCAATCCACCTACACAAATGGAGATACAGTTTGCAGTGCCTCTATTCTCTCCCTTTTTAATAATTAAAATGGCTCCATGTTTTTGGTTACTATGGGCTTGTTAGTGAAAGAAACAGAAACAGGCAGATAAACAGAGGCTACATAGTTATTCTGTGTCCATCATCAGCTACCTTCACTCTCTAAATATGCAGTTCAAAGGTTAAGGTGTACTGACTCAGAATGACCACAGTTGAGAGGGGAACAGAGAAAGAGACTTTTCATATTTATGTCTCCATTTCAGAAACTATCTTTTGTTTGTGTAAACATAGATTGTTGTCTAAGTGAATGTGTGTGTGTGCGTGTAGTTGCAACTGTGTGGGGGTGTGAATTCATGGAGACACTCATGGCATGAAAGGTTTGTCTCAACCAATAGGATGACTCCAGCGGTTCTCGTTGGAATACAGGTCACCATGGTGATGTGAGCTGTCAGACTGACTTACATTCACACAAAATGAAACCTAAACTATGCAATTGTACATGTTTCTAGAGGTGGACATTGCATTCACACACTCAATCATAAATATGTGAATTTAAATGATTTAGGCACCTGACAACCACAGGAAGACCATGCCATGCGCGTCATCCTCACCATAATAGACACGAACATTTGAGGCTGTTGTCATGACAACCTGTGCATCTATAGAGACATCTCTTTACACAGAGAAACCGTTTGCATACTGCCACCATGTGAGCAAGGTGCAGTGTTTAAATCTCATGTCAAATGTCATGAGTACATGCGAACTGTCAAAACACCATTTTCATCTTGTCATAGACTCCTCTGCAGACTTTTCATTAATCGATAGGAAGCAATAACGTCTTATTACTGTGAGCTAAAATCTTGGCAGAGGAAGACGTTCTCATTGTCTAACAATGTGTGTGTATGTGCGTGCGTGTGTGTGTGTGCGCGCGCGCGCGTTTGATTATGTGTATGTATATGAGTATGTCTGTTTCCGTGCGTGCGTGTGCGTGCGCGCACGCGTGCGTGTGTGATTATACTAATCTGAGGCGGGTTTTAAAGAGATGTGGCGCGTGGGGCTGTGTTCTGCCTTTTGGTCATCCACAATCAGTACCCAGTGGTCGTTTTCTCATTAACATAATTCATCGATAATTACCACCCTGTGCATACATCCGGTGATAAGTTGAACTGGGCTCAATATTTGCGCGTTGCTGACCGTTCAGGGGTAAGGGTATTTAAAATGTCTGAAGGAGAAATCTGATCATGAAGGGCTTCATTTCAACACATACACTATGCCCACATCAGCTGCAGATGTACCTGATCTGTATGTGACATCGACGTAGAGAACAGATCACATAACACAGGCATGCAAACACGTGTTAAATTAAAAACAGTGCGAGGGGAGGGAATAAAATATTGTCAGAGAGCAGAGATGCAGCTCGCGCACTCACTCACCAGGCAGAGCCAGCCTTGTACTCCGTCTTGCTGCAGCGGCGGCGATGTGTTCCTCTCGTGCTCCTCTGAGCTCCCGCGGTAGACTCACAGAACCGACAGCTGCGATGCCAACCTCCGCGCGCTGCATTTTTACCTCATGGATGCATGAAGCATGAGAACACTCCACTGTTCTCGTGTTAATTTTTATTTGTCCGGTAGTGTCTTCTTCCCTCACTGTAACACTCGGTTCAGAAACAGGCTGCTGTGATTCGGCATCTGGACCAAAAAAAAAAAAACTAAAATCTGAAGTGCTTCAGTTGCCTCAGTGCCACCCTGTAAAAACGAATATTTTTGCTTTACGCTGACTGTATGGAGCTGCCTGATGTTATGTGAAGAGAAATAGAGCGATTCTGAGAGAAAGAGATAGGAGGAATAGTGATTTACGGGCTGTGTTCCTTGCGCCCTCTGCAATTCCAACCAGGAGGAATGTGGTTTGCGCGAGCTGCAGACGTGCGTCGAGTTTGGGCGCATCCGGTACTCCGTAGTTAACATCGGGATTGTTCTTCACCTGAGGATGATGGGAAATGATGTTTTATTCAGCTATATGTCTAGCTCTTGCACAATCCTATCTTATTCATGTGAGGTTGTCTAGGTTTGTAATGCTGTGTTGGCTGAGTGAGATTAGATCTAGTGAGGACATAGTGTCTTCCACTATAGTACACATATGAATTCATCAAATGTGTTGCCTTTCCCGGCAGGGGCATAGGACACAACTTTATTGTATAATGCTTTGAATAATGTTGTGTAATATTTTGGGAATACTGTGAAATATTAAATGTTGACTACTTAATTTAATAACCTAAAACGGTGGTTAAGATATTGCCAACTACAGGAAACCCTTGCAGTATGTCATTCACACTTTCCTCTTACTGATATTTGTCAAAGTTATATTTTAAAGTAAGACCGCTCATACCCAAATAGACCAGACATCAGTGGCAACACACGTGAATGATTAAGTCAGACCCAAGTAGTTTGAGATAGGAGAGCAGCAGAAGGATACCCACCCTCCAAATGACTATATCAAACAAGCCTCCAACCAGCAGGAGGTGCTACTGTTCCAATCTTGTTCAATTTCAGTTCAATTTCACTATGGGAAGGCCATCTCACAGCCTCCCTGGCCTTCCATGTGTATTCATAAAAGATAGCTTTGTATTTATGTGCTATATAGTCTTTCTGTTAGGAATAGTTTCTGTTTCCGTAAAGCACCAGGCCCTGACCTTGACCAACTAAGGACCTATGCAAGTATCTTATTTGTGGATTTTAACTCAGCGTTCCTGAAATCCTCCCCACCCAACTCCCTCAGCTTACTTTCTCTTCTGCCATCTGTCAGTAGATCTCCAGCTTCCTGACAGGAGACAGCATGTAAGGCTGGTAGATATCACATCTGGATCCCCACCAAACAGCGCTGGTGCACCACAAGGGTGTGTCCTTTCCCCACTGCTCTCCTCCCTGTACACCGACTGTACCTCACAGGACCCAGCTTTCAAGCTGTTAAAGAAACACACCACTTTTTACTAATTTTCCACCTCTCCTAGAGTCAAACAATAGCGAACATTAACTGAATGGGGCACAGAAACTCACTCTCAGTTTAATTTTCCTCATTCAGTTAATGTTAGCTGCCAGTTTGCTGTTCGGCATATTCTTTTTCCTACAGATAGCACTCGATGACTTTAAAAAACAGGGCTATGGATCGAATCACACTGGATTTCTCCTCTCACTGTTGGGGCTCATCCAGGCTGGTCATGAGTCTGTGTATCGGCAAGAGGTTGAGGTGAACACTCAAGACTGTGGAGATGTTTGTGGATTTTGCAGGAAACACCCCATAGTACTGCCTCACCCTCCCAATAACCAACAGCCCTGTGTCAAATGTGGACTCAGATTCAAATAGTTGTGCATCTGTATATAAGCCCAGAGGTGGAAGGCCCATGAGCGAAGAATCACATGAAGCAGTGCACCTGAGGCTGATTGGGACTACTGGCTTGGTTTTCGTAGGCACTGGAGAGCAGTCTTGGTCGAATAAGGATACTTTCGTTCAATTTTCATTTTTGAGTTGGAGTTATCTCTTCGTTTTAAAACAAAACCTTGAACTACATCAGGGCTGTAGGCGTGAGCTGTCCGACCGAGTGGGGGTCTACGCTTGGGCTGACCGCCACACAGGTAAGCTGGTGTCCCCAGAGACATACATACCACAATAGCTTCAGACATACCAACCTCCATGGCTTTCACACTCACTTACTCAGACTGGGAATCCCTAGACACAAGTTTGAACCGCATATGTTTTGGTAAGTGCCTAACACTTGTTGAATAGAGAAAAACGACACAACCAAGCCACAGAGGCTATGTGATCAGCAAAGGTCAGTTTGACATCAATCATGAGACCCAGGTTTCTTGCAACCTTGGTGGGAGTTACAGATAGGGAGTCTATCTTACAGCTTGTTGTAATGTATGGTTTGCTTGACTGTGAGGAACAGCAGTTCAGTTTTGGAGAGGTTTCATTGGAGGTGATATTCTTTCATCCATGCAGATATGTCAGAAAGACAGTCAGAGATTCCTGTTGACACCATGGAGTCACCAGGAGCAAAGGACAGATAGAGCTGGGTATCATCTCCATAGCATTGATTGGAGAAGCCATGGGAGGGGATGAATGGACCCAGTGAGGTTGTATACATGGTAAAGAGAAGGGGCCCCAGCACTGAGCCTTGGGGTACCCCTGTGATGAGGCTGTGTAGTGCAGATGTTTGCCCTTCATGACACATTGAACGACTGCCCAGTGAGATAAGATTGAAACCAGGAGTGCGCTTTGCCATTGATGCCCATGTTTGTCAGTTTGTCCAGTAGAATACGGTGATTGACTTTATCAGTTGCTGCTGATAGGTCAAGCAGGATGAGTACTGAGGATCGACCTGCCGCTCTGGCTTCTTTTAAGGTTTCTGTCAGACTTTTGCACTTCACTCAAGCCCAACATCCCTCTCCATGTGTACATTGTCTTGTGTTACTGTCTGACTTGTATATTATGTACATATATGTGTTTGTAGAATATATGCCCTGTATAATGTTACTTGTCTATTGTTGTTTCTATTGTACAGTATGTGTCCATACCGCTATTTGTCTATTGACTGTACAGTATATTAGCATTACTTTAATCCTGCACACAACAGCAAGATTAACATGAAGGCTAGCAGTCATCATTCATCACTGATATTCTTAATTTATTCAAGAAATGAAACAGCAGCTATGCTGTAGATTAAGCTGTTGTGTGTAGGGTTAAAGTAATGTGATTAATTAAATACAGGAATTTTATTAGATGAATCGCATTAAAAAATTTTAATGACTTGACAGTTCTTGAAAATATGCATCCATATGTTTTATCCATATCTATATGTTTGACTTCAGATGGACCTGAGGAGAACCCCTCCAATTCTGGGTTTCTCCAAGCTACTTTAAACTTGATGTTAAAGAAAATTTTATGTTGTCATTCTGTCACATGCTCAAATTAAACACAAATTCAAAGGCCATTTATTTAAAGTGGTATAATAAAAAAGAATATAAATTCTTTTGACCAGACATGGTAAGTCATGGTTTATATATAGGCATATACACATACATGGGCCTAGCTTTATGAACTAAATACCATGATTTAAAAAACACACACTGCTTATAATCAGTCACACTCAGTTGCTGATATTCTGCGTTGTGTAGCAAACTCATACAACTGTAAACATCAGCAATATACATACAAGCAAAACAAAACAAAACATACCTGTCTTAAGTTATACAGAAAAGCAAGAGTCGAAATCACTGACACTGAAATTTAAAAATCTAATGTTAATGCCACAAGCGGAAGACAATTATACAAACAAACAATATATCTACACTGAATGAATGGCATCATGCAGCATCTTGAAATCGCACAAGACAGAAAGAATACAGTGTCACTTAGAGGACATGATGGGTGTAACTGTTATCAACACACAAACAAACAAGCTTCAGTGTATCTGTCTCAGGGTATCTGAGTTGAACAGGAGGAGATAAAAAGGGGAAGAAACTGAGTACAATGAGATTTAGTTTGTATAAGAAATCCCAGTACAGATTGACCAGGACTGTGATGACATACATTCTATTAATTTAACTGTTATGGATTACATTTCATGTTGATATTGTTTTGCATTCATTATGAGAATGAAATCCAGTACAATAGAATGCATGTCAGTATGTTTGTGTCTGTAGATGGATGTTTCTGCTCTGTGTCGGTCTATAGATGTGCTTGAGTCTTTGTGTGCACGCGTGTGTGGGTCACAGGTCTTCCCCTGGCTGGTACTGAGGCTCAGTGGCAGTGAAGTAGTCTTCTAGGAAGCCCTGAAGGTATTCAAAGGTGTGCCTCTCGTCCGCCTCCTTTTTCCAGCACTGCAGCATCAGCTCGTGCAGTGAGGCAGGGCAGCCAGGGGGACAGGGCATCCTGTACCCACGGTCCACCTGCTCCAACACCTCCCTATTATTCATGCCTACACACACGCATGCACACGCACAAACACACACACACACACATAAACACACACACACACAGCACATAACCACACATATTCAAACAAACTTAATACAGTTTTTTTTCTATGTGAACAAAAGAAAAGACTCAGCAGAGTTACAATATTGATTAGGCAGTCTATTGAGTGGCACAAGTTTGAACAGAATTGAGCATTAAGAAAAAATCTATAATCTCTCATTTCTCTAATATTATGCATTATCTCAAAAGCATTTGGATAGCTCTTGAACAAAACCGATACACACCTGGGTATGGCACACGCCCCTTGGTGATGAGCTCAGTGAGCAAGATGCCAAAGGACCAAACATCGGATTTGATGGTAAACTTCCCAAAGAGAGCTGCCTCAGGGGCTGTCCACTTGATGGGGAATTTTGCTCCTGTATCACAGTATAGTGCTACATACTTAGGTTCTTATATTATAACCAGCTGACCACTGGCTGCCCTCATAGGGAAGCCAGTAACTGCTGCTCCCCTATGTCCATAACTGCCTGATATTGGCATTCCAACGGTCATGTTCAGGTGAGTTTGAAGTTATTAAAATTACAGATGTGTACTCTATGGATTTTATGGACATAAATGATGAATGTTGGTGTTGCTTTCATTGTCATGAGGATCAGTAGAAAGTGCAATTTTGTAACAATCAAGAACCAAATATTTCTCACCCTGTCTGGCTGTGTACTCATTGTCCTCAATAAGTCGAGCCAGTCCAAAATCTGCAATCTTACATACAAGATTGTCTCCAACCAGGATGTTGGCTGCACGCAAGTCTCTATGGATGTAGTTCATCCTCTCGATATATGCCATGCCTGCTGCAATCTGAACACACAAACACATATCTGTATGGACCCTACATTACATCAGTGCAGTCTTTTCAGTTATTTACAATATCCTTCCAGAAGAAAATCCAGCAAATCTTTGCAACAGAAACACTAAACATGTCACAGTTTCAGGACTTCTTCAGTGAAAGAAGTGCCCTGAAACATCAGATGGTGCTGGTGTTGTTGATGACTTGGTGCTGGTGTTGGTGATGACTTTCTACCTGTGCTGCCATGTCTACCAGTTGAGGAAGTCTCAGATTTCGCCCATCTCCATCTTTCAGGAAATCAAGCAAGCTTCCTAAAAGGACCACACATACAAAACAACGCACACAAACTTTCATCAGTCTTAGAGTTATAGAGTATATCCATGTCTGCATACATGAGCATTTACACATGGCACAGACCATGTGCATGAGTGAGTGCCATTCATGGGTAAATACACAGTGTGAGTTTACCTTGGCTCATAAACTCTGTGATGATGTAGATGGGCTCCTCAGAGACAACAGCATAGAGCTGCACCAGCTTATCATGGCGAAGCCTCTTCATGATCTGGGCCTCGTCCAGGAAGGCCTCGGGTGACATGGTCCCTGGCTTCAGCGTCTTCACTGCCACTTTGGTGGTGCCATTCCACATGCCTGATAGAAAAAGCATGTGGTGTACACACATGCAGGAAAACACAAATATGACAGAAAAGGGATGTTACAATTAAAAAATGGCTAAACAAACACAAATCTTTAGTTCTGTTAAATTACTATGGCTAATAAGTAAGTAGTAAGCATACAGTATAGCTTAGTGTAACAACAGTAATTGATGTGATTACTTATATTAGTGAATTATGGAAAAAAATCTATGCACATCATGCATACAGATTAACATTTGTAAGAATGTTTCTCATGCTCATGCAAAAGAAAGGACAATGAGTAATCAATCATGCAATTTACTGCGGAGAAGCCTCTGATACCTGGGAAATACCTCAGGGAATGATGAGAGAACTATGCTGATAACAATGCTGAAAATAGCAGCAGAAATATCCCTGAATTATCTTTCCATGGCAGTCTAACAATACTGTAACATTCACTGTAGATTGATAGAGAAAATTAAATATGTATATGATGTTAATTACTGCTAATGCATGAGATATTGATCTAAATGCAGAGCCTTAGCTCCAGCTGGTGGTCAAAGTGGGGGAGGGGTGGGGATGAATCGCTCACCCATCCAAACATCACCGAAGCATCCCGCGCCCAACTTGCGTTGGAGCTGCAGCGTGTCCCGGGAGATCTCCCAAGCATCTTTCCCTAAACCCAGAGTCTGTGGTGTGGAGTTAGGACAGGGAGTGATGAGATAATAACAGAGACCATCACAACTACCTGAGAGAGACCAGGAGAGGGATGGAGAAATAGGGAGAGGTGTTACGATGGAATGAAAAGTTAGAACATGCAGTGATCCAGTGATCAGGAAGTGAACAAACACCCTTTGACCCTCAGCCTGCCTGTCTACATTAGGTTTGCCTTAAAACCTTGGCTAACACTGCCTGACATCCAAGACTGAGGCCTTTAGGTGTTTGTAGTCTCTTTCCCTCTGTTCAGAGTAGTGCTCCCTATAGGAATGTGTCTCTGGGAATACAGTCCCAATGGAAACACATCTCTGTCTGACTGGTTCCTACCCATCCACACTTCTCCGAACTGGCCATTGCCCAGCTTCTTCATGAGCTGGAGTGATTCGCGTGGGATCTCCCATACATCCTTGGTCTTCACTGACAGATCAGCCAGTTTAGGCATACCTCGCCTACAGCTGCCCATCAAACGACAGCAAAGCCCTGCAGCTCGCTCTGAGAGCAAGGATTGGAATTGGCGAAAAGCAATGACAGAGACAGAGGATTGAGAAACAATAGACAGAACATACATATCCAGTATATGGGGACCATTTTATAAATTTCACACTTTTGTTGAAACACTTTTTTGCCCATCACACCATGTGCTTCATGTAAGCCATCAGTGTGCAACATTTCTGTGTGCTTGAACACTTCAGACCTCACAAAAGTGTGAAAGTCATGTTCCTGTAAGCTAGTGCTCTCACAAAGGAAGATGGTGCCACACAATGAAGTAAAATAAAAAAGCAAGTAGTAGGCTTTTTATCACAAAAAAGATTTATAGTATAATTATTATTATATTATTATTATATTTATCAATTATATCATATTATAATAAAATTTTCATGACAGTTTCATGCAGCTTTTTACTATGATGTATTATGCATATAAAAGTCTGCAGAAGGGGCAACAAATAGCCTGGCTAGGCCTTCCTTGCACTTCTGTTTGATTATCATCTCCCTGCAGTGCCAGTCCCATTGAGCTCACATTTTAACCTGTCCAATCAGCGAACAGAGGGAGGCATTGTGAATGGAGAGCTAGAATGCTATCAGTCAAGGCAAGCTATCAGTCAGAGGCTGATCCAATCTTTTTAAACTTAAACACTTCAAACAAGCAATCAAATCTTACTACTGAATGTCCAGACCATCTGTAGGAAACGAAAGTGCAAAATGAGGATCTGGTTTTATTACCAGGCTAGGCTACCAATGGAAATCCTCTGAAGCTCTAGTGCTGATCCATAGTCTCATCTGTATCTGCCATCATTATATGAAATTCATACATACGTCAACATAACCTCTTTTGCTGATTCTTGACCCATAAAAATGTCCCACAAATGTCTTATATGCCACAAATATTTCTAGCCAAAGACATCATTAGTCTAAGACAAAAGTCTGACTGCTTGTCTGTCTATGCTGAATGTGTGTGTCAGTTCACATGTGGGCATATATTCTGGATATTTTGTCTACTTACAAGACTGTGTGTGTTCCACTATGTGATAAGGCAATGTGAAGTGAGTTTGTGTGTGTGTGTGTGTGTGTGTGTGTGTGTGTGTCTGTTATGTATGTATGTGAGAGTGTATGTATGACATTGCCTGCAAGGTGCGTATGAGTCTGTCTGTGAAGTATGTAGGTCTCACCTGTATAATGCTGCACAAGCTGTTGAACTGTGTCAAACTGTGTGCGTGTTGTGATGTAATATCCACCATTGTCCAATTTTCTTATCTTATAGTGCTTCACATGATCTCCCTTATCATCATCCCAGTCACGAATGGACAGTGAGTATGCTCCTAAGAGAGAGTGGGTGTGAGACAGAGAGAGAGAAAGAGAGAGAGATTTTCAACAATCCTGCACAATCCATACTGAAAACTACAGACATATTGGACCCTAATAATTCCTAAGGTAGCTGCGGTAACAGCAGGACGACATCTGTCCTACCTTTTGTGGTCTCACTCTCCCGTATGAGAAATGTTCCTCTCTGGTTGTTTGGACCAAGCAACTGACGTTCTGCATCTTTACGACCCATCTTGCCAAAATACCATCTACATACACACAGAAGCATCCACACAAATGGTACAAACATAAAGGTAAAAGGTCTCCATTTGAAAAAAAGTAAACATTAAACACAACAGCTCCAATCACAAATAACAAATCATAGTTTGGAAGAATAAGATTTTTTTAAGTTGTGTGAGGGCAGAGGTTGGGCTATGATATTTAGTATGCTTGACTGGGTCTTGTAGACATTGCATTTCAAGTAAACAAATACACAAAAATTGTTTCCTAAGTCATTGCTTTCAAGGAAACTCACGTCCAATAAAGTGCAACCCTATAATTCATTTACACTTTGTTGAAGATTTTGAAAGTTGTTATTTGGTCTGGTAAGAACTTCCATCTCCCTCCCCTCCATCACCATGTGAACTTCACCACAAAGTACATTTCTGTGAGTAATATCAGCAAGATCCTCCAACAACATTCGGTCAGACATGTCTAGATGGGTGACTAAATTAATGATTCATGAATTAATTCAATTATCAACGTCTGCAGCATAAATCACAGCTGATCCTAGTTTATACTTTCACATTCTTATAAATGGGTCAATTCTTCTGTGTAGATGGGATGGCAAAATGTACAGTATGTGATATCTTACTCTTCTGCCTGTATCGAGTCCAATGGAGCCACATAGTTGCTGGGAATATAGCCAGAATTCCCTGTGTCTAAAGAACGGGCCTCCCACCAATCACCTTCCCTAGAGGGAGAAGAACACAACTCAGCTGACATTTCATTAGGATAACCTAACACATTGAATTAGGAAAGGTTTAGGACATTCGTGGAGATTCTTTATATAAGGGTGCATCATGTGCTTCCATCAGATGATAGGGGCAGTAGAAGAATAGGCATCTATATGTCTACTGAGTACACTAAACTATATTATGTATATATATAGGCCTGTTGAATAAACTAAACATGCTGTCATATTAGTGGAGCTAGCTTGAAAACTGTAACTCACGTGTTGTTAATAATGTGAAATTTCTCTCCTTTGGCAAATGAAAGATCGTCTTCTGTCCGAGCATCATAGTCATAAAGAGCTATGAAGAGAGTCACACCCCCACCTACACACACACACACACAAACAAACACACAGTTAAGATATACAATAATGTGGTTGTGAAGTCCCAGCACACACAGTGCGCAAAACTGAAATCTAGGGGCACATGCAACAAACACACAAACACACACACACACACACCATACCTGTCAACCTTCCCCTGTTTCCTAGGAATCTCCCTTATTTTAGAATTTTTCCCACTGTCTTCCCGTTTAAGTATTTTCCTGAAAATATCCCATATATTTAATACTTTCAAAAAGTATCAGAATAAAATGTATTTTTAGGATTGGAAGTCAGTCAGTGGTGTGTCTCATTTGCTAACAGTAGATCAAAACAAATCAGTGGTGAAAACACATTGATTAGATAGGGAAGAAAGGCAAAACCCAAGGTTCAGGATGGTGGCTCTGTTGTGTTGAGAGTGGGCTTATGTTCCGTAATGAATGAATATATAAATAACAGCAGTTTTCTTGCTGTTAACAGAGGAATGACAATAGGAAGCTGTTCTAATTTTCCCGTATTTGGGGTCAGGATCCTGGGAAAAATTACATATTTTCAATGTTGAAAGTTGACAGGTATGACACACACACACACACACACACACCTGTAATGGCGTTGCTGCGCTGCTGGGTGCTGCTGGGGAATCCCGGCCCAGGGTTGAAGGGCTGGGCAGAGGGCATAGAGAAGTTGTTGAAGTTGGGGATGAGTTCTGCCCCTGTGTTCTGGGTGGGCTCAGGGGCATAACGGGGCTTGGACCCCATCACCCCACCGCTTGAGTCACATGTTGATTGGTCGGTTATCTCCACTGATTTGGCCTTACGCTGCTTACAGTATGCACAGCCCATCACTATGGAAACACACAAAGCAATCACTGCAGAGATTCAGAGGATAAAAGCTACAGGTCTGTCTCTATGCATGTATATCTGACTATTTAAAGATCTACATGCTGCTCATTCAGAAATGCTGAATACTAAAAATACTAAAAAAAAGACTCCATATTCTCCAACACAATTTACTGTTTCAAATGAATGAAGAAAATCTGTGGTAGCCATGATGATGAATGTCACATAAAAGTAAAGGTCATGAGGGGTCACGTATGGCATCCTAACCTTATTTATTGAGGTCATCTGCCCTTCCACATCCAGAGACAGAGACAGAGAGCTGAAGAGAGAAAAATGTAGAGAGGGAAAGTAAATGGCAGGTATTAAATGTCAAAATGATGTTAAGGCAAAGCTGGGACACTGCAATGCAACAGATTTACAAAAATAGATGGAAGAAGCAAGATGGACAGAGAGACAGAGACATCCCGAATGAGTATTATGATGGAAAGATCTAGAATCAACAGGAGACGCTCACTCTAGCTCCCCCTGAGCTATTCATCTCAGTGACAGACACACACACACACACACACACACACACACAATACATGATGCATGGCATATTAGGCCTGTATCATGTTCAGGCTACTCACATGAGCCAAACCTCATTAAAAAAATACATTTTGTAGTTCAAATAAATTCACACCACACTACACCACACCATGGCCAACTGTAGTCATGGCAAACATGTGACCGACTTCCCCTCCATCTCTACAACTTGACTGTAATGCATCATTGATTGATTAAAGTGACCAGACTATCAACAGGTGCTTCAGTGACTGTGTGGAAGACAAAAGCAAAGGTCATTAACCCTCAAGCTGAAAGAAATTGTGTAGTACCATTTGCAAACACTAGGTGGCACATATCACTCTTAGAGGGAAGCACACATCACCCACGTATTGGTAAACAGAAAAGAAATTGATGAAGCAAAGAAACAGAAGTTAACGACTAGAAGAGGAAGGGACTGGTGAACCAATGAGCTGTGACTCAATACTGTTCCTAAATTAACTAAGCTAGCTAACAAACAAACCTAACAGCCATCTGCCTTCAGGAAGCACTACAACTTACACTTTGACCAGGACCATGACCAGCACTTTGAGCACTTTACTGGATATAGACCACATCTGACTCAATACAATCAGTCACCTTGTACTAGTGGATCTCCTGCATAAAATCGTGTGGTATCTGGTAGCAAATCTTGAGAAAAAGATGAACTGAAAATTGAAGACGGCACTAGTCAGGGTGTCAGGGTAGGCCACCACACTTTCAAAGAAGATATAGAGGGTTGAAATACCACAATTGCCTACGACTGTATACAAAACATATTATGGTTGTCAAACTTTGGTTCAAACCTTACTGCACCACACATTATGGCATGACATGAACATCTGATCACGTGAGCCTGACTGCCTGCGTGGTGAGTGTAACGCCAGGTGAATGTAATGAATTCATGAGTTCTGCAAGCAGCTTTGTGGCAGAACACACAGACAACACCGTCAGTGGGCAGCAAACAAACTTCATTAATTGGTCTGTTTAATGTCAAATGTCCTGCCTATATTACTTATCCACCTTCTGAGAGAAATCATGTGTATTTGGGCCAGCACTACAATGCCATGGCAATAATGAACTGGCAATTCCCTTTAAATTCCCAGCACTGATACAATATTGCATTATAGAAATTGAACTGATAACACTAAACGTGACGTGGTATTTCAATGAGGCTGCATGGTTTAATTCACTTGGGCTCCATGAGACACCTTTTGCTCAAACAAAACGTTAGCCATTTCTTTCTAATATAAACAGACACATAAGTCTACCACAAAGCTTAAAAGGAAATGATGTAGCATGTTTGAAAGGAGCAGCCCTCACCCAGCATTTCTTCTACTAGATTTCAGGCAGAACTCAGTTCAAATGAGCCTCAATGTTCATTTCACTGCCTGAGCCTCATCTCTCCCCTCGAGGCCCAAGGTATCTCTCTCTTCTTCTGTCTCCACCAAACAAACTGATACATTTTAATGTTACAATGTCCATTGAATTACCTAGAAGCCTGTGTGTTTGTGCACATGCACATATGCACATATGTGTGTGTGTGTGTGTGTGTGTGTATGTAAGACAGAAGGAGAGAGGGAGAGAAAGAAACTATGTGCCTGCATGTTTGTCTGTATAAACAGTGTTACAGTATTGTGTCTTGGGTCAGCCATAATTTCAGTTCTGGAAATGACCCCCAAACTCTGATGCACTCTCTCTCACACACACACACACACACAGAGAGAGAAAGAGAGAGAAATACACCACATATTTCCCGCTCTCTGTTGTCCAGTCTCTATCTCTCTCTGCATCAGCACAGCTACAGGAAATCAGCTCTGCCAGCTTCCTGTCCACCCTTGAAAAGACTCCCCCCTCTTTTCCTGTTAGGCGAGGACACAGTCCAGCTGCATTGTGCTGACCAACCCCCCGTACACACAGACACACTGGACAAACACACACACACACACACACACAGAGAGACAAATATATACCCACTCAGTCATACACACAGATGTGTATGTACATATTCCCCCTTCAGAATAATCTTATCTCTCACTGGTCCCCTCTCCCCCCCCCCCCTGTTTTTTTCTCTGGTTGACAGTGAAGACCTTATAAAACAACAAAAGAGAAACTATAAACACATGCTCAAAACCTCACTTGTCCCTCAGACACACACAGACAGCTACTAAGAGCTTTTTTGTTCATCTTGAACACCGCACTGAATCCTCAGTGGCTCAGTGACTGATGGTCAAGCAGAGGCAGTGAACCGAAGGCATCTGAGCTGAAGGCCAAGGCACTGAAGGGCAACAGCGTACCTTTCAAGATCTTCTAAGAGGAAGTTTCACAGGCTACATTTGTACTTGTCACACAGTTTGTATGTCCTATGACAACCGTTTCCCTGATTGTAACAGTTCATCTTTTGTGGATTGCTGGCAAATTGAGCATAATAGCTGAATCGCTCCAACACTGTGACAAAACTAAACACTACAGCACACATGTTCTGTGTGAGAGACTGGGTGTGTGAGAATGTCTGTTGTGAGGTAAGTTTTTAGTGGTTGTGGATGAAAATAAAGAGTGATGAGCCTATTTACTAGTTTAGACTTCCTCTCTGTCAAACCACAGCAGACAACTGTGACAACTAACAACTAACAGAGAGAACACACACAATGCACACCTATAAACTATAACCTATAAAGCACTTCCACACATATACACACACACACACACACTCACACACAGTGCTGAGAGTGTAGTACACGCCCTTTCCTACCCAATCTTCCATAGATAAGGAATTCCCAGTGGAAAAGCAACACAGGACACAGAATGCAGCAGCTCCCACTTTCAAACATTATCACACAAACACACCCAACACACAAACACACAAACACACACACACACACACACACACACACACACACACACACACACACACACAGACTTTCTTCCTATTTGACAAATTCACTCGAAGGGTGACACTAGTTAAAGTGCATTTCCACAGAGAACCTTCTCTGCTTTCACACAGCTCATCATAGTACACTGACTCCTGCCCCAAGAATTGTGCCCAAATAGGTGCTGGGCTGTTTTGTATGTGACACACTCATGAAGGAAGTGTTGGAAGTGTGCTGTCTCCACCTCAGTTGTCTGGCAGTTCACACACTCTTCAACTCTCTCTCTCTCTTCATCCTCTCTAATTTTCCATCCTCTACCAGGAAACTGCCAACAGGAAGAGAAGTGTGTGGGGATCTGAAGTGATCATTCCGTCACTGTAAAATGTTAAAAGCTAAAATGAGGAATCAAAATAATAGGGAACAAATGCAGAAATGGCCAAAGGGAAGCAGTGCCTGGTATAATAACAAGTATTTAAATGTGAACTTACTTTTATCACAATGAGAGGAAGACTTTTTAACATGAAAGTTTTCTATAGGCTCAATCTGCCAAACAATATTGTGAGAGAAATAGGGAGTGAATGCAACATCCTCAGCAGAAGTGGCCTTGAGCAAGGCCCCTAACCCTGCTGAAATGGCTGCCCACTGTATGTGCTAACTGCTGACTGCTTTGTGTGCGTGTGTGTTAATTCACACAATCTCCAGTGTTTTCTGAGAAGTTATAATAAAGTGCCTAAAGTGACTAAAAATCTACTTATTTTTAATGGTTAAAAAAATCACCAAGTTTGGTAAACTGACCCATAAATAAGTATAACAAATGAAAAAATGCTGGCTGTTCCTTGGTTCACTGCAAGGAAAAAAGTCAACTCAATAATTTTTACGTACTGTATAACTCATGTAAAGCAAAATTACAAAATTAGTTATGGTGTATATAAGGAACAATAATAATACTAAAAACGCTTTAAAACATTTATCTTACAGAAGAGTAATAATTTGTAAGAAATTGCTTGATATTAATTAACTAAAACTAAACAAAATAACAAAAACTAGTCATCCTTTAAAATGTATTTCAAAACATTTTGGCAGTTTGGAGAAAAGTTTAAACCAATCATCTTGGCTGACAGTAAAAACAATTGTTATTAATTATTATCATTATATGCAAACTCCTCTGAGCATAGGCCTCCATTTTAACATTAATATAAAGCAAGAAACAATAAATAGCAATAAAGCAATAAACTTTTAAGCACATTTGAGTCCTGAGAATGGCATTGCATTCATACGTTGAATTTAAACATTGCCTGGTCTTTCAGCATGAAATCCTTTTCATGACAGCATTGCAGAACCAGAAATATTAACGTGAGCAGGGTGACAACAAAAGTCAACAAGAAAACTTTTTGTCCACATTGTTCTATTAGTGCTCAAAATTATTTGCATTATCACAGCTCACTATTTTTCAAAGAGACTACATCCAGTAGTCTTACATATCATATTCAAACAGCTATAAGCAAAAAAAAATATTATTTTTCTTTAAACATATTCTAACAGAAAGAATATGTTGTAGTCATTTCCTTCCTGGTAACAGACATGTGTAAAATATGTGTGATTTGTAACTTTATTCTGTTGTTTGACCTGTGACTTATTTTATAGGTCTGTTTTTTCATATGCTTACAGCATAATATGGCTCCCTTTCTCTATGGAAAAATGAAGTTGAATGAAACTGTAAACCAATGAATGTATTTGGTTAAATGTATGAATTTGTAATCAGAAGTGTGACGGTGACCACTGTAGGACATTCAACATGTATTGCATTTGTATGCATGCAATATGTAGAATACAGAATCTAGATTGGGTTTTAGAACATTTATCTCCAAAAAATAAATTTACTGCATTACGAACAATAAACATTTCATTTCGAGAACTATGCCCTGAATGTTGTGTTTCCCATTTTTTCCACAGTGTCTATTGATTGCTCAGTAGTGTAGTTTTGCCTTATGTAAGGAACTGACTTTGGTTCCAGCGCAGTAACAATAGTTCTGATATGAGTTGATTGTTTATTTTTGCAAGAAATGATGGAGAAAACTAATTTAATTGTGAGATCTGGCTAAGAAGTCACAACTGTGTTGTAATTAACTGGAGATTAGGAGATCTAGATAAAATTGTGAATATTACATATCAAGGTCAAACTGAAAGTAAATTCAACACACTGCTATGTCTATAAGCCAACTTAATTTGCTCCACTTCAGCAGTCAATCTTATCATTGTGCAATGTCAAAATCAGTGGTTGTGTGTACACAGTAACACACTGTTGTTCATCCTACCCACCAATATAGCAAGATGTGTGTGTGTGTGTGTGAGAGAGAGAGAGAAAGAGAGAAAGAACAATGGGAAAACACATCTTGGGAATAGGAAGTTAGGTGTCTGAGGCAGAGACTTCCTTTCAACAAATGATGTCAATTTCCTCTACAGAGAGTGAGAGTAACAGGGAGTTAGGTCAAGAGACATATGAGATATGAGAGAAGAAGGACACAAGGATATAGGACGACATATACATGTGCCCACATTTTTCATTTAGGTGCTCAAGCACATGGTTTAAGTACACCATCAACAAATAATTCTGTGGTTCCTTGTTCTACAGAGTGTTAGAGTGTGGTGTGCTCAAGGAGAAGTGCATGGGCCACTTTTTACATAGGTTGTTTTTTTGCTGCTTTCAGAGAAGAAGCTAAGTCCTAAGACGGTAGACACGTCTGACATGTAGAGATGCAAAACAGAAGTACCAAAAAGTTGCCTGTTAATAACTGACGCACTGTTAAGATCTGGAACGATACACCTGGAACAGTAACTATAAAGATAACTGTAACTATAACGATATTTTTGTCCACATTGACCATGAATAACATAAGTCTATTCTCATGTGAATGAGCTAATGTCTGAAATTCCATTGATTCTGATTGGCTGTCAACCTTTTATCGTTCAAAAAATTGCTCTGAAAGTGATCCCAACGACACGTTCCACATGTCGTTGTCGTTATAGTTGTGGTGTGGACGTCGTCATTCATATTAATAAGAGCAATATTTACATTTTTAAAAAATAACAGTCATCATGAATGAAAAAAAACTTATACTACTGCTTGATCAAATTTCCTATTGTGATCCACTATTTAGAACGTGCAAAGTTTACAGACAACCATACACGGATGAAGAAGTTCCACTCTTCTGGTCTTATTACACCTGCATATTATTTCGCCCAACGTGATGTGAAACTCGAAGTTTAAATGTCACGTTAGCATGGGGTTACAATTTAGCGGCCTGGCCGACTTTCGGGGCCTTATCACCACGTGCAATATTTACCAATATACACATGCCGTGTTGTTCATTATCCCTTACTTAAGCTATGCACAGCTTTCAAACATTAGGCTATGTGTCAAAATACTGAAGTTAGGCTGTAGGTGAGGCAATAAGCAGAAATAAACTATTGTATTTGTGTTATTTTTAAACTATTGTAATATGATAGTGCTACAAGAGAAAAAAGTTTTGCAGACACTACCTTAGTGGCCCCAACCAAGAGTCTGGTCAGGGGTCCTTGCCCCAGGTATACACTTATATCTGCAAAGGTTATATAGTCAAGTGAGGAGAGACTAGCGCACACTATATGATGTAGGGATGTGCATGTTAGTGTTAATATCAAGAGCGGAACAAATACTAAAATATGAACAACTACTATAATTAATGTTAATTGTGTTTAAAACCTTTTATAGCCTAGCAGTGGTCCCAAACTATTTTTCTTCTTTGGATGTGTCAGGCATGCCACGCCAAGGGCCAAAACATCCATGACTAAATGTTCACATACCTGTAAACATTGAAAAAGCCATCTGAACACTCACATGACATTGTTATTTCTGACTCAAACAAAAGGAATACTGATCTTAGCCTATTGCAGCATAATGCCTGCCTCAAATCAGAATTATGGTAGAGCAAATCTTGAAAGGCCTAGCTCCTTTAGTTATGCAATCTGTGGAAACATGTTACCTACAGGACTAACTGTAGGCTGATGAATTAAAGCTGCTACATGGCGTTTTCATGAAATACAGCTTAAATGCAGCTTTGCATTTGCTTGCATTGTATTTAATGTGAGGGCTAACATTAAAGGATGTATGGAGAATATGGTGTTTAGGTATTTTTGATATTAGGTCAGTGTGGTATTTTTTCACACATATTTGTTCTTCTTTCCAAGTACTAAAGTAATTTCCCCAGCCAGCATAAACCGCACCATGTATAAACCACAGGACAGTTTTAAAAAAAAAAAACACCAGGGTATTACAGTAACTGCAGTTAACTAAACATTACTGCATTCTCAAGTTTAGCCTTTCCCCATGTATTAACGTAGTTGCTGAAGCTATTTTGCAAAATCTCAGTTGCACTTGGTCTGCTTTATGATCCATATTATTTGGCAAGAATTACTAATATTATACACAATTCAGTACACTGTTTCAAGAGAATTGTGAGAATTGTGTTTATTGTACATTATTTGTGTATTTGAAATCATGTAAGTCACATGTTGAGGTGTTTTGGGCCACGTATGACAACTGTTGTACTGGAGTGTAAATGTGAATGTGTCCCAATGTGACATTGATGGGGAAAGAGGAAGAGAGGCAGTAAGAAACCTGAACACAAGTAATCAGCAAAATATTTTGCTCTATACTGCAAGGCGTCTCAGCAATTCACTAATGATTTGATCATCCAAGATGCATTTTCAAACCAAAAGCAAAGATGCATCATTTAAACCAAATGGTATTTTGCGTTATGCAGTGGTTCTGTTGTAACTGTCCTGATGGAATTGTCATCACTGTAAACTAACTGAACACACACAGGGCCCCGCCACTTTCAGCTTGGCACCCCGTCAAAACACCCTTGGGTCAGAATGTAGTTGAGGACAAAATACTACACACACACACACACACACACACAGAAACACCTGCTAAATATCAGGGGCACGGATGAAACGAAGCGCAACCACTTTCTCACTATAAGTGTGTTGGGTTCCAGTGTACACCAAGTTAAATTAAGTTATGTCAAACCGCTGAAAATTCACACTGAGGAAGTAAACTAAGGTTAAATATGAAGATTTTAAAAGATATCAAGCCATGGTTTGTACTGATAAGACTGCTTTTGGTTTATACATTAAGATGCTTATCAGATGCATTCAATTGCTGTGAACTTGTGTGTAGTATAACGAACTTATTTCAAGTGTAAATTGAATAAATAACACATTTCTCACATTAAGTACATTATTACAGCATAAATAAGAGTTGCTACTTTCTTTGAGGATTTCTTTTTACACAACAGAGATTTGGTTAGCAATATTCACAAATAAAGTTCCCATACCAGACATCAACTGTTGCATTGTCACTTTAGATCAAGGCCAACAGACTATTACTGGCAATCATGTCAGGCCATATGGTAACACATCCCTTTGTCTGAACAAGTACTAATCAACCTTCCAAATCACTGATTCCTTGTTCTACAGAGTGTTAGAGTGTGGTGTGCTCAAGGAGAAGTGCATGGGCCACTTTTTACATAGGTTGTTTTTTTGCTGCTTTCAGAGAAGAAGCTAAGTCCTAAGATGGTAGACACGTCTGACACGTAGAGATGCAAAACAGAAGTACCAAAAAGTTGCCTGTTAATAACTGACGCACTGTTAAGATCTGGAACGATACACCTGGAACAGTAACTATAAAGATAACTGTAACTATAACGATATTTTTGTCCACATTGACCATGAATAACATAAGTCTATTCTCATGTGAATGAGCTAATGTCTGAAATTCCATTGATTCTGATTGGCTGTCAACCTTTTATCGTTCAAAATAACACATTTCTCACATTAAGTACATTATTACAGCATAAATAAGAGTTGCTACTTTCTTTGAGGATTTCTTTTTACACAACAGAGATTTGGTTAGCAATATTCTTTTTCTGACATAACATGTTGTCCTAAGTCAGAGGAGACATCACACTATCACTGAACTTTGGTTGGAACAGTACAGCATACACCCTACTGCAATTAGACGGAACTATCCAACACTTTAAGGAAATAGCTAATACAAGATGCCAATTCTCTCTATTTCACATGCACCATAAACACACACAACCCACACTCACCGCACCCACTTCCTCCTCAATAGGAGGTAAAGCCAGGAAGTGACCTTGTAAAGAAAATGGAAGTGCACCACACAGACTCTCTTTACTCTCTCTACATAACCTTTTTCATTCCATACTTCATTGGCATAGCTCACAAATTCATATGAGGACAAGTGGCACAGCCATAGTCGTAGGCTATTTTTCGCACTTGCAAGAGAGAGTACACACACACAAATACACAAGACTGGCACACCGTTGAAAAGTTCACTGTCAAATAAATCCACTGTTTAACACACACATAAGCTTTACATGCACACACACACACAGAGTGAGAGAGAGAGACAGAGACAGAGATAGACAGAGTACTGAGAGAAAGCTATTCCCCCCAAACCACATCAAAGAGTATGTAGGCCTGTGCCCTACTCAGCAAACAGAGTCTCTCGTGAACACCTGTTTCTGGTAGCCTGTTTCTGGCCATATAAAACCTTTTGTTAATTACATTTTAATTCAAGCATGCAACCACCATCAGTTCCAAGCAAGAGATGTATGAGCTGCAACTACTAGTTAAAACATTAAAATCATACCCATTCAAAACATGAAATGCTCTTGTTGAATCTTTACCACCCCTTTCTCCATCTATTCAGTCTCACTAATTACACACCAGACACACTATCTTTCTTCTCAATCTCTCTCTCTCTCTCTCTCTCACACACACACACACACACACATACACATACACACACACACACACAGACATACATCCCTTCTCTCTCTCTCTCTCTCACACACACACACACACGCAGAGTAACTCACCTGTTCACCGTTCCGAGCGACTGGGACAGTGAAGACCAGCGATTGAGTCGGCCGGAGAAAGCGACGAAGATTCGTCTCTGACGTGCGGGAAGCGACCGTATTTGCTCTGTCCGGAAGGGTTGAATTCTGCGCGCAATATCAGCCCTCCCCTTGCAACTTCCCCTTGTCACCCTTAGTGCTAAAGAGGCAAACGCACTACAGCCCTCGAGGTATGTTGTATACAACGTACCTCGAGGGCTGTAGTGTGTTTTTATATACATATATATATTTATATATATATATAAATTTGCTGACTGAATCTACTCATGGACGACTTTAGATATTTGGAGCTTAATCAAACACACATGAAGCGGAATGTGAACAGAATGTAGGACATTAACAGAAGAAAATCGAGGTAGCTGTCAGGCTGGAACCTCATTTTAGCCTATACAATTAGTAAATGAAGAAGTGAATGATCAGCAACAATGTCATGTGCCTTGGGAAGTTCACATTGACCTCTAAATGACTCGGTTCTGTTGTTACCATACGTGCCTCTTCTCAGTGGTGTTATGCCCACATGCAGACTTTTCAGCTGTTTTGTTCCTGTAGCTTATATACTGCGTCCCTCTCTTCTAAATGGCTGGTTATGCTTCTATTGGATTTTGTCACTTTATTCTTGCATTTCTTCATTATGTTGAAATTGTCCAAAGAATGAAAGAGAACACACTTTTTCTAAGATTGTAGTGTTCCCTCTAGCGACCGCAGTGAGAAATTAGGCTACCTCTGTGAATTTTCTTTTACAGTTTTTTTCTCTTACAGTTCATGTGTGCACTCACTTCTTTACTGAACACCAACTAATCATTGCCATGTTATAGCCCTATGCAATGACTTAAGGTCAAGTTACGAATTTTGATCTGTGCATAACAATATAGCAGAGGGCACACACACGCACAAAGTTAATTTTGAAAAATCAGCTTTAAGATTTCTGTCCAATTCCACACTGAATTACTTGCATGCTTACTGTGTATATTTCAATTTCTCCACTCAGACTATACAAATTGATTGCAGAGGGAAGTGCTTCAAGTTTAGAACAATAATGTGTACATGATATATACATAAATGTAAGATATGAAAGTGTTTATTACGTGAGACAAAAGCTTGCCGTTGAGATATGTTTATAATACTTTAATACTTTGTTTATAATACTTTGTGATTCCTTTTGCAGGAGATGTGAAACATTTGGCATTTTGTGTGAGCAACTAATGGATTTATGTGTAAAGTTATGAGAAAGAGAGACAAGGCTTTGAAAATGTGTGTAAGCAGTTGAAAAAATGTAACTAAAATGTAGAAGATTAGAATAAATCTGTCAACTTTTACTTTTACTTCACTACATTTCCTGAGTTACTTGCATACTCCACCACATTTTCAGTTACGTGGAAAGACATTAGGATAAGTTTCTGTTCAATTCTTGTTTCCAGTAGGCTAATATAGGTGTTACATTAGATCTATTATTCTACGTAAGATATGTTCAACAAGATCCAGCAATGTTAATAATAGTGAGATGATCACATCTATGATGATTATATTTACAATTACATAATTTATGCCTAATACAAAGTCCATTTAGCTCATCTAGGCTGTCCTCCTTTTGTTTGAAAGACACGCATGATTATTTCTGATCACTAGATAGTATTACAGCAATGTCAGACGTGATTAGCCCGAAATCTGAGACCTGAAGTCAGCCTACATCATATCTTGGATAGGCCTACCCAATCATCATATCATGGTCTTCTCAAACTTTCTAAACATTGTCTTATCTTTAAAGTTTTTTTTTTTTTTTTATCTGTGAAACCCTTTATCTCTGTGTTATATGTGATGTTTTGAACAGCAAATTCAGCAATTTTTTTTACCACGGTATTAATTAACCATTTAATTGTATTTTACTGGTATGTTGCAGGGATCATTGACACTGATGTGTTACATGAATTGTGTATTGATTAGGTCCTGGTGTTTTCATTTGAACTTTCACTGTGGTGGTCTACCTGGTGACTGGAGTATGCCCATGGGACACCTTCCAACTGTAATAAGACTTTGATACAGTCAACAAACAAGCCATGAGAATAGAGATAAGAAACCCACAGGTTTGACCAGTGTTGCCTGATTCTCCCCATTTATTAGAGATGTGCTATACAGAACACCACTCAATACATGTAGGCCAACTACTTATACTATAATCCCAATAAAAAGACATTGTGCACATGCTCATGCACACACACACACACACACGTGCATGCGCATTCATGCACCAGCCAACCTTTCACTCCAGGAAGTCCACACCTGGTTAGGAGTCCCCTCTCTGCCAGTCCTGCCCCCCGGCACGTCCTGATGGACCAACACCCCTCAAAGAACTCTAAGCCTGATTCTGCTAGAGTGCCATCTCAGACACACCACAGCATGGCCTCCTGCGTTTATGACCTCATAAATGTCCTGACTCTGAGGCATTAGATACATACACAATTCATCTGCACAAGAAGCAGGGGTTAAAAACCAGACAAGACTGCTTTGTTTTTTTTAGACTTGATGTGTGTATGAGAGAATGAGAGCAGGAGAGAGTGAGAGCATGAAAGAGAGAGGCAGTCTTTTGGCTGTTTGTGTTTATAAATTAGTCATGCATCACTGCAAACCTGTCAACATCATACAGGGACACTCCTGGGTGGTATTTCATTGCAAAAACAAACAGCAAAACAAACACACACAGACATCTTTTAATTCAGTCTTAAATTACCTTTATATATATTTCATATAAAATATAATATAACTTTCACTTTTGGCAGTGGACTGAAGGGGAAGCCGGAGAGGAGGGTGGATATGGGATGGGGGGTAGGGGGGCAGATAGTACGCTAAGCCTCCACTGGCCCCATGTTGCCCTCGGTGGCAGAACCTCTTACCAGCACTCAGGCTGCCCAGGCACCAGGGACCTGTGCCCATACACAGGCTGGTACCCAACTTCCTGTGTGTGTGTGTGTGTGTGTGAGAGAGAAAGAGTGTATGTGTGTATCTGTGTGGAGGGGTATTTATGGTTTACCAGGCCTCTCTTCTGCACAGACACCTGGCTGGCAAGAGAAGGCATTCCAGTGTGTGCACATGCACACACCTGCACACACACACCTGCAGACCAGAGGAGGATGGGGTCTGTCAGGGTCCCTGTGGCAATCAGTGCTCTATCTCCTAGGAGACGTGTGTTGGGAGGGGCTACATGGAGTAAGAAAAGCATGTGTGGATAGGGGAGGTCAGTTTTTTAAAGCTCCTGGGGGCTTACAGGAACTTAAAGGGGAAATGCTGAGTGTGGTCTCCTCAGACGATCTTGTTCTCCAATGCAGCGATCCTCTTTGTCACGCTCTCCAGTGAGCCTCAAGTCAAGGAAGATCACATTCTGATGATGGCTCATAAAAAAAACACACCTTTAAAGAATCCTTTTTTGCTCACCAATATGTGCACTTCTCATTTTATGTTCCAGGAAACCTGCAGAACACATATTCTGCTCCCTTAAACACATGGAAATACATTGACACATACATCAGTATAATAATATGAAAGGATATATTTTTTCGTTAATGCCTGTAAAGCATCTTCTACTTTTTTCTGGAACTTAACGATAGAGTCACATTCACAGGGATCCTCCTCTGTAGGGAAAAAACAGTCATATTTCATATTTCCATTTCTGTATGCTCTAGTACTAATGTGTGTGTATGTGTTGGAGAGAAAAAGAGAGACAGAGACAGAAAGACACACAGATGTTCTCACCCTGGCAAACATTGATTTGCAGCTTCTTGGCTATTTGCGTCATGGCTTTGAAGTCAGCCGTGTAGAAGTAGTGGTCAGCGATGGGCTCTGAGGCAATCTCCCTCAGCTCATCCTCCACTGCGTTACCCACACCCACTGCATACATCTTGAATCCTAGTGCACACACAATGCCCATAAACATGCTATACATGTAAATGTAAGTGCACACACATATACCTGCATGCACTGAAACTAAAATCTACCATGGCAGGTGATTTCCCTTGATTTTCCTTCCATTGCCCTTCCCCCTTCCCTCCCTCATGCTGTCACAATGACTTTTCCTCCTCTTCTTTCAAACTAATTTCTTGCCCTTTTCACCTCATCTGCTCTTTCCTTCACTCACTCACCCTCTTCTATCCTCTCTTTCCTTCACTCACTCACCCTATTCTATCCTCTCTTTCCTTCACTCACTCACCCTATTCTATCTCTCCCCTGTCCACTCAAGTTGCGCAGAAAGTCACTGATTACTCTTTACACCTTTAAAGAGTAAAAACATTATCTTCATTTTTAAAGTAGTTAGTTGCATTAATAGTTAGTTGCATGACTATTACATTGCCACTAATACTGTACCATTTTCATTCTATCAATAATGTAATATATTAGCCTCTGTAATACTACTATCATATTGGATAGTGTAATCCAATACACTACTACTGAGGAAAGTAACATCACTACAATGATTCATGACTGAGTAATGTGTTACTGGCCAGTATGGGCCCTCTCACCATTTTCTTTGGCCTTGCGTGCAGCGTCTCCGATGTAATCCTGAGAGCGTCCATCTGTGAAGACAATGCCCACTTTGGTTACACCGGGACGGGCTCCCTGGCCCTCAGTGAAGCTGTTGGCCGACAGGAACTGCAGTGCCTGTTGAGGAGACAGGATTAGACATTGTGTGTGTGTGTGTGTGCATGTGTAAAACAGAAGATGCCTTTTCAGAACACCTACCAGTCCAGTCATAGTTCCACGCTCCATGTAGGCCATCTTCTTGACGGCATCCTTCAGATCTTTCTTGTTGTTGTAGCGGCCCAGAGGAAACTCCTGCCTGACGGTACTTGAGTACTGCACCAGCCCCACGTGGGCACGGGTCTCACCCACGTCCAGCTTGTCCACAATCTGGTTGATCCATTTCTTCACCAGCTCAAAGTTCTCTGGCCGCACACTCTTAGAGCCGTCAATCAGGAACACTACATCAGTGGCTGAGTTACTGCAGGCTGCAGAAAGGAAATGGAGAACAGACAGACAGAACAAAAAAGAAAGAAAGAGGGAAAGTGAGAATTCCACTGTGCTGTGTTTCTGAAAGGTTGGTGTTCACACCTGACAGCATGAATAATGCAGGATGCTTGTATCAGAGACAAGAGATGTACAAACACACACATGCCCAGAAAGACACACTTGCAGGTACACATATATGCACATACACAAACACACAAACACTCATGAACTCACCACTGCATGTTTTTCCATCCTCCATCAGGCTGTGGCCATCATGGCAGGCGCATTTGAATGATCCAGGTGTACTGATGCACACCTGCTCGCAGTCATGATCACCAGTAGCACACAAGTCTGAGACTGCTAAGCCCAGGCACACATGCATGCACACGTGTACACACACACACACACACATATGCACACACACACATACACACAAACACACACGCAATGCCATGCAGGCATGCACACACCCACACATCCTCACATGTGCATAGAGGGATGTATGTGTGCACACACAAACGCACAAACACACATCAATGCACACATACACACATTCAAACACACACACACACAAACACACACACAGCAGCAGGAGCAGAGGAGCACGAGAGGAGAGGTTAGAGGGGAGAGAATGACACTATGTCAGTTTGAGGACTTGGGAACTAAGATGAGAATCTACATCACATTTAAAGATCCACTGAAGTCTGCTAGCTGCAGCATTAGCCATCCCACTGCTGCTTACGTTACTGTTTCTGGTCCTGTCAGCACCTCCACAGAGGACAGTGGATCCTTAAAAACACACGAGGCAGGACTAGCAGAACAGCACATGCTGTACAACCTAGATGTTTTAAAAGATAACTTACTGATCACAACAGGCCCCACTGCCATCCTGATTATGAATGGTGTGTTTAGAATAAGAGTGTGGAGGCCAAAAGGAGATAGTTCCTTAAAGCCATGGATGTAATCATGTATGTAGATCCATGCTTAATAATAGGCTGTTTGGTCAGTTCTAACCTGCTCTGAGTTTGTAGGTCCTGTGACCTATGAGGAGCTGGGTGATTGAGGTAGGATCAAGGTGCATTTGCACACAACTACTACTACTACTACTACTTCTACTACTACTACTACTACTAATAATAATAATAATAATGAAACTTTCCTTTTGTTGTCCAATTAGCCCTAGTAGCTTGTCACTGTACTCTGTTTGTGCTGTCACAGAGATAGGGCCCATTGTGTCAGTGAGCAAGTGTGCATATGTGTGCTGTTCTGACTCAGTCCTCAAGTCTGTAAAACTCACACAGCCACTCATCGTGAAGTGATTCAAGCAAGAGGTGATCCTAGTGGTTAATTTTTTCACAGAATGGCCAAGAGGGGCATTCCTTTTTCATTAAGCCATGCCCACTTTTGGCTTCCTTTAGCTGCGGTTTGAAGAGCCTCCCTTTTCCAGACCCCGCCACCTGTTTTATCCCCCTAACACTCCCTTCATTCATTCATTCCTCCCTCCCTCCCTCCATCCATCCATCCCTTACTCCATCCCTCTGTCCCACCCTCCCTCTGTGTCTCACCGCAGAAGGCTTCCTGGAACTTCTTGGTGAGTTTCTCGATGAGGCTGTAACTCTCCACATAGTCGGTGTGCTCCTCCAGGGGCTCACTGGCCATCTGCTTCAGGGTATTCATGTCCACACGCCCCACACCAATGGCAAAGATCTCAATGCCGGCATCTCGTGCACGTGCAGCCACCTCACGCACATTATCCTGTGGCCGTCCGTCTGTCACAATGATGGCCACCTACATACAGACACACATTCATAAACACACACAAATGTATACACACAGACTCAGATCTCAAGTTCTTGAACTGGTGACCACTTTGTTGTTAACTTATCCAACTCCAGTGAACTATTCTCTCTCTCACTGCAACATCTCATTTGAGATTAAATCTAGTGGACAGATGCACTAATGCAAATATTATAGTATATTTTTAGTATACATTTGTAATATTTAATTTGTCTTTAAAGTTTTGTAATGATTTTAAATTGTTCCACCAATCAAGCACAAAGACCGAGATGAGGAACAGAAATATAGTAAGAAAAATGCCTCGGTTCTCCTATTCATCAAGTGTTTCAGTGTGTGTATGTGGGTTTATGTATGTACGTGTGTTTAAGTAACCTTGCTGACTCCTTGGCTCTTGACACGTGCTCCCTCAGCCTCACTGAAAGCCACATTAAGGGCAAACTGAATGGCCAGTCCAGTCATGGTGCCAGTGGACAGGGGCTCAATCTTGCTGACGGCCTTCGTCAGGGCAGCCTTGGAGCGGTGGGCCTTGAGCGAGATCTCGTTCTTCACACGGCTGGCATAGTTGACCACTCCCACACGCGTGGCCTCTGGTCCTACATCCAGCCCCTCGATGACTTTAGCCAGGAAGACTTTGACCTGCTCAAATTCAGAAGGGCGCACACTACGGGAGCTGTCAATGATGAACACCAAATCAGTGGGGCGAGTGTTGCACAGACCTGCCGCTGTGGTGGAGAGAACAGAGAAACACAGTTACACATACTGTAGATGAGGAAAGAAACAGTGAGAAAGAGATGTGATGTGTCTGAGAGGGCCTAGATCACCTGATGGTAAATGAGAATTCCATTTTCAATTAAATTATATTTATACAGCACCTTTTACAATAGTATTGTCTCATGGCACTTTACAATAAGAATAAGTCAATCAAAACCAATTTCAGATTACCATCTTTCAAAAGCAGTCACACACTACACGATTGACTTACTAAAAAGTCAACTATCATTACTGTGTAAGTCCTCTTTATGATAAACCATTGAGATTGTGATAACCAGTGAAATTTAATTAAGTCAGCAGTCATTGTCATAAAAATGAATTTTCTGCACATTTACAATAAAAATATTCCCACTTATCCAATGTGTAGACTAAATAAATGATTTTAAAAACACAGAAAGACAGATCAATATGCAACCTGTGAGCCTTAATGGCAACAATAGGTAACAACATCAATTCCAATTTTTTTTTCAGTAGTACTGACAAATACTAAATAAACCATATAATCACATATAATCACACATATAGCATTTTTCAGCAACACTAGTCCCCCGTGCTTTGACTATAGTCTGAACTGCAATCATTGCAATCATCACTGTTAGATTCTTTTGTGAAAAAATCCTTACCAGGTAATTGAAATAAATCACAGTGTTGTCACACACATGCAAACACACAAGTACACGCATCTCACCCATAGCGGCAGCATTCTGTATGTCAATGGTTGTTCCCTGCGCTGCCCTCATGCCGAGGAGCAGCAAACACACGACCTGCAACCATCCGGGGGCCATGGTGAGCGCTAGGGCAAAGTGTCACAGACTGACAACCAGCAACAGACTGACTGGTGCATATAGAGTGTGGCCAGTTATCAGCCCACTCCTTCACTACCCAAAAGTCAGCACCAGAGACAGCCCTCTGGGGGGAGAAGGAAGGAGGTGGTGGTGGTGGGAGGTGGGGGTCTCCTCCAAAACCTGAAGGGGTGGGCAGGAAAGACAAACAC
Source organism: Tenualosa thibaudeaui (assembly GCA_027481765.1). Classification (NCBI taxonomy): domain Eukaryota; kingdom Metazoa; phylum Chordata; class Actinopteri; order Clupeiformes; family Clupeidae; genus Tenualosa; species Tenualosa thibaudeaui. The sequence goes on from JAIFZK010000151.1 coordinate 73,238, forward strand.
ACCTTGATGTGTGTGTGTGTGTGTGCGCATGTACATACGTGTGGGGAGTTCTAATGGGGCCCTGCCCATGTTTTTAAGATCAGGGCCGAACCCAAATAAACATTGAGCTGAATGTGTGTGTGTGCGCTCTGATGAATTCCTCCTCTCTGTTCATTTTCCCTCCTAAATTAACCTGTGTGGCAGACTCAGGAATTCAAAGCAGGAAGTCTGAGGCCCGAATTCACATAGACAGCTCTGTGCCTGTTTGTATGTGCTTGTGTGTGCATGTGTACTGTACAAAATTCAACATTTGTGTGTGTGTGTGTGTGTGTGTGTTTCAGTTCTTCAAGTACCACTAACTGGTAAGCAGGTGATAAGACAACTGGTGGGTGTCCTCTGTTGCCTGTGAGACGATAGCAAATGATGGCACAGGAGACACATTAACATTTACATTCCAGGCTGTGGATAAAGTTCTTGACAGCAGGGATATTTAGTAGCTTCTCAGATGTGTGGAGGATTCTAAAAAAATTCTAGAGAAAATAAGAGTAAAAACTAAGACTACTTCAAAGATTTATTTTTTAATGACAGAGAAAGGAGAAAGGAAAGCAGACATTCAGCTAAAATTTGGTGAAATATATATAGCTGTGTGTATGTTCTTCTTCCTGTCAGACATTTTATATCATTGTACAGTTTTTAAAAATAAAACATTGTAACAATATTTGTGTGAACTGTGAGCTACTGTGGAAATATCAATTTTCTCCCTGGATTTGGTTGTATGGCTGCCTGTGTTTGTGTCTGCATGCCTGACTGTGTTAGTGTACTTAAGACATATGTGAAAGACTCCTTTGAGTCGGCTGCCTCTGGCATACACTAACTGAATGTAAGTTTTCACTCTGTAATGGCTTAGCTAATGAGCATCTGCCCATCAAACACACACACACAAACCTGATCTGCTGTTCAAATACAGATGGTCAGGGTGTCTGAGGTCAGAGCACTATTGCCAGTCAGTGTGTACCCAAACACACTCTTAATATTTGTTTCACCTCTCTTCATGTCTCTAATGTTTGTCACTTACCATTTCTCTGTTGAGTACACAAACATATAAAGTATTTTTAAAGGTATTTGGTATTTGGAATTTGGAAAGAAATGGAAGAAGTGGCTAATTTTACACATGCGAACACCCCAACCCTGAGTCCACATATCATTAAACTATAAGTGTACAAGGTAAATAGTAGCTTCCTGTAACCACTTACTGTTTATTTAGTATAAAGGCCCAAAACACGTAGTCCCTCATGCAGCAAAGACCAACATCATATCAAACATCATATCAAAATGAATCACGATAACCACAGTACTAATCACACTGGCATTAATTTACTGTTTTGAGAGTACTTTATTGCCTTGGAATGGCATTGACAAAGGTCACACCCCACCTGGTGTGGCAAAGATCATTCACTCAAAATGAAACAGTCACACCCTACATAAGGAGGCATTAACAGACCTGCATCTTAATTGAAACTATATCAGATTCAGAGGCTGGGAGGAAAATACTTCGGGGAATCTTATGTGAAAATATTTTTTAATGTTTGTTTTTAATTGTGAATACTTTGTTGGGCTTTTTCTGCCTTCCAATGTGGGTAATTAGAAAAAGTTTGAGAACCAGTGTTGGACTTAAAGGCATACCAGGCAAGACTACTATTTTTTTTTACTTTCAGAGTCCTCCTTACAGTAACAGATTTAAAAAAAAATAGCAATGACATTGTACATTCTCACCAATCCATGTAAATTTGTTTGCAAACCAAAGAATAGGGCCCATCAATGATTTTCAAGGTTACGTTTACTCACAGCTGGTAATAAACACCATTTTGGTTTCATTCAGTTTCAGTTTCATTTTTACTGCCTTGCCGTGTAATAACCACGAAATCTACACCAAGGGAGACCAAGAGAGCCTTCAGTTACCCCATAATGAGCCATTTAATCATCCAAATGACTACATAGCTGGTAACTTTACCTAAAACCGTTGGTGTGCTTTTAACTATAGTTTGAACTATAGTAAGTTGTGTAGATATAACAACCACTGGCATTCCACTTACAGTCATGGAAAGAAATAGACAAAATAATTTTAATGCAACTGTATATGCTGTGTGTGGAAGCCTCTTGATGCTCAGAACTTGTCTGAAACAAAAAGGTAACCACTGGTCTCTCGCTCACACACACACACACACACACACACACACACACACAAGTATGTCCTATAGAGGAATGTTTTTGTTTGTCATCTCTACCTTTGCAGTACATTTATAACCTTCAACATCCCGTCCCTAAACACTCACTCACTTACACTTATACACACACACACAAATATGCAGGCCCCAACATTCTCCAAAAACATACAGAGCTCTCCTTCATGGCCCTGAGCTCTCCTCTGAGCTGGTGGAGAGCGTGGACACTGAGCCCCTCTATATGGAGGGAAGATGAGGTGGGAGGATGCCAAGGCAGTGTGGCTACTGAAAACATCTACAGAAGATGTACATGCACTCACATGTTTGTTACGCAACACACGCAGCTTCAGAGATGGATGTACCCACCATGTGATCTGTGCCATATATTGTGTTTTAAAAATATATCCTGTTAGTCAAAATATCATACCTGTTATTGATTTACTGAGAAAAAACGGTTCACAGAACAGTCTAACAACTTTAAAACCCCTGACAGATGGTTTTGTTGTTTTGTTGAAAGTGAGGTTGATAGAGAGAGGCAACCTGTTTGACAGGTAATCTCCACTGAGAACTCCACACTACACCAGCTAGGCCATGCGTCAGGGGGCTTAAGTTATGCACAGGCCAATGTGTTAAATTAGCTAGCCATTGAAGAAATGTTAGAATACCTATGTGCCAGCACTGGCATCATACTCTAAGCATCAAATACAGTCAAGTGTCTCAGCAGCGCTGGGATTCTTTTCTGTGATGTATAGGCTAGTGCTCTGGTTTTATAAGTCTACTCCAAAGGATAAGACCTGTACGTGTGCTCGTCTTTGGAAGTAGGGAGATATCACATCAAAAATGCTCAATGCACATATTCATAGTGCTGTCATTAATTATAAAAGAATCATAAAAGACTCACTCAAGTCTCAAGAGGAATAAACTCAGGCCATACACCCCATAGCAAGCTGAACAGCCACGGTGGCAGATTTAAATTTGACCCGAAACCAGACCAAATTTTCGTACAAGCAGCTAACGCTAACTAAATGGGGCGCAGGAAAACAAAACAGGAATTTCGTCGCCCAGTTCAGTTAGCATCGGTTAGCATTGGCTGCCATTTCTCGTTCCTATTCCTACCAACAGCACTCAGCAATCTCAAACAACAGGGTTATGGGTTGACTGACTCCAGACAAACACCACCATACAGTTACCACCATACTGGACTACCACACAGGCATTCAGTGCCTACACAGAACTAAAAAAGAATATTTAAATAAATCCTGCTGTCTACTGTACTTACACGTGCCTGTAGAAATGCATTTTATACTGTCTATCTGTAAGGTATCGGCAATATAGTGGGGGGTTTTGTGTGTGTGAGTGAGTGGGGGGTGGGGATGGGGGTTGGAAAGGTTGCTAGGATTTCGTGTTTGACCACATCCATAAATACTGAAACAAGTCCTCTTTCTGTAGCCTGAGTTCACTGATTAAATATTAGTCTCTGCAGCGGAACCCCCCCCCCCTCCACACACACACACACACACACACACACAACCTCTTTTTCCATCGTGTACTTACACACACACACCTGATCCTGTGTAAATCCAGACCCAATCAGAATCATAGAAATCTGTGGTGTGTGGTGCATGTAGAGGCTAACCCTGCTGTCTGATGCTTGATGCTGCATGATGTAGTGCAGAGATTCGCCAACAACTCATAGAGCAACATTTCATCTGATTAGGTATAATAGAGGGCTCTGATGAGGCAGGTTTTCATTCACGAAAAGGATTTCAGTCTTCCCACAGAGCTAGGTGAGGACACCACAGCAATCCTGAGAAATATGGTGTGATTCTATCTATAGTTTTGTTGTTTGAGGTCACTGAGTGCTGTCTGTAGGAAAAGGAATTTGATACAACAAACCAGCAGCTAATGTTAACTGAATGAGGCATAGGAAAATGAAAGTGAAAGTGAGTTTCGGTGTCACATATTGTCCATGTTGCATCCAATTTTGTCATTCTTTTTCTTACTGAAAGCACTCAATGACCTTGAAAAGGGCTATGGATTGATTCACACCAGATTTCTTGTTTAAGAAGATAATTGTATCCTTATAGTAAAAAAATACATTGCAATAGTGCAAAATGTTAAGGAGCTATGTGTATACACTTTAGGTTAAAACATCCAGAAATATCCTCAGTTACAGTAACAAATGTGAAGAATCAACCATATTAATGAAGGCTAATATCAAAAATGCCTAAGCACCTTGTCATCCAGACATCCTCTTACATCAGCATGCTCACCAACTGTGCATTAGTCTGTCACATTCTACCATGTGTGGCTGCTGTATTAAATACAATGCAAGTGCAAGGCAGCAAGGCTGTATTCAAGATGAATCAAAACCCAAAGTATTCCATGAAAATGCCACATAGTAGCTCAAATCATACATTCGTGATCAGAGGTGTGGCTAGAATGTCATCACTAGGTGGGCATTGCTTGATTGCAGTAGGCTTACTTGTTTGCGTCCATAAACACTAAATGGATGCAAACACCCTCATTTGTTTTGTAGTAGTAATATGTTGAACATTGGTGGTGCAGGCTAATGACCTATGCAAGGCTCCAGCACTTGTAGCTCAACCAATACAAGGATATTGAAAGCATTTGTAAAGTTTTTGTACACAGCTACTGAAGAGGGCCTGGGGGTCCTCCCCTAGAAATGTTTTGGAAAATTGGAAGTAATTTCCTGCATTCTGGTCTGTTTTCACGGGTTGTTAGACAACCCCCCCCAATCATTTCAAATCCAAACCCTGAACCAAAGACTTTTGATTCATGCCAGTTATGTATTTGAGGGCTCAGGGCTTATAGGGGTACTGGAATTCAGCATTGTCATCTAGGCTACTCTGATTAAGTTTTAATTTGTTCTCATTTGCAAAAGTGGCATATGCTATAATTTGTCCTAACATTTAGAGTAACCATAGGCTATGTGTTTGTTTACTGTAATTCTGTTGATTAAGTAATTCATATTCATGTATGGACTCCATTTATTAAAAGACATTTGCTTTTGTCATTTTCTCCATTGCCGGAGAAAATTACAGTTGTCAGTAGGAAAGTTGTAAGTATGGCTCAGTCGTTAATATTGCTACAAGAGATTCTACAGCAGTCAGAGAGAGTAAAAGCGGAGCATTCAGTGATCTTTGACAACGTGCACTGCTATTTTGCTAAATTGTGTCACATTCTTTTAGGCTACATACAGAATCTGATTATGTACCTATTACAGAACAATTGGTTTGTCAACAAAACTTAAAAGATTTTTTTTTTGCATTGTGATGTATAAGCCTAATGATGCAATTTTTTTAACCTCAGACTGAGACTACAAAAAATGCAGCTGCCTTACTAGCAACATATATTGATTCATTTTAGCAAGAAAGAAAATAAATAAATAAACTTGTTTTGATGAAAAAAATGATTATTTCTGTATACCTGCATATTTGTAAACCAACTAAAACAAATATTGAATAGTTTAATCTGTGGCACTAAGCACTTTTAAGTGGATAGAGTTGAAGAACTGAAGAGCTATATTTTGTAAAATTTTAATAATAATAATATATAATAATAATAATTTTACTGATAGAAGCTTAATGTTCAGTATCTGTTTTAAAGACAGACAAATGATGTCAGATGTGCTTGGAAATAGCAATAGTTGTTTTTTAAGTTTTCATTGAATGGGTCATAGGGCAGATATTTTTTTCAGAAAGGGCGGGTCTGAGAATAGGGCAATGGAGCCATTCAGCTCTATTGGTGCATCCCAAATCACACAGCTGTCTTTGAACCCATCAAAAACTTGGGTCTTCTCTCACAGTGCCTTTGAGGCGACAATCTTGCTTGCTTGTTTATAGGCTGTTGCCTACTTACTTCCTAAGTAAAAAAATGTAGTGCACCCAGACATGACTCAGTTCACAGACTTGTTCTGATGTAGGGTGAGAACACACCTCCAACTTCATATCAGCATGACAATTTTGCAAGTGAGTTGTTCATCAATTCTTATGACTGACCAAAAGATCTTCTTTGTGGTCGAGAGCCCTATTAAAGAAAACGGATAATTTCTCTATCAAAAGACATCTGCAACTCGGTCCCCATGCCGACGAGGTGCCTGTGGTAGTGGGTTTTATTCTGAGCAAAAGACACGCTTAGCTTTCACTTTCATTCTGACTTAAAGTGCATCAGTTAACGGGGCTAGGATTCAATTCTCAAATGTAATGGGAGTTTTGTGTTGTCAGTTTACTTGTTTTAAAACCAAAACTTCTTGCAGATGCTTTCTCTTAATTGATAATATTTATTTGTTCTTCCTTTCTAAACTGGTTTATCCATTTGTCTTTCTCTTTATGTATTTATTGAAGCACTTTGAATTGTTCTTCATGAAATGTGCTACATAAATAAAGCTACAAAACACTTGCAGCTGCAGTCAAGGTGTTTAGTTATATTATATTCATATTATATTCAGTTCTACTTGCAGTTGCACTTTAATACAGGAAAATCAACTGACAAAAGCACACAAATTCACAAGGCTGCAAAAGTTTAAAAGGTAAAGAAGGTTCAAAGGTTGAGATAGACATCTGATCTGTCTGGAAGTTTGCATCATTTGTTGTATTGTTTGCATTGTGAGTAGGTCTACCATAGAGTGAGAGCATCTGAGGTTCTCCAAGTAAATGAAACCAAAGAAATCATCCTACTGAAACATCCTCTGGTATCTCCACAGCTTTTTGTACCACTGAGAAACTATTCATGGATTCATTCACTCTCTCATAAAAGGGTTTGTGGAATTTCTGTGTGTGTGTGTGTGTGTGTGTGTGTGTGTGTGTGTGTGTGTGTGAGTGTAAAAAATGGAGTGTGTTTTGGCTACAGGTGTGTTTGCATTTAGTTTCTCCTGCCAATACCAGCAAAGAAACAGAAATCCATTGAGAACCCCCTAGGACTGCATATTACATAACACACACACACACACTACTTTTATTCCTGACAACATTAAAGCTGCACTTTCCTGACAAGACACTTCCTGTTCTAAGTGTGTAAAACAGGAACTATGTCTCAGAGCGGGTGTAAGCCAATAAAATCTGAAATATGTCGACATGTACATATGACACAGACACAATGAATATACTATTCACACACTTGCAGACAACCAGGCATGAAAAGCCCAGTCTACTTAAACTGTTTATGATTCCGACTAGAATAGGGCAAAACAACAGAATTACAACAAAATTCATAATATTAAACGGCAAGCTTTTACAGTCCTTTACTCTAGTGGTTTGATTGTCTTTCAGTGTGTCGCTTGTGTTTTACTCTTGACTATGTCAGTGCCAACACTGGAAATATAACATCCTAAGTATACATAATCACACCACATTAGCTGAAGTCCCAGATAAAGGCAAACACTGACAAGTTCCATTAAATAATCCTACGTAAACAAATAGCATAATGATAAGACTACAACACTACTACTACTACTACTACTACACTACCTTCACAATTTCTGTATTCTGTATACAACTACTGTTAAGTCAACAGTAGTTCAAACTGAACACAATGAACACAACATTAGCAACCCTATCAAACACTGAACCAGGGGTGTCTACCTATTAGATCACTTAATACTCAGATGGGTGACCTAATGAGTAAACAATACGGGTGAATGAGTAAACAATAACATATGCAACTGTAGGTAAGGTGAGAAGTGAGACATTTCTATACATTGTTTAAGGCCTCTGGCTGCTAGTTGGCACCCTCTGGTGGTCATGACAACACTTGCTTTACATGCCATTCTAATGATACTTCATGATGCATTTTAAAACAAACTTTAGTGTCTCAAGTGGAAATGTAACTTACATTTGTAATTTACTCATCTGCTTCCTAAGCCATAGCAGACAACTGATAAAGCTCATAGTCAACTCAGCTGTTGAATATAGCAAGCATAAATATAAATAGCATAACAGTGCAATGCTAAAAAGTGTGTAATTTAATCATGGGAGGTAAGCAGGATTGGAAGTCATTTTAAGATGATGACAGGAATGACATTTGAGGGGTGTGCTGTTGACTGTTAGAGTAAATTAGGCAGACACTCAACAGACTATATACCAACATTTTAATACAGCTCAGCATTTTCAACATTCACCTTTGTTTTTCTTTTTTTAAGTAAACAAAAAAATAAGGCACAATACTTACAGATGTGTCTATACAAAAACAATCATAACAAGTATCACTCAAGCGCCAAGCTTCTCTGTCAATGTTGAAACACCTAAGAAATAGAAAAATACACAATTTAAGTTAACAAAAATACATAAATTAAGCACTGACAAATATTGTCACAGAGTCACATTTCACTAAACTCTTAAATGATGCGTGGTGGTACTGTACCTTTGACAGCTACAGCATGATGGGGGAGAAGTCACAATGGAACGGCATGTCGGAGTGTGCGTGAGTCTGTATGTCAGTGTGTGTGTGAGTGTGACTGTGGATGTCGGTGTGTGTGTGGGGGTCTGGCTCTCTCCTGCTCTGCTGGCCCTGGCTCTGTGAGGGCCCTGCCTGGGTCCCCATACTCACAGAGCTGAGGGGGTTGCTGTCTTTGGTGGTCAGAGGGGTGTGGAGTGGGAACAGTGTGTTTGTGTGAGTGTGTGTGTGTGCATGCACATGTGTGTGAGGGAGAGGCGAATTGCTGTAGTGGGAGGTGGGCTGCAGGTGAAGGGACAGGCGTCCGGGACCCTGGAAGGCCACAGGCTGGGACGGGGGCGGCTCACTGGAACACAGACGGGACTGCACTGGTTGACACACACACAGACACACACACACAGACACACACACAACCACATGCACAAAACAGCAAACAAAATGGGCCACTATGACAATTCCTCTACAAAACACACTTCTGTAGAACCATGTGTTTAATAAAGTGTGCATGAGGTAGTGAGAGGTTAGGAAGATGAAGAATACACAGGGTTGGCATCTTAACTGTGGTACATTACGTTCCAACTGGTCATTTCATAAGATCATATGAGAAGGCTAAATGTGTGTGTGTGTGTGCGTGTGTGTATTTACCTTGGTGCATCTGATTATTCTGTTGACAGCAGGCAGACACCAGACTGTTGGTCGTTGGCAGAGCGTAGGTCATGTGGGTAGGGGTGTGAGTGTGGCCTGAATGCGGTGGGCCATTGTTGACATAGGTGGGATTCATGTAGGGCAGATTGGAGAGATACTGCTGATTGAGTGTGTTTGTGTGCTGAATGGGTTGTGTGTGAGTGTGTGTCTTTGATGGATAGTGCAATGTACTGGACATAGGTACAAAGGCAACATGGTGCTGGGGGTCCATCTTCAATGAGGAGAGGTCTGTGTAATTATTCCTATGAATCAGCAGACATAAAAACCCATGAAAGAAGGCAATACAAAAACTGTATTACTAAAATCTGAATTACATAACAACAACAAACTATGCAAAACGGCTGTTTCATTTTCATTGTGAGGCACCAATCATGAAACTGAGTTATACGTGATTTTATGTATAATTTGAAACTAAACTGCTGTATTGGATCAGATGGAGAAAAAAAAGAACATATTAGCATCATACATCGGCCATTGGCTGCCCAAAATTTCTTGAGATTGGCATCAGACATTGAAAACCCATATCAGTCAATCTCCAATCGCAAGAGTTCCTTATGCATAGAAAATATTGTGATGTTCCCCTACTAGGCCTCACCATGACTCTACAGTAGGCAGGCTGAGTATATGTTGATTGGGCTCAAGGGAGAGAGACAGAGAGGCTCTACGCAGTGGAGGTGGACTCTGCATTTGAGGGGGGCCACTTTCCTGAGACACATACACCTGCCCAATACGTGCTGCAAACAAACACATGCATATGCTCATATTTTCATTCATTTTATCCACTCAAAAGACTCTTTAGACAGGTGTACCTGATTTACCTGCTGGGCTGCTCAAGCTACCAATGAGCGAGCTGTAGGGAGGGAGGGTCTGTGTGTGGGCAGGGGGCTGGGGCAGCACTGACGGAACAGTGCCCGAAAAATAAGATGTTGATCTGGAGTCATACACAAACACTGGCATGTTATCCAAGACATCAGTGAGATCATGTAATGTCATTGTGAACCATGTTAGTACGGATATAATATCCATAAACAAAAGGAATAACAAGTGCAAGAGTGTGAGGAGAACCCTGTTTTGTGTGTGTGTGTGTATGTGTGTGTGTGTGTAGGAAAACTTACCTGTGGGTGTTTTTGTGCGTCTTCAGTGGTCCTTTCCCTGTCTTTCGCCATTTAGCACGCCGATTCTGAAACCACACCTTGAAGAAAGGGATATAGGGAGGGGTTCTGTTCCAGTCAACATAATTCAAAGATGCATTACAGCTAACTGACTATGCGCCAAGACCAAAAACAAGATCATCTCACTGCCCGAGTGACTAATTGGAGTAAAATTAAATGACACTAACCATGATCCTTTGTGGCGTGACTCCAACTGCTGCAGCAATTTCCCTTCTCCTGTCGCCGTCAGGATAGTGATCATCCTGAAACAGACGCTCCAACTCCTGCAGCTGATCTAACCACAAGCATGTCAGGACCACACAAACATTCATGTCCTAGCACACACCTATAGTGTATACATGAGGGCTTATACATATCAATGGATCTTTAATATATAACTAACTCATTCATTTAGGACTCACACACACACAGAGCAACATTCAACTATGGTAAAAATGCCAATTCACATTTGAATTGCTCCATATTTTTTGATGATGCTCTAACTCTAATCATCTCTGGCCATTCAGACACACTCACCTGCTGAGTACAGTGTCCGGGTCTTCTTCTTGGGCACTGGTGGTAGTATGGTCTGCTCAGTGGGAGGTGCATGTGTTTGAGTGGTCAGGGGAAGCACTGGGGGGGCGTGGCCAGTGAAGCGTGTATACTGGCGTGTGGTGTACACCTGTGTCAGCTGTACCTCCATCGGGGGAAGCAATGCGCTCACCTCCAGTGTCTGAGAGTTGAGCGTGCCCGTCTGGTGCTTCCCCAAAGCAAGGGTCTCAGACTGGGCATCAGGAGGTTGAAGGGGGGGTGCGACATGTCTGAATGCCAGGCCTGCACTCACCACGCTTTGCTCTAAGGACTGCTCACACACAGACAGCACACCACCAAAGGTCATGTCAGTCTTCACATGTTCCTCTCCTTCACTCCCAACCTTGCCTTTCTCCTCCTCAGTCCCCTCACTCATCTTCCCCTCCAAGCCTCCATTCAGGTATAGCATCTCTCTGTCTTCCTTTACCAACTCTTCAGCCAGCTTCATTTCCTCTGCTTTCTCTTCTTGCACCTCTGACTTTTCTTCTGCATGTTCCAGTTTGTTCTGGTTTTGTATATTTCTGCATGTTTCGTCTGTGTGCTGCTTTTGTAGGGTTTCCTCTGTATCTTTGCTCGTGTTTATTATGATAATTTTCCCTGTTATATTTTCCTCACCCCCGTCTCCTATGTCTGGTGTCAGGGTGCTATTATGTTGTGCATCATTTTTCTCCTTTTCCTCATCCTTATCTTCTCTCTCTTCATCAGCCTCCTCCTTTCTTTGGTAATAGTCTTCTTCCTCATCACAAATTAGGAAGGGACTACCTAAAGGCAAAAGGGAAATCAACAATGCAAACTTCCAAAGCTCTAAAAAGCAGCAACCTGTATTCCACCTTTAAACCATTTAGGCTGCGAGTTTGTGGTTTCAGGGGTCTAACTTCATAAACTGAGACCTCTTTAATTAACTAAATTTGATTACTTTCCCCTGTCCCCCGCATCCAACAATAGTCCTGCACCTAATCATATGTATTGCAGACTCAAATAAAAAAAAATGAATCTTAAAAGGAACCAACTGTTTCTTCACCCTAACCCTGAAGAGAAAGCTGATTGCAATGAAAAACAACCCATAAAATAGCTCTGCTCTTGAATCAATCGTGTAGGCTACCCTAGGTGAAACCACAAACAGGCGTGTTCTTCATAGAAGTTAATTTATTTTGGATGAAACACAGAAGACATTTTTAAGGCAAGGCATTTTGCTTTTGAAATGGGATTTCCCATACATAGCCAATTTTGATCTAGTTGCCAGTGCTGGCTAAACTTCTTCTAAAACTGACACGTGCCATCAATTAGCCTTCCCGATTAAACACCTGTGCGATTTTGTCTACTTTCCTTGTTGCGGCCAGTTAAAAACTGTAGCCCGACATTAACCCATAGTTTGATAATGTTTCATACTGTTGACCAACTGATATTATTTAGAAACAGTTATACATGAAAATATATCAGAATATTTGTATTTGCATCACGCTCGCACTCTACCATTGCAGCAAATTAGTTTATGGTCAACATTCAAAAAGACAAAACTTGAGGACGCGTGGCTATAGCAGGTTTAACAATTAAGTATATAATAATAATAATAATAAAAACACACACACACAAACTTAACGCATAATTTGCCTTGGGACCTATGCCCTTGATTATTAACATTCAGCTAAATAGCTAAAACCATTTGACATTTCAATAAACTATCACGCAAACGACAGTACATGAGTGCAATGTTATGGGCTGTCAGTGTTTGGTGCGCTCTTTATCCGCTTCCAACTTCAATAAAGCTCTCACTTAATAATGCAATTAGCATCATGCAAGTCATTTCGTCATTAAAACGTTAATTCACTTACCGAAATCGTGCACGGACATATCTTCTTCCATTCGGCCTCATGAACACTATGCAAGACTTAACTAGCAATCACAATTAAGTTCTGCAGGCTACTTTGTACTCCGTCTGGGAAGATCTGTGACTATTACCTTGATTAGAGTTAATTTACGGTGGTAGATCCATTATCACGTGACAAAGATATGAGCTCCTGCCAATGCGGTTGTTCATGGGAAAGGCACTTTAGGAACGAAAAAGACTGGCCTACCCTTCACGGTAGCAAGCTTAAAAATTTGTTGCACCCAAATGGGTGATACAGGCCTAAGCATAGTTTATAGTCTTATTCATCCCTCACAATGGGATGACAGCTAATGTTGCTCAAAGGTGTAGTCTGCGGTCCTGGATTACATAGTATTTGTACAGCAGATGCTTTGGTCCAATCCAACTTCCACTATGTTTGAACCAAGGAACAAACAAATCATGACAGAGATGGCCCCCTTATGAACACAAATAATGACTTGTGTATGTATGTGATGTTTGTATGCAATTAATCTATGTAATGTACACCGAATTACTGAAATTAGTGAACTTTTCCACAATATTCAAATTCATTGAGCCCAACCTGTATTACATAATGATGTCAGCATCAGCACATATAGACTTCATAACAATGTCAACATCATAACATAGGGGGGGCAGATAGGGGGACCCCAAACATTGATTATTTATTAAAATGTTCTCTGGACTCCTGTCAGTATCAGGCCCTTGGAATCAACTACTTTTTTTAATTCTCAGGTGAGACCCTTGAACTTCCCCAGAATGTTCTTCAACATTCATTCTGGCCACTTTGGTGTCCAGGGGCATTTCATTCTATAATCCAGCCCTGTCTGTACTATAATAGTTAAGAATGAAATATTCAATTCAATTCAGTTTTATTTATACAGCGCCTTTTACAATAATATTGTCTCGTGGCGCTTCACAGAAGGAGCACCCAAGAGCAACAGGGGCAAGGAAAAACTCCCTTATGTTCAGTTAATCTAGGAAGAAACCTTGGGCAGATCCACGACTCAAGGGGCTAACCCAACTGCCAGGGGTCATGGAGAAAAATTACAATCAGTAGTAACCATGACAGACTATAAGTTGCCTATGGTTTTAGCTAAGGTTCCTAATAGTTCATAATAGAGTATTATCCCACTTTTATATTACATGGTAGTCAGTCTATAGGTGGTTATCAGGAATTATGGCTGGACAATGTAGCAGCGGCCAGGCATAGTGACAAACTCAAAGGAGTGAGATGGGTCATGGGGGTAGTAAGGGTCCATTTGAATGCGTCATTGTGAGGGGGGGTCAATCACGAAGCCTCAGGAAGGGGAGTCGGTCCAGACATGGGCCTCCCGTAGTGTTGGTTGTAGTCCACTCGGGAGGGGAGAGTGAGAGGAGTCCACCAGGCTCACACATCAGAGAGCAAATGTGTAATTTGGGCATGCATATATGTGTATAAATAAATATATATATAAATATTGAGAGAGAGCTGAAAGAGAGAGAGAGAGTTATACGCATGACACATGAAGGTTGTGTGGCGGCACTAGGCTATAGCAGCATAACTAAGGTATGATGCATGGTAACCCAGCACCACTGCAGGGATGGTCAGTGGCTGCCATGCCTCGCAACTGGGGGCAACAGCAGAGGCAGTCCCTTCCAAAAGACCCAAGTGATGATTTGCCATGCACCATCCCTAACTATGGGAAACAGTAAAGAGGAAGGTTTTAAGTCTAGACTTAAAGGTATTGAGAGTGTCCGCTTGTCAAATGTGGGGGGGGGGGGACTATTCCACAGTAGGGGTGCATGGTAACAGAAGGCTCTTCCTCCTATCGTAGATTTTGATATTCACAAACACAAAATACACAAAGACTCTTCAAAAGAAAAGGTTTACATGTTTAGAGATAGGAAGACATGGGAAATTAGTCCAACAGACAGAATAGGAAGCAGTACTTCCTCACTGGGTCCAATCATCCACTCCCATGGCTTTCTTCTATCACTGCTATGCAGATGATACCCAGCTCTATGTGTCTTTTCCTCCTGGTGACTCCACAGTGTCAACATGAATCTCTGACTGTCTTTCTGACATATCTGCATGGATGAAAGAACATCACCTCCAACTAAACCTCTCCAAAACGAAACTGCTGGTCTTCAAAGCCAAGCAAACCATACAAACATCAGCATCACGTTGCCTCTGTAGCTCAGTTGTGCTGTTTTTCTCTATTCAACATAAGGAAGATCAGGCTGTACCTAACCCAACAGACGTTGGTTATCTCTCATCTTGACTATTGCAATGCAACGCAATTACTATTGCAACTATTGCAATGCCTTGACTGTTTTCAACCAGCCAAAAAGAGCATGTCACACCTCTGTTCATTGAACTCCACTGGCTACCCTTACCCGCTCACATCAGAGTCAAAGCACTGATGTTGGCCTACAGGGTGATTGATGGATCTGCTACCTTAATACCCTCTTAAAGCCCCATGTTACCCTCCGGCCGGTATGTTATCTCGCATGGCCAACACCTTGCACAGGTCAATTCAGACTCTTCTCATGTGTTCCACACTGGTGGAATGACCTTCTAAGTGCTACCAGAGTAACAGATATCCTCTCCACCTTCATGAAATTCTTCAAGACCCAGCTCTTTCAAGAATATCTCCTGGCTTAAAATTTCTGACTTCCAGGAATGCACTTACAATGCACCTCCCACTCTCTCGACATACTGCACTTTTTTAATCACAGCACATGTTCACAATATGCACACTTAGGTTTCATTGTGCTGTAGTTTGAATGTTTTGTAAGTCACTTTAGATAAGGTAAATGCATAAATGTAAATTATGTAAAATAAATGTTAAATTTAAAGTGACCATAAGCGATTTGGTTACTCCCAATGATAATTATATGATTATGGAATGAATCTAATTGTTTGTGAGGTTTCTTGTCTTTATGGTAATGTGCATTCAGTGTTGTTGTTGTTGTTAGTGTTAGTAGCCCCCAAATGAAACCTCCAGGTTGGTGGGAGAATAGTTGACATTTATTTTGAACTGAAGAGAAGTCTGAGAAAGTCCAAATATGGAAAAAAGCAGCTCCTTGGGATGTCATCTGTGGTCTGTTAACAAAAAGTATAAGCTGTTGGAATAAACTTTTTTAATTGGCATATAATTTTATTAGTACAGGTTACAAGTTATAGTTATTGACAAAAATGGTGTTCATACTGACCTCAGAATTCGGAAGTGGGGAGTCTTTAGCTCGCCTGACTCATGTGCCCTGTGTTCCACTTTGGACCCTGGAGGATTTTTGGTGATTGTTTTTTTAGACCACTGATCCTCTGTGAGCAGAAGCATCCACACTTCCATGCAAGTCAAGTGCGTCTCCTCTAGGATCCTTGAAAGGTTTGGACTAGAGTCTGAGCAGCAGCCTCCAGACTCCTCCATGCCCATGCCCTTTCCTTGAAATACTAAATATTTATGGCTGTCAGAAACTTTTCACTTTAAGTCAGATTTTATCAAGTATCAAGGATCTATGTTTGCATCATGGACTGCTTACCCATATATATATTACACAACGGTGTCAGATAGATAAGATACAGTATGTGCTTACCATTATCATTGTTCAGGCAACTGCAACAAAGTCACACAAACGCATAGATGGAATGCATGGTCTGTGTAAAATGCACGCAAGAAAGGGGCAGGAGCTCCATAGAACAACATAGGCAGAGCACTCTTAAGGAGGAGTTTTGTGTTGTAAACAGCAAAAAATTATCAGTGGTTAGAATGAGCAATGTAATGTACCATGATAAGTAATAAAAATATAAAGAGTCTAATAAAATTGCACTTAGAGGTAGGTATTGAGGTAACTTAGAGGTAGGTATTCATTAAGCTGTTGGTATTGCACATGAACATGATCAATAGCAGCAGTGTTGTCTCACACACACGGCAGCATGCGAAAAGCAGTATCGTTGTTTAGGTGCATTTATAGTTCTGACTGCCCAAGGGTAGAAGCTGTTCTTAAGTCTGTTTGTTTTGCATCTGAAGAATTTGAACTTTTTCCCAGAGATGATGGTTGGGTTGAAGGTGGTCTTTTCTGATCGCCCTGGCTCTGATCCGGCTGTAGCAATGTGTTCATGCAACATATGTTCGACAATACTACTTTGAAACAAATGATGATACCCTGTTTAGTGATTTTTGTCCCCCGAAGAAAGCCCACGCAAAGATGACATCCTAGCCACAGCTCTGTTTTAAATGTATGTCACTACAGCCTGAACAACTTAATAATTTGGCACTATTAAATCTATATTTGGGATCATGTTAATGAAAAAGATGCTAGCAGATATGTCCATCAATGCATGTAGGATAAACTAAATGTGGTATATTTATAAAAATTTAGCTCTTTTTGGTTTGATTTGTACTGGAGGAGAATATGCTATGCAGAAATTTTTATTACAGCTCATTAAACTAAAAATCTTTATTACAGCTCATTAAACTAGTAGGCCTATTTAAGAGAGTGAAATTATTGTTTTTTGCTAAATAAATAGATAAATAAACAAACTGTGTTTTGTGGTGTGTGCATGTGTAAATGTGTGCATATCTGTGTGTTTGTGTCTATGCGTGTGAAAGAAAGAGTAGAAAACCGGCAAGGTTTAGCTGTCATTGTTGTTACTGTGTTCATAAGCCTTACAGCTTGATGGGGGGGAAAAACTGTTCTGGAGTCTGCTGGTTCTAGCCTTAAAATTATGATATCACTTGCCAGATGGTAGCATTTGAAACAGCCCATGACTAGGATAACTAGGGTGATTCTTTTGGCCTTCCTGATGCATCGCCTTTTCTGAATGGAGGGCAAATCATGGCCACAGGTGCCTTGAGCTGTGCGCACTACTCTATGTCCTGCATTTTGTTCGGCGGCAGAGCACCTTCTATACTATACAGTAAAGTCTCCAGTCTGGACACTACTCTATAAAAGGCCTTCAGGATCTTTGATCTCATTCCAAACTTAGTCGTCCTTGGTGGAAGAGACGTTGTGAGCTTTCTTGACAATCTAGTCAGTGTGTGAGTGATTTTACATTGTTTTAAATTTAACTGTTCATCAACTATCTCGCATATCAGTCTTTCAACCGTCTCTGCTTAAAAAAACGCAACCTGGAAATGACGCAGTTGCAAGTGGTTGTAATCCACCAATGAGAACACACTGCACATAATTCGAATTCCTAGCTATCGCTAAACTGCTAGCCATGAAAACAAATTGACGGAGGTGAACGACCATTTGTTTTCACAACCTGACACAGTGATCATACATTGATCAGTCGCAAATTCCTGATTCTAGAATAAAGTGGTAAGTTGTATGACAAAAATTATAATCGTTTTTGTTTATCTTAATCGGTGAGAAACCAACAGCCCATTGTCCAGGAGCTAACGTTAACGTCAACGTAAATGTCTTGATGTTCGGGGTGGGTAGTAAGCTGGCTGGGTAGTAAACCAGCGACATCGACGCTTATTCAACTATGATTAAGTTATTATGCTACACACAAATCTTTAACACCAATATAACAAACCTGATTAGTTTTACGCAGCACATCAACTCGGCAACATAGCATTACCTAACTTGCTTGTCAAGACCTACGTTATGTTGCTAGTCAGTTAACGACAACCATTAGTTAGTTAGACTACAACAGTTAGTTTAAACTGGTTGTTGTGTGGGAATTTCTGTAAGAACAAGTAATATGTGTGTGTTGAGTGTATACAAGAATAGAATAGTGCATGCAGTAGAGTGTGTCATCGTAAAAGGACAGAGACTGAGATCTCGTGTAGGATTGGCTCTGTTCCAGTTACATCATCTACTGTTAGAAGTATTTAAGGTAGACAGATAAGGTAAAAGGTTAGAATGGTTGAGGATCATCGATGTATAGCCATTCTCTCGGTGAACGCAATAAAGGCTTGGTTGAACAAGACAAACTTCTCTGCTACTTTGGGTTTTTCTAAGAAAGTACTTTTGCTAAAAGTTTTGGAAGGACAGGGCAGTGATTGACTCTGTTGCAGTTCCTAGCAGGTTGAGCAAGATCATGGCACGGGAGCGGGCTGCGCAGCCCCAGAAAAAGTCCTTTCAGCAGAGTCTGGATGACATCAAAGAAAAGATGAAGGAGAAGAGGAACAAACGCCTTGCAAGCGCGTGTGCGGTAAACAGAGGGAAGACGAAAAACAAAACGAACGGTGAGAGACCGTGACTTAGTTGAATTAATGTGTTCATAATAATTACTAACTGCCATTGTGAATATCATATAATGCCATTATTCCTTAATGATGCGTCCATGTTTCTCTGTGGTTCAGGTCAGGTTAAGCCGTTTGTGCTGAAGAGTGTGCAGGTGAACAACAAAGTGCTGGCTCTTGCACTGCAGGCTGAGAGAGAAAAAGTGAGACAAGCTCAGGCTGTCATTCTGCAACTGAAAAGGGAAAGACAGGCGCTCTTCTTTCATCTCTTATTACTGAAACGTACAGCCATAACAACACAGGTCAGTTTAAGATCAACACATCCATATGTAAAATTAAACATTGATTCATAGGGATTTGGTTGTACTGGATATTTTCTTTGATCTGTAATGGTTTACACTTTTGGCCTTTGCTTTAGAGTTCCACCCCTGAGCCACAATGTCTGGATTCCTCCTCTTCCAGGTCAGCATATTGCATTGTTTGTTAAAGGTGAATTAAAACCCAGATAGTTAGTGCCGAGATGTGAATGTTCTTGCAAATATGACACACTCTGTGTGTGTGTGTTTCTGTTTGCGGGTCCAGCTCTTCGGACATGCCTGTAACTACCTTTGTGCATACAGTGATTTATTGGGGGGGGGAATCAAACATAGCTGTAAGTCTTCAGCATAGTAGTATTTCTAAGCTTGCTTTATATTGTGTGTTTCAGTGATTTATTGGGTCCTGTGAAGGAACCAGGAGGCAATTTATTTCCTGAAGACAGTGCTACACAGCCACTTGAGGTTGTCAACACAGGTAGGAGAAAGACACTGTGACGACAGCTTTCATACCACACCACAACACATCAACTCCGTAGGAACAAGTCTGAAATCTGTATGAAATTGTTGGCCCATGTAAACTAACCTAGTCTTAATGTAGCCCTTAGCCTCCTCCCATATGCATTTTATGCAGTATATGTACTTCATCCTGAAGCAGGGTCAAGTGGGTCAGTTCTGTAGACCAGAGCATATTTGAAGAGCCTATTATGAAAACAAAAAACATTGGTAGGGATGCTCTGTTGGTGTATTTCAATTAACCCAAACACCTTCATTCAGTAAATCAATTTAGAAATCTGTCAATGTGTGTGTGTCTGTCTCCTGCTAGAGGGTCATTGCAAGGATAAAGGACCACAGATACCAGCGACCGTTGGCACAAGGCGTCGGCGTAAAACCAGTGGACGCCGGTCAGAATGTCTTGATCCTGCTAATAGAAGGCGAGCTGCCACAGAGAGTATGAGCTCACAGGACCCTGAATCGCGACAAGCTGAAACTCGGGGGGGAGAGGAAGAGACCAGACTTGATGAGACAAATGACATGATGGACACTTGTCCCGAGCCACATAATTCACAGACTCCGCCACAGCGCCATGCTCCTGAGCGGCCCAAAAAGAGAGGGCGACCCCCCAAACAGACTGCTCCCAAAGAGACACCTCAGCCCCAACCGCAGATCCCTGATGCCCTTTGTCCAGTCAAAGGGAGGCTGCTACAGACAGCTCCACATGCCCGCAGGGTGGTTGCAGCACCACTGAAAAAGCCCTGGGAGAACAGTCGGCCTCGAGCACGCTCAAAGAGTCGCGATCGCACAGCAGGCCGTGCCACACAGCCACTACCCAGCAACTCTCAGAAACACCAAGCACCCAGTCTCAACTCCACCCTGAACATGAATGACACATTTGACTTTGACTGTGAGGAAGCGGTGCATGTTACCCCTTTCAGAGCGGGGCCCAAAACAGATCAGTGTTCGACTGAAATGGCTCCAGATCCACCAAAAAAAGACGCACAAGATCCACTTCTAGAAGATACTCCGAAAACTGACAGCTCACCATCTGAAGACGAGGAGGAAGATGACAGCTTGTACATTCCTACCAGTAGAGCATGCAAGAAGCAGGATGTCTGCAGCCCACCCAGACGGGCCCGCTCAAAGAGGAGGGCTGCTCTTCCAGAGACTAAACAACGGAGGATTGACCAGTCTTTTACCTCAGGCATCAAGCCCCAGCACCAGAGAGGTAAGACATTTTTCATGTGTTCTTATGAGCTGTGTTGCACCAATCTAAAGGAATTGTGAAACTAGCTCTTTATTAGGGACCTTACAGTTTTTGTCAGTTAGATTGTATTGTGTTAGCAATCTGGTCATTATTTATGAAATTCTGTGCAATGCATTTAGTTCCAGGGAGGGACTCAAGGTGGACAGAAAATACCACCTCTGACCAGGCTGAACCCTCTGACAAAGAAGTGCGAGTCCCAGAGTTCACTGACACAGATATCCAGCCTCAGCAGTCTCCTAGCCCTGAATTATTGCCCGACTCGCCAGTGTTTGTTTACCCTGAGAGTCTTGATCTGTCAGAGCACAGTGAAGCCACTAGTGCTGGTATGTGTGGAGGCTATACTTGACTATTTTCTCTCCTTTAATCAACCAAATATAATATAGACATTACTTCCTAAAAGTGCTAATTGTCACTATTTATGTTTCAGCAATCATTGAAGAAGAAGGTTCCTCTGATTTGGAAGAGGAGCTTTTGTTAATGGAGAACCCATTGTGTGGCCTGTCAGGCCGAAGTCAGTCTATGGGCCTACAGCGAGAGAAACCTTCACTGAAATTCAGGAGATGTGCAGGCAAGACTTGTCTGTTCTTATCAATATCTTTATGGCAAGGGTACTTTACATTCAAGGAAAATAAAGCCGCCTTAATAGCGATAACCACTCTGATGCATCATTACCGTAACACATGATCTATTCATATCATGACAGAATGTCCTTAAAAATCCAGCAGGTTTCTAAAATTATAAATAAAATATAAAAAAAAAATAAATATGAATTCAAGGCAGTACTCTGCGTTAGTATTTGATGTAGGTCTTAAATTGGTCAGAGTTGTGAATTGTTACTGCAGATGCAGCAGGTGCGGTGCATTTTCTGTGGACCATGCCACTTGCTTGAACTGTGTCTTCTGTTTGAGGAGAAATCGACATTTTTTTTTCAAAGTGACTAACTTAAAGATGGGAATGGAATCAATTATGCCCTGTGCTCATTCTATTCTATTATATGCATCTAAAATATATTGTGACCTTTATTTGATGGGTCAGTGAATAGTGTACAGGAAATTACTGGGAGCTGGAATGTTTGGGAAATGACAACAGGTCAAGCTCAAACCTGGATCCCCTTGAACGACAGGTCAAACTCAAAGTGTTGCCACCGAGTCTGTGTGTGGTTTGGAACACTAACTATTTGTGATGTTGCTTGTAGTTAATGGTATGTCTGTTTTTACAGGTGGGACAGTGGTACGGTCAGCTGTTGGTGTGGCCCTGACTGACTTAACCAATCTCTCCCCAGCTACCAGGCGTGCTCTTCCTTCTGTTCAGAGCCATCCGTTCCCCAGCCACTCCCCCATCGCCCGCAAACGCAGATGCACTGCTGCTGTTGATTACAAGGAGCCTTCAATTAACTCGTAAGCTTCTCCTTGTCTTGACATTGAACCTTGAGATGATATTAAAATATATTAATATATTGAGTTGGTATATAATGAAAGGCATGTCTTTAAGAATTGCTGTAGGATAAGAAAAAGTTGAAATAATAGAAAGCTGTTCTGTTGCCCATGGCTCTCTTTTGTCATCTCTTCTCTACAGGAAGCTGAGACGTGGTGACAAGTTCACAGACACAGAATTTCTCCGTTCTCCCATTTTCAAACAAAAATCTCGTCGCTCTATCAAGCGGTTGTCCAGCCTTGGAAAATACAATGAATCATTTGTAGGATGCCACTGACTGCTTCTCTTTGCAGATGCAGCCTGAATTGTCTTTCCTACCATTATCTCTGTTCTTTTAAAGACAACCATGATGTATTTTTTAATGCATTTGACCTTATATCAAAGTGTCAATATGGTCATTAAAGTTTGATCATTAAAGTTTGATGGAAACATCAAATTAGAGACCACTTTTGAAATTATTTATTGTCATGTCTTGTTTTGGCCTTCTATAAGGTTTGTGGTGTTCTATGTTCCTTGAATGCCAGGAGTCCCTTTGCAAATGAGTCCCTTTTTAGCATTTGACTATATCACTATCAATACTTCAGATTTAATAATCAACATTTCTGCACTGCTTCAACAAAATCACAGATCCCAAACATTTTTTGTTTGAAATTAAGAAATAGGCCTAATCGATGCAATTTTCTAACCCAAGAGGTACAAATCAGTTTAACATCCATTATGAAATATAATTCTTGAGGATTTCAAGCCCTTATGTCTTCTGTTGAAGAAAAGACTGAAGAAAAGAAGTGTATTCAACATTTATCATTTTAGAATATTTAGTCGAGCAGAGATTCAAACACTATGCTGCTGAACTCATTATTGGCCAACGTGTTGCGTCGTATTGCATGGCGATATACTGCATACACACACTACATACACATAAATTCACTGTGAAAAATGTAGAAACGTAAGAACAACAAAACAACAAAAAAGTAGTTGCACCTGATTCAAAGAGCAGAGAAAACATGGCTTGGGCTCTATGGCTCTGCTGCTGCTTTGCTGAGTCGCACCAATGAACTTGTAGGCTGACGTAGCAATAACTTTTAGATAGGCCTATTCTATCTGTAATCTGGTTTCCCCTCACTGTCCAGCAGACAGTCAAACAAACGCATCGACCCTGTTGGAGTGAGCCATGGAGCGGTTTTATCTGGCGTTCTAGTCCCAAAAGGTACGCCTTTAACTGCGCAAGCTCCAGTCAAAGGCGGAAGAAGTATCTGGCCTGAACGGAAGTGGATTCGTTCTTTCTGATCTCGGACTGCAGACATGGTAGGCATTCGACATTTCAGAGCGAAAACCTATGCTGTTTTTTTTTTAAATGTATTGTGTTATTGCTTTCACATGGATCACTCAGGCAGTGTATATGTTCATGAACAAATGGAAATGTACAGTTGGTGTTAAAATAGCTTAATCATTTGTAGTCTATTGTTTGAAGTTGTTGGGAGTTCTGACGTGATGTATGCTTCCCCGAAACGTGGTCCTGTAGCTAGCTAGCAATTTTCGTAGCTAACATGCTATCCTATAGCTGAGTGAGCTAGTCACTGTGTTGAGGTCTGTGGTGCCCATCATGGCGGAATCGGGTCACTTATGTTAACTTTTAGCAGTGACTCTCCGACAGATGATAATCGATTAGGCAAGTCACTTATTTTACCCCATTAAACATTACGAAAAGGGCAATCTTTTAATGGAAGTGGTTGATATGAGCGTTAGCCTTAACTTGGCAACTAGCGTCGTGAACTGCTTGGCTAACGTTCACGTTATCTAGCTAGTGTGTAATAGTGTCACTCTAACAGTATAAGTATTGTAAGAGATTTGTGTGTGAGTGAGTGAGCGAGTTCGTCTGCGTGGTTTGTAAGAACATACAAGATGCTCAGACTTCTCTCTCTATTGAGAGAATTGTGAAGTCTGTTATGCCAACAGTGCCATTATTATTGAGATGGTATTGGTAAAAGGGTAATGTTAGCCCAGTGACACTGCAAGGTGTCCTGAATGCTTAGTTTGTCAAATCAGGTTGTGTAGCGTTGACAAAGTAAAGAAAGAAGTTGGCCTTTGGTTGTTCCCTGTACTGACTCATTCGTATCTTCCAGGTGTTCAAGCGCTACGTTGAGATCGGCCGCGTCGCCTACGTTGCCTTCGGGCCCCATGAGGGAAAACTGGTGGCAATCGTGGATGTCATTGACCAGAACAGGGTAAGTAACTGCAGCTACAGAAACTGATTCAACACTGATTAAAGACAGACTAGCTGTGCAACTAGGACCAAATACTTGAGCTTATCTAGAATAGATTATCAACGTGTATTTAGTCATATACCTGAAAGTCCTAATAATTTTAACCAAACTGAAGATTTGTTGCCCTCTGGTGTATTGAGCTACGATGGTGACTTGTTGATTCTACAATTTGTGCCTGTGACAGGCCCTTGTGGATGGTCCGTGCACTGGCGTGAAGAGGCAGTCCATGCCATTCAAGTGTATGCAGCTTACAGACTATGTCATCAAAGTCCCACACAGGTGAGCATCTTGAACGGACTAACAGAAAATGCAGTGCAGAAATGTGGGATAACAAAAAAGTTCTGCTGCATTTTAAACTCTTGAAACAACAAGAATATGCAGGCAAAAATGCAAAGCATGAAGACTTTTCAGTAAATGCATAGGAACTCTTAAAATTCACACAGGAGCCATTTAGAAAGCATTTCTAAGTCAGTGCCTGGACTTGGTGTGCAGCACTTCTCCACAGAGAAGGTATGCTTATATTTCGGGCTCTCTTTTTTGCCAGCAAAGTGAGGTTCTTTTTGTGTGTTTCAGCGCTCGCCAGAAGTATGTGAGGCGTGCCTGGGAGAAGGCAGAGGTCGACAAGAAGTGGGCTGAGAGCAGCTGGGCCAAGAAGATCGAAGCCAGACAAAAGGTAAGCAGCACACCCTCTGCTTAGTCTGTTGCTCTGGAATCAGTTAAAGATTCAGGGACATTAATGCATCATTGTGTCTCGCTGTTGATAAACGATAGGACATGATGGGTATAGTGTAACCCCTCTGTTCGTGGGTTAGTCATCTCCAATTTGTCATGTGATTTGTCTCAAATGAAAATATTGCCTGAATAATTATAAACTCCTTGTTAAATTCATTGCACAGCTTGAGCTCGTCAGGTGTGCCTCACTTCTCAAGACATGTCTGTCTCACTCCTTGTTTTTATACATGTGCTATTAAATGGAACCACTAAGATCTGGCTTACAAAAGGAAGCGGAGGACTGACAAAGAATTGATATTTACCACTTGGCATTGCTCCATCTAGAACCAAAACCCACTAATTTAACTGCCTTCATTCACATAACTTGTGAAACCTTGTGAACTAAGTGTTGGTCTGTGGTTGTTTTTGCATACTTTAGTGGCTGCCTGTGTCTTATGTGCATGTAGTGAATTGGACCTCAGCATATGCAGACATGAACTCAAGTAGTTTTTACATGGAAAAAGGTGTTCCTCGAGGATACAAAGTAAAATGCTAAATAATTTGACAGCCAAAGGAAAGATGCAGTTGTTACAGAAATGAATTCCTGCTTTTCCCCCATGATTCATACCACATCCAAATCAAATAACAGATTTGCAGTGCAGAATACCCTGTTGAACTTCTGTGTAACCATGTTGTTAAAGGAAAACCAAACTGGGAAGTAGCATTGGGAATGTCTGACCAATGTGATTGACAAAGATCTACATCTATTAAGCTGAGGTTGGAAATGTTTCCCAGTGCAGAGTAGTCAGGCTTGCAGTCAGGTGATGCATAGGTCTCGCTGTTTAAAATTTGTTCAAATTTTGCCACCTGTTAACCTGACCTTGTCTTTGAATGATTTCTGACTGTAATGGTGCAGGGTTGATTGATTTGATTTTTAATTTTTTTTTTTTTTTAATTTTATTGATTGTTCGATCTCTTAACAGAGGGCCAAGATGTCTGACTTTGACCGCTTCAAGGTTATGAAGGCCAAGAAAATGGTGGGTACATCACATCAGACATTTAGTTTTCCCACATTACTTATTTTTGGTAAAGCAGCTATGTAATCATATGGTCGAGTTGAAAATGTTGTACAGTTATGTATGCTGCTGCGAATGTTTAAATCAGTTTTAAATCAATGGCATGAGTGAACTAGTCAATAATAAGCACACATTCCATGCAATACAGTTGGATTTATACAGTAATATTTGGCTGACTTGAGTTTGTTCTTCTAAGGGTCTATTTGCATGACTTGTATGTTAATGCCACTTGTGTTTTGTGTTTGCAGAGGAACAAGATCATCAAGGTTGAAGTAAGGAAGCTTCAAAAGGCTGCAGCTAAGAAGCAGTGAGCATTTTTGACATCAATAAAAAAAAATCTTAATTGATAAAATGTCTGCTTGTGTCTTTGTTGGCCGCATTTGGTAGCATAGAGGTTAGAAAGTGTACCCTTTTTCAGTGGGTTGTATCTCGGCCTTCGTTTAAGTCTTCATGCACACCCTACGTGTTCCAACAGATGCTAATGAAACAGGATGTCTTTATATATGTCGGTGAGGGAAACCTTTCATTTACCAATGGGAGAGAATGAAATGCATCTTACTGCATCTATCCCTGTGCCTCAGAGAGGACTTTCTAGGGGGGCTACTGCAAACTGGATTGACATACTTTGATCTTGTAAATACCACCTATATTTGTTTTGTCACAAGGCCAGGGTGCTGCACAACATGAGAGCAGGGGTGTGTGGAACAAACTGAAACATTTCTGGGTGATCTTAACACTATATGTGAACATGAATATTTTGGTGTGGAAAGAGCTAATTGTGTGCTCAAAACTGGGATTTAGGGTTCAACATAGCACAACGTAGTGTCTCAGTATACCCCTTAGCTCTTTTGGCAATAAAGGTGATGAGTGTATCTGTAAAGGTGGAGACTAGGGAGGTGTTGTCCTTGTCCAGCAGGGGGCAGAGGAGAGCTGA
Organism: Tenualosa thibaudeaui; assembly: GCA_027481765.1. NCBI lineage: Eukaryota > Metazoa > Chordata > Actinopteri > Clupeiformes > Clupeidae > Tenualosa > Tenualosa thibaudeaui. The sequence goes on from JAIFZK010000151.1 coordinate 100,844, forward strand.
TCGGGCTCTGGATGGAGGCCTGGTCCTAGGTCTGTGACCCCACTGACCTCAACTGCAAAGTGATCCTGTTTCACACTCCACTCCCTTAATCACTAAAGTACTTGCTGCAGCCAAAGAGCAGCATGGCTTCAGTAATTTTCTACAAATATGTGTAGCATTATACTGCTGTGCAGTTTTACTGTAAGCATGAGATGAGAAGTTTCAAATGTAAATAATTGTATTTTTTTTGTGTGTTTACACACAGCACAAAGCAGGTGTTCAACAAAATATATCACGTGCATCCTTGAGGTTAGCTAAAGCTGTAACTATACTCTTTACAAATTGTTCACCTTTCTCAGATCAAATAAATAAGCCTTATTACAATGTATTTTTAAATTGTGTTTGATAGCTTAGACGAGAGAAATTCACTCTTGACTATCATAGATTTCATGGGTCATGAACAAGAAAGTGAACAAGGGTCATGAACAAGTTTTTTTGTTGGAATCCCTGATTCTTCTTCTTCAAACTGAGATTGAAGTGTATCCCATGATCAAACGGTCAGTCTGGGAGTACTGTCAGTGTATGCCTTTAGAATCAACAAAAGGGGCTGGTCAAAAAAGATTTGCTTATACAGAAAATTTGTAAAATATATGAAAACCCTTTTCCATTAATGTTGATGGTGTAGTTAAATGCACAAAAATTCCCAAAACAATCTGTTGAGCTGTCAATGGTCAGCAGTTGGCCCACTCAACAAGGGCCTGTTGCAAAAATGTGCCCTGTTATTACTGTTTGGAATTACCTACCCTACCCTCACAGTTTTGGCCGATTTCTGAAATGCTTCAGTCTTGAAATAATGTGCAATTCAGGGAGTTTGACAGTACGCTAGAAGTCTTTCTTCACTCCCTCACATACGCTACCCGCCTTAGAAGGGAAAAAGGTTAAAAAGGGGGGGCCTTCCATGCCGAGAAAGCACCTTGAACCAGACACAATTTAATAGAACACAATTTTGCTGGAAAGTAACAGCTATAAGGAAAAGGGAGAACGACTATTGCCGGGATTACTGAAGTTTTTCATTGCATTTGGTACGCAATTCTTCGAACGACTCCATACATGGTTTGTAAACACGCCCGTAAGTGCCAGAAACACCTGCAGGACAAGTGGCAGACCGACGAAACTCGTGGACAACTCTATATTGATGCCGCCATTAAAGCGTGATACTCGACCATGTACTCGACGGAGAAAGAATAATGATCACACATACACTTCACGCTGGTGTGGAGAAAATAAAGACGCACGTGTGAAGTTTCGTAGTGGGCGAGATGACGCCATAGTTACCCTCGTGAGAGCGCACGGCAGGGTGAAAACCTGCACCATAGAAATAGAAGTTGCTGCTGAGAGCACATGCGTTCAAGAAATTTTCCAAAGTAGACCATTCACAATCGTGCGAAAGGGTGGCCAAGAAGGTGAACTTCAAACGAGCGGTATCTTGCTTGGGCGTAAGTCAAATAATCATGTTGAACATTTTTGTTTCAGCTCAGTGACGATGCCAGCGTTCCGTGCTAACTATAGCTAAATGTAGCTTCATTTGATTTTACAAGAGGTGAATGTGTTAGCTGTAACGTTAGCCAAGCCAGGGGTTGTCTACTAGAATAAGATAATATGAATTGGCAAATTAAATGACAGTGGCTACATCATATTATTTTGGCAAATATATACTGAGTTTATTTAATGAAATGCCCATATAAAACCAAGGGTTTTTGAGTTGATTGTTGCATTTTACAGTGCTGTCCTGGGAAAAATGTTGGAATGTGATCAGCTCTTGAAAGGCTGTAGGCTACTTTAGTATTTTTTTTAGATTTTTACTGAAAAAACAACAGGCTAAGTGTGTGACATTAGAGAATTGTTAGTGTACATGTGCTGGACAGTAATGCAGATTAAATTGGTCTTGTCCACAGCCAGACACTGTAAGGAAATTTATTTGCAAATATGTGAAACAAATTTTAAGTTGTGTAATTCAGTTATTTTAAAAATTGTAATGGAATGGAATTTCAGAGTGGTTAATGTGTCTCAGAACAGCAGAATTTAGTTTGCTAATGCAAAATCAGAGAGATGTCAGTTAAAAGCTATTTATTGTCAGCTGTCTTGTTCTGTCCTTTGCATGTTTAGCCCCGCCCCAGAAGATTTATGTCATAATACTGAGATAGCTTAACTTGAATGACCTGAAACGTAATTGAGCAACTTAAGTTCATCAGTTTAACTGTACGTAACACTTCCATTTGCAGATACTAATGACACCCAGAAAAAAAGGCCAAGCCGGCCACCTTCCATAAGAAAGTGCTTGCCACTGTGCACAAGAAAGAGACGCAAATTAAGAACTACCAGAAAAGTCTGCTGTGCTTTGTGTGGTGTCATTAAGTACACCCCACCTGTCAGAAGGAAGCTGGCCCGCCGCCGGGTTCCCAAAGTAAGCAGTGTCTGTGTGAGGCAGCAAGACAACCAGGTGTCGAGCGACTCTGAGCATAAGCCCAGAAAGCTGGTGATTTGGTTGAGGAGGTATCCTAAGGTGAAGCTGTGCGACATAGGGCGAGTGTTTGAGATTTCACGTCACTTTTCCTGCTTTCTCCCTCCGGCCCTTTTCACCTTCAGGCAGAGGAGCGGTGTGCACTGCTTCAAGCGGCAAATCTTAGCGCTCATGTGCCAGGAGCTTCTCGGGGATGGGAACCTTAGCACAAGCAGTTTCTGCCAGTCACAGAGTGACCCTCCCAGCATTTTCAGTGGCAGCTCACCATCCTCTTCTCCACTTGAAGATGGAGCTAAGCTAGCCACCACCTGGCAAAATGACAACTCAGACACTAACGCATGGCAGGACGATATTACAAGAAAAAGAAAAAGGCAGAATACTGATGAGGTGTTTCACATAACCACCACTGAAAAAGACAATTGTTTTTTACCATGTGAGGTCAATACATGTCAGAGAGCAAGGGTATTTGTGCGGCGAAATCGCTATCTTTGCGCACGCACATACATAACCTGGCCATTTAACCGCAGTGACCCACCTCCCTGTGTGATGTCACCACCTTGCAGAGCTGCAGTGAATACCTGTACGTCTCCCAGAAAACCTTGTTTGTCCCCTCAGGAATCAAGACAAAATAGAGAGAACGTTGAGAGTATGGTAGAAGGGAATGCAAGTAGTGAACCCATCCCTGTGGTCCCATCCCTGTCAGAAGAGAGTGAGGAGAAATTGTCAGCTGTCCAGCGCCATGAGTTAACTTGCGTGTCTGGAATGTTCCACCAAAGTTACCACGACCTTTCACTTTCTGAATCCTGTCTGAAGCCCATTCCAGGTGAACAAGAAACTCTGTCTCTAGCTCAAGGCCAGGACCCTAGACACGGTGAGTCATGGAGCATTGGGGGGAGATTGGCTGTTGACACACTGTCCACCACATCCACTGAGGATGATCTTTCTATAGAGGGGTGTCAGAAAGACAAAAATGATGAGACTGAAGATGCAGATGAGGACACTTTTGATGGCAGTGAAGCAATGTCTGAGATGCTAGATGCTCTGTGCTCACCGAGCCACACAGCTACAGCTGTTGCTGATAGCATCGCAAATGAGATCCAAGTACATGAGCAGGATGCAATTGTTTTGGATGTCATCGATGATGACCCGGATCTCTTTGGATCCATGATGACTAACATACAGGATAATCCAGTTCAGACACGGTTGCTTCCTGAAAAAGGGGCCCCTAACTTGAGGAATCTAGCCAACTGCACCAAAACTGTCCCCAAACTCTCTGACACTGACAACAGGTATGTGAATGTTTGTCTTTAGGGTATATTGGAAATGGGAAAACTGTGAGGTGATTTGTCAGTGACCACCTTTTTTGTATTTATATGTTAGCGAAACAGCTGTCAAGGCAGAGGTGGAAAACAGCCCTGGAGGTAAGTCTCAAGCCATCTCTTCATCTCTTTGTGCATAACAATAAGGGTGCTGTAATTGTCAGATAAATTCGTGTAATCATCATATTATCATTGTATGTTTCGTGTGTGCTAAATTTGTGTATGTGAAATCTAATCATGAGTCCAAACTTCGACCAGAATCGGCTTGATTTTATTTTGCTTTACAGGCTAATGCAAAGCTGTTGCCTGTCTTCTCTTTTGTCAGTTGTTATACAAACATTCACAAGTAACCAACTGTTTTGAATCTGAAAAGATCTGGTTTAGGTCAGATACCTTGTGTCATGATCAATTTAAGCTGTCTAAATGGGATTCAAATTAGTATCTGGTTTTGTGAGGGGATAAGTCAAAAATGCTTGTGTGTTTTAGAGGAGGCATCAAATTGGACCCCTACTAACCAGTTGACACGAAGGGTGCCATGCTTACCTACCAGCTGCTGGACTCAGGTTGGGGATATGTTTATCCTGCAGGAGGTACGTGGAATAAATATCAACAGGCAGTGGTTAAATTGGCATTAGTTATGTGTGTGGGATGCCTGGGATTCTCTGGCCCAGGCATGCTTCCCCATAAGAACATTTTGAAAAATAACCCCTTAAATGATGACTTCTGGTGAGTTTTGTGGAAGGAATTGGACAACATTAGATTTACAAATAAGATAACCATCAACAGATGCAATGCATCTGATTTGACAAATAGTATCCTCAGACTTTTATGATAGTGTATAGCTAGGGGTATGTGGAAGCCTAGCTTGATGTGTCAAAATTTATCTTGGATCATTTTGTTGGTCTGTGTAAATTTCAGTGTGTACAGTGCAAACAGGCATCACTATACAGTCACCTGTATGCCTGCTGAAAGGCACCTATATCTATGATAAAATATCCAGACTAGCTACTAAATGTTAAAAAGTCTTGCCATATATATTTACAGATGTACTTTCTGTTCTGCAATGACGCATCTAAATGCATCTTCAGTAGTAGAGAATGAATGTGCTTGCTAGCCTACTCATAGACAAGCTGTTTAGAAAACTAGGAAAACAGAAACATTGTCATTTGAGGCCAAGAGGGATCTTGAGAAAAAGATGTCTCACTGCAATAGTGGTAAAGGTGCCATTCGGCAACCCGTAGCTCGTAGTGCTCATAGAAGTAGAAAAGCGCTAGATAAATGCAGTTGTTTTACCATTTAACATTATGAAATAACCCAGCCTTTGCTTTGGAGTTGCGCATAGGCCACTAGGCTTAAAGTTTAACACTAGTTGGGGACCATATGCAGTATAATGGTTTTCTGTGGTGTGTAGGAAGTTTCAGTCAGTCTCTCACACACACTCTTAACACTAAACTCTAACTTTGTGCTTTGTCTGTCTGGAGGATGGAAATGATGGCGATGGTAACTGTGAGGATTGGAACTCAGCTAGGAACACATGGTGAGATTATGTTTTTTTTTTTTTTTTTTTTACAAACACTTTCATTCAGAGCACAATGATGATTCTGCTAAGATTTCAACTTGAATTGCTGATTCCCCTATTAGTGCATTGATATTGACTTTCAAATCATGTTGCATATTAGTAATCACGGGTTGCCGACTTTGACTAGGAGGAATTTGCCCTCAAGCCTGAGACAGAACACATGCAACACAGGTACGTTCCCAGACATCATGGAATAATTGAAAATTAAAAGGCTGTCTATACACAGCCATCAAACCTGACTGAACAGGAGACATTGTGTAAGGAAGAATACAAGGACTTGTTAGTGGCTATAAAAAGTGTCTACAAAATATTTTTCAGCTCTACTAGGCAAACAGGGGTACTCCATCAAGCCAGCTAACTGCAAATCTTGGCTAATGCTGATAAGTCTCATTAGTTTTAGAAACAGTTTAGTTCCATTACTCTTGCTAACAGGAATCTCAGGTGAGTTACCGGGGTAACATATGAACTAACCTGCTCCATGACTTATTAAATCGCTGTCTCATAGAATGCAGTTAATCAGAAATACAAGTCCCAAAGATGGGTTCTGTCTAACTGCTCTTTGTAATTTTGGAGAGAAAATAAAGATAAAGAGGTTTATCAGACAGTGTGACCAAGCAAGAATTCAAATATTTACTAAACAACTTCAGTATGTCTATTTCGAAGAATTTATTAGGAATAGACTTGACTACACAAAACGCAAATACGCAAAAGACAAAAAATAAAATGGTAAAAGATCAAATTATGATTCAGCATTTTCTTTCAAATCTTCTCCAATTTCTGTATTACCAGTGCTATAAAAAATGTTTTTCTTGATATTCAGTTATTTTGCTCAAATGCAGATGCCGTGTGTAAATGGAAGTTTCTTACAGTAAATCTAATCTAGTTAGGTCTAGTGTTGAGTTTGTGCACAAGCAGACACTGCAACTGATTTAAGTCTCATTTAAGTGAACAGGAAGCAGATTCTGCTAACCTGGGTTGGTGAAATGGCTTTGGCCTCATGTTAAAGTTGACGTTACTTCAAACAAGCCTTAATCACTTGAGCACTGCAGTGATTAGCAACTTTGATGAAATACCCCCTAGAAGCTCGTCTAAGATGATGCAGATAGCAAATGTTATCTGATGATTGTAATCATGGCCTTTCTTTTCCGTACTTGCAGTGACGCATTGTATTTTTTAAACAAGAGTGTTAATCATATGTATTGAATTGTTCATTTAAAGATAATTTTACACATTTGAAGAATGGAGGACCATTAATGTCTGCATCCTATGGCACTGTAAGTCACTCACTCTTTGCATTCATTCACTCAGGTGCACAAGCCACACTTCCAAAACGGATAGTTCCGGTTCTGGGCTATGCCTTGGCTAGTCTTGTTCAAAGTCATTGTAAAACCCCAAACACAGCCTTGCGCGGTGACAGCATTTTGTTCCATATTACTTCCCTTATACAAAAGTTAGAGTTACAACATCTGCATTACATGGAAACCATTCAGCCAAAATATTGATAAACAAAATGTTGTATTTCTCATCTCATTGGTGGGTGAGGAGCTTTGTGGCAGTGGGTGTTGGGTTTTTTTTTTGTTTTTTTTTTAAGCTTTTTTTTAAGTGTTACTTGTCTATTGTAAATGATTTCTTTATTTCTGACCACACTTTGTACACTGATCTCCCTCAGTATTGCAAGTATTACTTCAGTGAGAATCACTCCTGTTTGAAGAAGACCTGCACTTTCCTCCATGTGCCCAGAAGTGGGGATGAAAAGGTACTATTCCACCCTACAACTCTTGTATTGTGTTCAAAAGAAATGTGTACCAGGACAGCTTCTTAACATGCCATTTAACTTCACATAAATAGCACAGGTATGAATAAGCAAGTGTGTTTTGTATTTAAGCCATTTGTGCATCTGCTTTCTTGTAGTTTTGCATGGTCATGGTGCAGAGGTTTACAGTTTGTAACAACCCGGTGTATGTTAAGAGAGCTGGTAAGATTGACACATGCACACTTAGTTCATTGTTTCTGAACTGCTAACTGTACAAGCTGTAAGCCATTTGCTTTGGTGGAAGAGAGAACTGTACTGTAACGTACAGTTACAACATGTAACTGTAGTTACATGAACTGTCAATTATGTCAGAGCAAAAACTCAACAGAATTGCAGCCCAGACAATCCTTATGCAGTATGAGTCTATTTAATGTCAGAAATGTAATTTGCTCTCCCTTTCTCTCTTCTCCACAGTTGATGTGTTCACAGGCTACTATGAGATGTGTTCCCCTGGCTTGTGTTTTAATGTTCAGGTTGTGACTGGACTACTGGCTTCATTAATCAGACTGGGCTTCCTGTCTGACATTTTCGTAGCACTCAACTTGCTACTCAGACATAATATAAAGGTGTGTGTGTGTTGAATTATGCACAATTTCAGAATTATTTCTACTTATGTCTTTTTTTATTTGATTAATAGGTTGGCTGGCTGGAAATGATACATGCAAAAAAGCGTTCAAAGAAATCAATACTCAAATACTATGCTAAATACAATGCTAAAATATATAGATATATCTGTAATATAGAATCAGATACTCATTTACTACAGTATTGATACCATCAGTCTCAGCAGATGGACAGGTACACATCTCTGTAGATGGAGAGGCCCACAGCCTCTTCCCTCACTAGCAGATGAATGTATGGATCAGTAGATGCAGATGGCATGATTTATTTTTATTTTTTCTCTCCCATAGCATCAAGTATTTCTCTGGGTATCATTACAACACTAATGCCTATAGATTGTGATGTGTATATATAAACATAAAAAATTTAACATACAACGTAAGAGTGAAATGTATGTGTGTTTACATTTCATTGAAATGTTCCAAATTCATTCAAAATTACTCATGCCCATTCCAAATAATCAATGTAGAAGGCCTCATTTCCCATTACGGAAATCATAATGGTCCTTGTCATTACCCATAAACTTGCATTTGCATTGTAGTGTGATGTAACACTTATTTTTTTCAACGATCTGCAGGTCTTTGTTATTGGAAGGGAAGGAAAGTGAGCAGCTGAGAAACAGGCTACAGTGTGATGGCTCCTGTTCTGTTGTTAAAACAATCTTAAGGGGAGCTGTCCACTTTAACAGTGATGAAACCTCGCTAATTAAGGGAGGATGTATATGATGAGACTGACCATGGCTCAAATTTGCTCTGCATGATGTGATAACTAGACATACTACAGTATGTTTCAGCAAATGCTGTAAGCACAGGCATGTGGCTAACATCTACTTTTCCCCAGATGATACAGTGATGAAAAGCAGTGATTATGTTAGTGCAAGTTTGTTTTTTAACACTTAAAGCCCTGTTTTCCAATGGATTATGATGAAATACAATGGTTAAGTTAGAAATTTGCTACCACAACAACTGAATATTCTCAGAACAGAGGCATTCGTCAAAATGTTTATCTTAACCACTGTATTTCATTATAAACGGTCAGAAAAAAGGGCTTTAAGTGTAAAAACAAAATTGAGCTTGTCCTTTAACATGTACAGGATATTTAGAAAAGGACAATATTCTAGTTAAAATTGATATCCAAAAAGGGTGTTTACATGTTGATAACAGATGGACATACTCCTGCTTAAAGGTTGATCAATACTGTGAATCAACCAGAAACGTATAGGAAATGTGAATGTAATGTGAAAAAAAACAGCAAGCTGAACTGAGATAGTGTGGTCTTAATGCCTAAGAGAAGTCCCTGAATGTTGCCGAACTGTTTTTGGTCTTTTTTTTCCCAGTCAGAAGAAACCTACTGGTCAAAATAACACTCACCTCCAATCCAAACTTACCAAGAGTATAAATAATTTTGAGCTTAACTGTGATTACATGTAACATTTATTGTGATTACATGTAACATTTATTGTGGCAAATAGCTTCACTTGTCTTTGTTTTCTGTGTTTCCCTCTGCTGCAGCCCCCATCAGAGTGTGTGTTGGGTGTTTTTGAGCATGCTTGCAACAGGAAGTTTCATAAAGTTATTCCTCAGCTCATATTCCTCATTTCCAAGGTTAACACACTCCTGAGACATGAGCACTTAACAGTGTCTTTTTTTCTGCATATCAAGGGCATGTACATAAAGCCAGGTAAATATAAATACGGATACCGTAGTCAAAACTATCTCCGTCCACACCATTTTCGTTTGGTTTTTGAATGCACACTAGAACACTTGTCAGGAGCTTCTAGAACACCACCTTAGATACAAGTCATTGTATTTAAATTCTCAGTTTTCGCAGTATACACTCCAACACGTACCTGCAATTTTCAGATTCTTCCACTTCGGCAATCATTTTGTTCAAAAAGGATTGTTTTCAGTGTTGGAATATGCCGTATTAGTGCGTGTACAGAAGGGCTAACCAGATAAATAATTATGCGTAATTATATTTACCTGGCTTAATGTATGCAAGGCCCAAGTTTTCTGTTTAAACTAATGATCAATGTTGACCAAAGATTGTTTTGCCGTTACGGATCCTCTCTGAGGTGGACATTGTTCATATCTATCAGACAAAAGTGAAGCAGCCAAGATGGCACACTGAATTTAAAGTAGTGATCTTTTCTTGCCATCAGCCAGTATGACATCTGATGCATAATAATCTAACAATACACTCATGTAACCATGCGCAAATAACATTTCGGCCCTCACTAGCTCAAACACACACAGATAATGGATACTTATGTACTGTGTATGAACATTATAGTATGGCAGTGTTGTTTTAAATGTGCATTTCTGTGTGTATATAGGTTGTTGAGGCTGGTTGTGTGTTCTCTGTGGATCAGTGTGAAAGGATGCAGAAATGTCTGGAGTGCTTAAATGCGCCTAAATCACAGATGGATTTATTCCTCACTGTCAAATGCAGGTGAGAAGGCATGCAGACAGTCATTTCCAGTCATCTCACCTGAAAATTCCTTGTTGGTTTGCAGGCTGTCTCAAAATGTTACTTGTTGATTATCCATGATTAGTATTAGTATTATCCATTCATTTTGGCATTTCTCCCAGTTTGTGCTCATACCTGTATATCTGTATGTATGTCTGTCTCCAGGGCACTGGCTAACATCTGTGAGGGTTCCTCTGAGGCAATCAACATAGCACATGCCTTTATTGATTTAGAGGTCAGTTTACAACCAAAATTACTTGCATCGAGCTTGCGTTCCTATTCACTGCGAGCATGTCAGTATTTCCCCCTCTGCTTGTGTGTAGCTGTGCAAGAAGCAGGAGGACTGGAAACAGATGGCAGGTGTGTTTGTGCGCGTGTGTGCAAGCCCCTGCACCACCAGCCACCTGCTCAAGTTCTGTGTGTCTGTGGCCATGGCACTGCTAGTGGAGGCCACTCAGTCTCGCTCTCCACCCTACAGCGGCTTTGCCGAAGCAGGTAACAGCTTAAAGCTTATTTTACGCGCACTTGTTTGACGCCAAAATGATGTGCAACCCACCGTCACCTAACAGATTTTACTGGTTTGTCGCGAGGTCGCTCACATCCCAGATTTTTTTAACTGGAAAGGGCCACCACATTCCAGTGCACCTCATCTAAGCCATTCATAACGTAGGCCACAACTCAGAGATGCAGGAGAGCACATTTGGCCCTCTTCTGTGACAAACATTTCACTCCCAGCTATTGGACACAACTATTTCCTTAGACAATGCATTAAAACTTCTCACTGCTCACATTGAACTCATTTAAAAGTTTTTGTTTGGCTAAACTTGCTTAGTGATCCTACCTTCCTAACATCACTCATAACGTCTTTCCAGATTAACAGCATTAGATATAAACAGGCTAATACTGCTGGGAAATCACAATAAATACAAACACTAACCAGATTCTTTTAGGATTTAGCCAGTTTAATCCACAAACTAATATAGATGCTTCTGTGCTTTGTAGCAAAAAAAGTTTTCCCCTCTGTGTTGAGCTTGTTTTGGAGCAGCTAGTGTGAAAATACAGAATGACGTGGTTATGTCAGATCTTGCACGTGCAGTGACAGACACGGCGAGGACATTGAGGCTGTTACTCAGCACTGACTGATCTTGACTCCACTCTCCTGCAAGAAACCCAGGCCTTGTACTTTTCTCTCAACGGTCTTTCTCATCGCATCTCCATTAAGTGCAGTCTCGCCTGCCAAGGTTTCAGTCCATGCTAATGCAGCAGATGTTTGTTATTGGGAATGCTGATGTTGATGTGTGTAATAAGCAGCAGGACATGTCTTGCTTGTGTTTCACATGTGTGTAGTGGCCAGTCAGGTGTCAGAGGAAGGAGCGGACCGGAACTTCTTGGGCAGAATTGGAATCTCCATGTTGATTCACTATTACAGGACACAGCAGTGGAGCAAGGTAGGAGTGTTCAGTGCCAGAGAATCTTGTCACCTTGATCAGACTTTTTAGGACACGTAGCTCTCAGCTGTTTGCACAGTAGGCCAAAGATGTTGGTGTTTTTAAAAATCAATGGCCAGAGTTGGTGATGAATAGGAGTCCAAATCTGTGTCTCTTTTAGGGACAGAAAATTGTTGAGATTCTGTCTCAGCAGCAGCCATGCTACTCTGTGATGAAGGGGGTTTTTAGTAATGAGGATGCCATCTCACGCTGTTACCTCATCACCATGGCAACAGAGCTTCACCTGCACTGTGGGAGTGTGGAGGGAGCTCTCAATATCCTGAGGGGTAAAACACACATGCACAAACACACACGCATACAGGTGATCAATCATGCATGTGATTGAAATGTATAAAATATTAGTTCAGCAGTGTTGTAAATCAGCATTTGATTCATCAAAAGAACAAAGAAACAAACGCTTATCAGTTTCAAGTGTATTCATGTGTGTATTTGTGTGTGCAGAGAATAACTGGTTTGTGAGCTGCAGCAAGTGGCCCTGTGCGCGTGGGGATGTGGTGCATCGTGTGGCCGTGCAGACGCGACTGGCCCAGTGTGCAACTAACAGGGATGCACTGGAGGTCCTCACACACCTCCCTGGGCTCCAGCCACCAGTTGGTGAGATGGTTTACGGAAACATCTAGAACAACGCAGTGCTCATCATGATCACATCCATATTCTGAACCATACCAATGCACTTTATTTTATTAGTTTATGTTTATCTGTTTAAATGAACACACAGTAAATGAAGACGTAGTTGTCCTTCATCTCTGTTGTTGTATGTATGGATGTGTATGACAGATTCTGCCGAGGTGTGTGAATACATAGGCCTGTTCAACTCCCTTCTGAGGTCATGTCTGGAGAGGAATGCCTTGCTGGTTGGTGCGGACACTCTAGAGTTCATGCTGGCCAATGGACTGCATGCAGAGATGTTGCTGGTCCAGAACCTCATCGGCGACCTTGGCAAGCGGAACCGCTGGAATCGTGCTCGAATACTTTTCCAACGTAGGTTAATCCTGCAACCCATTTATATTCTAATTCCCATATCTGGGACCTTTGACCTGCCAGTGGCGCTACACTACATTCACACATTAATTTTGAAAAAGAAATTCATTGCATGTTGGACTGTAATGTCCGTAGGTGCCTTGAATGTGGGCTATTACCCCTTGGTGGATGTGGTACCAGGCTCCCTGAATCTGGAGTTGCCAAGCTACCTGAATGAAGTGGAAATGGCTGTATGTCTAGAGATGCTCATCTGCTGCAACATCCCCTACACCACCGAAATCCCAACCATCAGCCATGCTCCAGTAGTTACACTGAAGAGGTAAGTAGTGGTCTGCTTAGCAGGGCAGTTTAATGCTCCTCCCAATGAGACCAACACAAGAAACTAGTGATATGATCCAATGTTAATATTGGTTGTGTGTGTGTGTGTGTGTGTGTGTGTAGGGCTTCAAACAATGGCACAGTTCCTGAGAGTGAATACTTGTCGGCTGGCTGTCGGCTGCTGTCGTCAGCCCAGCTCCCTGCCCCCAGACTGAGACTGAGCTACACCACGGTCAACCCACTGCAGGAGCAGGTGTACACTATTGAGCCAAGGTCCGCCCACAACTGGCTCCGCGACAATCATAGCTGGGCCTTGAAGCTGTGGTCGGTGTGAGCGTTCAGTCGCACACACATGTACATACTCATCATGCACTAAAAGATGACATGCTCAGATTTGTAGAATTCAGGTTTTTTTTATTATTATTTGAGTCATTTTAGTTAGTAATTTTAGTAAATTTTGTAGTTTTAATTGTATTACTGATTTTGTTGTTTGATTGTATAATTGAATTATTGTTTATTAACTGCTGTTTGTTGGGTTGTGTTTAACATTTGATTTTGATGCGCAGTGTCTGTTAAGGTATAATAATATAATATAATATAATAATGGTTATCTTTGTTAAACAGCTGTCAATTTTGCAACTTGCGATATAATGTTTTTTTTACTTTTTTATACCACCCTGTTATTTAAGTTGTTAAGTTTAAGTTATTTAAGCTGGCCAGCCATATCTACTGGAGTTAGAACTATGTTAAGAGAGCCAGAAGGCTGGTCATATGCCCGATATTGTTTTTTATGTTTGGGCCAAGTAACTAATAAATAAACAGAATTTCCTGGATGATCTAGCTAATGAACTTGAGTTGCTATTGTTTGATCTTTAAACTTACAGCACAACCTCCATCTCCATGACAAACCAGGGTAAATTAAACTAGAGCTAGTGGTAAACCTGACCATAGAAGAGCCTGAACTCCTTGTTCTATTTCCTAATCCAGCAGGCTACTCTATTAGGAAGTTTACCACTTACTCCAGGTTAACGTACACAGGCTTATCACTTAACCATCTTCAAATACCCCCACAGGTAGGGGCAGACTCATAAATTCCATAAACCCATTATATTGGGTTAGATATTTCATGTATTAATCACAGAACGTGTGCACATACAACAAATCCACTGGTCTGCCTGTAAAACAATAGTGGCACTGATGACAAAATATTGCAGTACATTACTTAAAAATACACACCTATGGAAGCCGGGCACATACTTTTTTGGGGGAAGGACTACATCTGCACACTCCAGTCCACTAGATGGTGATGGTGGAGCAGTTATGTGAATTCGGCTAGAGCCAAGGAAGAAGACTGCTCTAACCAAGAAGTGAAATAACATGTTTGAAGCTGAAATGTGTTGACAGGAGAAAGTCTATTTCTATGAAATTGTAAATATGAAAGACCTCTTGCTCTGTATGCGGGTGCAAACCTAGAAATACTCTGATGTCGGGTCATAGATAGTAATACGGACGGCTAACAACCTCAAAGGCAAAATAATTCAGAGGATTGTAAACTAACTTCTTTGTAAGTTTATGTTCCCCCAGTTTATTACTTTTATCGGCTCTTATCAACCTTTCCTGTTGGGGAAGGTGGCCTAAGGTACTTGAGATACTTACAGTTTCAATGCTATGCGTTATCAGAACGAAAAATGAATACGGGGGATAACAAGTAAGACATGTAAAATCATGTCCTCAAGTCGGAATGCATCAATTTAAAGCGTTTTTGTCATCAGTGCTTTCCAGACATAGTATTAATCCTAGTGTGCCTGAGTTTTCTAGCCATTTTAGTACAATAGTAGGTGAGTCGTGTCGATCAGCTGAAAATACGGTCTTAGCTTTTTACTCCAGTTCCTTTTAAATGAGCCCCAGTTTTGCACATTTTGCAATGAATGAATGAACAGGCCGTAAAGTGTCAGTCAAGTCTTGAGCACAATGTCCTCTGTGGCCAAGCAACCAAAACCTTAACGTTAACCACATGCTGTGTTGACATATGTTGCAGGACCACTGTGCTGGCTTGTTGGTCAGGTAAAGTAAGAGAATTTCCGTTTCTATGTTTCTTTTATCCAGGGTTATGCCATGGGGGTTCACGGCCTCACCAGCTACATAGAGAAGGACAGACGTTATCTTATTAATGTGCGTCTGCAGGCCACACGATTGGTCATCGATGGCAGCAGCCTCTATTTCAGCTTGTACTTCAGCTCTGGTGCAGACCAGCAGTGTGGTGGGGAATACGAGGCTTTTGCAGATCAGGTGCGGCACTTCTTCACCGTGCTCTTCGCCTGCAAGATCCAACCCTTCGTGGTGCTGGACGGGGGGATGGACCCCAGTGACAAGAAGTTTGCCACCTTACGACAGCGCCTTCAGAGCAACATCCAAGAGGCCAACTCTCTTTCCCGTGGATCGCATGGCTCCGTCCTTCCGCGGCTCACCAAGGCCGTCTTCATGCAGCTGCTCTCTGAGCTTAGCGTTCCCTTCGTCCAGTGTCCAGCAGAGGCTGACATGGAGATCGCCTCTCTGGCAAGCCAGTGGGGCTGTCCTGTGCTGACCAACGACAGTGACTTCTACATATTTGAACTCCGCGGGGGTTACGTTCCCTTCCGGCACTTTCAGTGGGCCAGTGTGCCGGTGGGCAAACAGTCCCACACATCACAGTGCTTTGTCCCGGCTCGCTGCTACACTGTCCAGCGTCTCTGCTCCTACTTCCAGGGACTGAGCCCAAAGATGCTGCCTTTGTTCGCTGTGATCATGGGGAACGACTACACCCCCGATAACATCAAGCAGATCTTCTTCAGCCGTGTGGAGCTGCCTGTGGTAGCAGGGGGGAGAGGCAAAGGGAACCCCCAGATCGAGGGCCTTCTCCTGTGGTTAGCTCAGTTCAGCAGCCCTACTGAAGCCCTGGAGGAGGTGCTGGAGCTGCAGCTGGAGGGAAGAAGAGGAGGAGGGCAGAGGAGGGGCAGCACATGGTCGGTTTTCTCGGCGGGGATGCAGGACTACGCTCTCCCACCCCGAAGCAGCTTGGCACAGTTCTTCTCAGGAGGTTTAGCCACTCTTCCAGGCTCTATGGAGATGCCTGAGACCCTCGCTGCCCAGCCACAGTGGCTCCTCAGGGGGATCGTCACAGGCCGCCTGCCGTCTTTGGTCCAGGACGTGCTGGTGCTCCAGAGAGTCATGCTTATCCCCCAGGTGGAAAACTGCCGATTAGCCAGCAGCCACTGCACCTCGCTGCCCATTCGGCAGGTGATCTATGGGCTGCTGCTCCTGGGGCGCCAGCAGCCTGTGAGCCAGGCTCCCCCAGGCAGAGGAAGAGGAGGGAGAGGAGGGAGGGGGAAGAGCAGCTCTGGGCACGGGGGCCACTCAGGAGCAGTGAGTGGTCCTCACAGCGCCCCCACTGTTGTGGAGTATGACAGACATGATCTTAACCTGACTAAAAGCACCATCAGCCCTCTCCTACCTACCAGTGCTCCTAATGTGCAGCTAGAGATGATGGACCAGGTATGAATGTACCCATATACACATACACACACACACACACACACACACACACACACTTTTGCTCATGAGATAGCTTTTAAACTGATGTCTTTTGTTCTTTCCAATGACAATCAACCAGCCTGTAAGCTTATTTCTTTCTGTTGAGAACTAGGCTGTTCCTTTTTAGGACTAGACTATTTATTTATGATTAATGATCAATATACCTGTTATTTCTGGGGGTGTTATTATACAAAGATACACACACACACACACACACGGTATCAGTAATGGCACAGAAAATATGTGCATTGACCACTGCCTCAGTAACGTATACCTGTGTATAACTTTATACTTTTAAGTGGCAGAGTAGCTGTGACATATTAAGAACAACCTCAAGTTTCACGCTATCTTTTTTTTTCTCTCTTTCTCTCTCTCTCCTTCTCTCCCTCTCCAGATGCCGATCTCTGCACGTGTGCAAGTGCTGTTGAGGGTGCTGCCTATTGAAGAGCGTGCCTTGGCTACCCTGCCCCCCACCCTCAAGCTTCCCGTGTGTGTGACATCTTTCTGGCTGCAGCAGTGCAAGCCTCGGCCTGAGCCCACCCTCCTACAGGCTGTCCTTCTGGGCCTCACCTTTGGGGAGCTTAGCTATCGCACAGCCATGACTTCAGGTGCACAGTAACTTACTTAGAGTTATGGTTATGGTGCATCAGTATGCATGTGCACTTGTTATGCAGTGTTACAACTCAATTAATATTTGTAATCATGACCATTAAAAAGTAAAGTATCTTTCACATCAGGTATCAAATATATGTTGACTAGATCCCAATATCTTCAATAAGTCCCAAGCTGAGATTGAATCATCAAAAACTGAACTGGTATGAATTAACTTCATGACTGATTGATTGATTCATGCAAGTTAAGTGTTTAGGGCCTGTGTGTGTGTGTGTGTATGTGTGTGTGTTGGGGCGTAGGTGGTGGTGGGGTTATCATTTAAACACACCATAACATATTGCCATTTACTCTACATTCTTAAATCTGTGGATACACAAGGCAACTTTTTGAGCAATATTGTTCAGCAGTGTTTGTGAGTATTGTTGTTTGATCACATTCCTATTGATAATAGTCTGCAATTTTCATTTCTAGAGAAATCATCAGTCAAATTGTTATGATCATGTTATTGTCAGAACAGTCAGAACCGGTTATGTGGTTGCCCAACAACATTGCACAAAATATTGTCCCATGTATCATCACCAAGTGTTTTTGATTGTAACAACAAACAACAAAAACTAGTAACCATGGGTGTGTGATGGCTCTCAGTTTTACACTATTCGTGGGTGTTTTTGCTATCTGTCAGATGCCACGTGCAGCAGGCCGGGCGTTGCTGCTGTCCTGCAAAGGCTGCGCCAGCTGCGTCTCCAGCGCAAGGAGAGGCGGGGTCTGAATCTGGAAGTGGCCCACTCCCTCAGCCAGTGGCAGTCCTGCATGTGGGCAGCGCTTGGTCTGAACCAGCTGCTGTGCTGCCCCCTCCCAGACCCTCCCTGTGCCTGGTACTGTAGCCACTTAAGCAAGAACAATAACCAACCTGATGGCTACTGTATCCATGAAGAGTTTAATATGCCAACAATAGCTGTTTCTCAATGTCGAAAACACTTCCTTGATAGAACGCTTCCTTGCGAGTCGGCTGAAAGGCAAGGCTGAGCATCATTCTAGCATTCTAGCATGTGTTCTGCTGTGGTGGCGCAGCCATTTTTAAATCTGCCAACTTGTATATGTACGTAAAGGATTATGGGTATTTCTTCAACGCTGAGGAGACATTGATACATCCTCAAAAATTCTAAGAAAGAAGCACTTTGCACTTTTGGAGAATTTTGGAGGATCCCTGACTTTGGAGCATTGCTTGGCAGCGTTTGATGACATAGCAAGCAGCCACTAAGCCTAATCAAGCATCCTTCTTTGACTTTGAGAAACAGACAATTCAATTCAATTCAATTCAGTTTTATTTATACAGCGCCTTTTACAATAGTATTGTCTCGTGGCGCTTCACAGAAGGAGCACCCAAGAGCAACAGGGGCAAGGAAAAACTCCCTTATGTTCAGTTAATCTAGGAAGAAACCTTGGGCAGATCCATGACTCAAGGGGCTAACCCAACTGCCAGGGGTCATGGAGAAAAATTACAATCAGTAGTAACCATGACAGACTATAAGTTGCCAATATGTTCAGTATGGGCTCAATATGCTTCTGTATTGCAAAGTTACAAAGTTAAAAACAAGTCTTTCTCACATGAAATCTTTTGTTGTCCAACCTTATTGTCTTTCTGATTGGCCCCCAGGTTGTTCAGTGGGATTCTGCTTCATGCTGTGCAGGCAGCACTGAAACAGGGGGCCACTGTAGGAGCTCTCCTGGCAGGGGACCCTTACCCCGGGCAGCTCTTCTCCTCCCTCATGGAGGCCACACAGCAGCCTACTGGCCCTGGGCCTCTGGGCCCATCTGCATCCTCTTCCTCAGGCCCCAGAAGGAGGGGCAGGGGAGCCAGAAACCCGCCGCACCACGGAAGAGGGAGGGGCCAAAGGGGGAACCAGCGAGGCCTGAACAATCGCTTTGCCATGTTGCTGAGCGATGAAGAGGATGGCGTAGAATAGGCTTGCTAACCCTTTGTGCCTTTAAACAGCACATTTGAAATGGATTCTCTCAGAGCCAGAGAGGAGCCTGACTTTACAAGTCTCTTAAAGTAATCCAGTCTCTTACCAATACACACCGCCTATAAACACATTTTAGTTTTAGTTTTTATGCTCATGCAGGGAATATCTGGGCAGCTAAAATAATATAGTGGCTTTTAGATGTTTAATGATGATGAATGATGAAGTTTTAATCAACCATTACAGGGTTGGCACTTTACCAATGACAAATGAAATGAGTTCTTACATTTTTTTACATTTCAGGTCAACAAATTGACCATATGAGTACAAGGTACAAGCTTATGCTCTTGCAGAGTGTTCTGGCTGCTTCCGTGCCTTTCATGGTGCTGACTGCTTGGAGGCAGCTTTTTAGTGTCCGTGAAGTGCCAGGATTGACAGGTGTGTGTAGCTCTTGAGTCAACTCAGACGTTCAGGCCAGTCAGTCAGATGTCCTCACGGTCCACGTAAGGCTGATGTAGTCAGTACTGGGTTTCAATTAACACTGTCTGGGCTGGAGGTCTAATGGGCCAGAAGGGATAATAATCCATAATCTTCCCATATTATATAACTTATGCCATCAAATAACTACAATTATTTTTGCCATTTCGTGGACCAAATGAGGCAGGTACTCCATGTTTGCTTTTCCTTTTGCCTTTGAAAAGACGTGTACGCATCTATTGTGTTGCAGTATAATTATATTTTTATAACATTATGTTATAGAGTAATTTACAAATACCTTTATGCACCTGTAAGTTAATACATGTGTAAATAAGGAAGCAATTAAGTAAAACATTTAATTACTTAAAGTCTATTAAAACTTATGTTTATGTTAACATGTTTAAAAGCTTTCATAATGTAATGATACTGTTAGTAATTTTTGTCAGACATTACATAGAAACATTAATAGATGAAATGAGCACCTTTATATCAATCTGTAATTTTTACAAGAACACATTTCACATTCTGCATGGATGAATGAAAATAATTAATCAGTATAAATACTAAAGTCAGACATTCATATAACCTGTGGTATACATGATATTTATGCATCATCATTTCAACAAAACAGCCATTAAATCACAATATACATCATGCATGATGTGAGACGGGGCACAAACTTGTATCTACTCTGGCGAAAATTTTTGGTTTCAGCTACTGAAATTAAAATGTTTTCCAGAAGGTGGCAGTGTTTCCAATTCATCATATTTGGTTAATTGCAAGACAGAGTGTACACATACAGCTTCAATACAACAGTGTATACAGAGGCCAGTCCTTTACCTGCCTCCCAAGCAAACTAATACACAAACTTACATAAAGAAATGAGATAATATTTACATCATGTAGTTGTGACTGTACTGTGCATTCCAGTAACTGACCAGCACAAAGAAACGTCTGATATCCAATGAGTTGAAATGCATGACGGATTAAAAATTAGTGTGACATTACTGTAAATTCTTCACAATTCACTATATAAAAACCTACAATATCAAAGTCGTGTAGTAGACCTGAGTGCTGCTGGTCAATATTGGCCCAAGAGATTTATTAACGTGCTATTTGTTTACTTTGTACTTTTTAAGGTATAATGTACTGATGTTAACCACTGTTCTACAGAGGCCATGGTTTTCCCACTGGTGCGGTCTGATTGGACCAGCATTAAGGCATCGCCCATCTGACTGCTTCTGGTTTCCGTGGTTCTTTGGTTTTGCTGTCAAGCTGTCTGAGGGATGTCAGTCCTTCAGTCATTTGGTTTGACCAGATGATGATGCCAGAGAGGTGGAAGACAGTGCTGGTGTGTATAAGGCACCACATGTGATTCACCGCAGCTGATTCCTGATCGCTGGTGGCTTTGGTGTCGCTGTTGCAAAACAAAAGTTGAGCTGAAGTCTTCCACCCCTGCCACATACTGTATTATGTTCACAGACTGCTTTGATACACAAAACTGCTATACAAAACTATACACCAAACTGCTAGCTTTGAGGAAACAACTCAACTGCTACCAAGAACTCAAATACGTATGGAAAGATGGTTGCCTTAAACAATGCTTCTAACTCTTAATGAGGCTTGTATTTTTAATGTTTACCAGAATTACTCAAGGTAACATAGCTGGGTGTGTGCCTTCTTACCTCCATTCATCTTGCTTGGGTAAATGCGTGGAAACGGAAAGAACTCTTTGGGTGGTGGAAGATCCTTTAAGGGATGAAACTGAAATTTGGACTCAAAGTCATCTGAAAGAGAAGCAGGATGTGCCAGAATACACTCACAGCACAAACATCAATGTTTATATCTCTGGCCTTGTGTGCCTTTACTTTGTTACTATAACTGCAGTAAACATACTGCTTACCCAGGCTGTGCAGGTGGCCATTCCCCTGACCAGAGGACAGGCTGTGGAAGAAAGGAGGGGGAGGAGGAGGAGGAGGAGGCAAGAGAGAGTGGCCAGACAGTTCTGTAGTTGGAGATCGTGCAGGTGGAGCAGGAGGAACACCTAGTCTTCCAATACCTGTTACACAATCACATATATCAAACTACATCTAGTGCTCTTACAAATACTGATCTTCAGGTAGATACAGTATATAGAGGTTGGATTCTGCATTCATAATATTAATCAATGTAGCAAAATAAATATGGCAGATGTGCACATTACACATGTTGCCATAGTAATCTAGACTACTTCCTCACGTAGAGTAGTACCTGACAGAGTGGGTATTGCAGGGGGCCGTCTGGTAGGAGCTGTGGAGGGGTAGGTGGGAGGCAGGGGTGGGACAGTGGGTCTGAAGGCGGCTGGGTGGGATGGGGGCAGTTTGGATGGTGGAGGTGGAGGAGGTGGGGGTGGAGGTGGGGGGAGATAGGAGGGACAGGTCGGGGTGTATGAAGAGGGATGGGGTGGAGGTGGAGGAGGGAACATGTCTGCTCCCTGCTGAGGCTCTGAAGAGGAGGATGATAGATGCGAAGAGTAGTAGGACCCAGAGGAGTAGTTGGGTGGGGCTGGGGGTGGGAGAGTGGGTGCTGGGGGTGGTGGTGGAGGGGGGTTGGAAGGCACGATGGGCTGCTGGATGGGTAACCAGTTGGGTCTGGTGATGTAGGTGGCAGCTGGTGGGGGTGGTGGAGGAGGACAGGAGGGAAGGGGTGGAGGGTAGTTCTTTGGTTTGTCTATGGAGAGGTGGGCTAGGGGAGGGGGAGGGCCTGAGGATGGGGGTCTGGATGGAGCGGTCAGCGGCGGAGGGGGTGGAGGGGCTGGTGCGGTCGGGGAGGGCCGAGACCATCTCCGCTCCAGAGGCTTATGGGCAGTGGAGAGATCTGGGGCACTGCCACGGAAATCACC
Source organism: Tenualosa thibaudeaui (assembly GCA_027481765.1). Classification (NCBI taxonomy): domain Eukaryota; kingdom Metazoa; phylum Chordata; class Actinopteri; order Clupeiformes; family Clupeidae; genus Tenualosa; species Tenualosa thibaudeaui. The sequence goes on from JAIFZK010000151.1 coordinate 123,456, forward strand.
AGAATTCAGCGGCGGGTTCCACAGGGGCTGCCTCAGACTTAAAGCTGAGCCTGACCGGGATACTGATACACACACACAGACATAATTTTCAATAGTTTTTTAACCAAGTTCTTGTGGATAATATCTACAGGTGAATCATTAACGTGTCATAAACAGGGAGTGAACACAGTATAATCACGTTTTTAAAATCTAGGCCTTTAAAAAGAATATGATTCACCAAGTCTTTGTCGTAACCTCTGTGCACAAAAATTATTTGATGCTTTTTACTGACACGATTCATTATTGTGTCTCATAGTCATGGCAATTTCTACATAATTTACACACCGAAGCAGAAAGAATTTCTGTTTATTTATGCATGTGAGATGTGAGTATGTATATGGATGTAATATCTTGGTATTGTTGCCTTATGTGTATTTAAAGTATGCGTCTTACCGGGATTGTGCTGGAGTGTTTTAGATTCACCCTTTGCCACTGATCTGAGAACAGGGAAGCCTCCAGCAAAGAGACCACCGAGAGCTGGAGGGCCACCTGTGCCTAAGCCACCTGTGCCTGAGCTGCCACCTCCCAGCGCTGGGCCTGACCCTTTGGGCTCTGTGGACACACACACACACACACACAGTGGTATCAGGATAGGTCCATCACATCCAAAAACAACTACAAAGCACTCAGTAATTCCATAAGATGTCTAACTATTATGTCTGGTATAAATGTAGCACAACAAGACATGAAAATGTGTATATGTCTCATTAAAATACCACACACGCCTGTGCTTAGCGCTAATATGAGTAGCCAAGATCAGTGTGAAAAAGACACAGGGAAACAGAGACACTCCAGCAGGCATTCCTCAAACACTGGCAATGTTACTCAACTTCAGTATCCCTTATATGGCTGGTTTATGGAAAACCATAAATAAAAACAAGTGACTCTGAGACCAGGCTTATTTTTGTAATAAGCTCTATTTATTCTACACACTTAGATCTATAACCCTTGTGGTTTACATTGGCCATATTGCTGGCACCTGTGTTCCTATACTGCTATGGAGTACTGAAGGCATGTTTCACTGGGACAGTGTATTCCAGAACATTACAGCCAGTGATTCTCATCTTCAGGAGCAGATGAGGGCAGCAGGGTGTGTTTCAGTAGTTTAGATAAAACTGTGCCACAATGAGCCTGTGTGTCTGTATCTCTTCCACCAACCTCTCTCTCATGACTCACACACCATCCCACAAGGCATCAGCAGCATGTGATAGCGATTACAGACAAAATCTCTAGAATGTGTACACACACATATACACACATGCACACACACACACACACACACCTCAACACACATGTGCAAACAGTTGCATGCACAGTTAACAAGGTTGAGATTGAAACATGATTATGATATTAATATTAATATTAGTCTGACCAATAGGAATTTAATATGTAATGGTTTCAAATAGCTTGAAATCATATCGTAAATACTGTATTGCTAAAATAGGTTTATGGTAATTGATATGGTACTTGATATGGTGATATGGTATTTGCATATGACATAATTTCATTGATGTAAAGTTGCATACACACACCTGCTGCTCACACCCTCTCACTATAGCCAACAGTCCTTTGCCAACAGTGGAGACCTTTGGTTTTTGGGCACTAGTGTTTCTATCAGGACCTGAAAAAGTCTAACATCAACTCCATCCTTTAAAAGGCCCAGCAGAGGATGCCTTTCCTGAGGCAACTCGGAAAGTCACTCAGTTTTACACTGAATGAATCCATCCTGCGCACTTCTATCACAGTCTAGTTAGGACAAGGGCAGGTATCAGTGAACACTAAAGACAGGAGATGGTATCACTGGGGCTCTGTGCACTAGGCTGTGTTACCCATCTGTGCCTCAGCTCATTTTCACTGAGATACACTAGATTCACTAGATACTAGTCTGGGCCTCACAATGCCATATGACTTCCAAAAGTTGGGGCAATCAGCTGTGAGAGGGAATCCTGTTACTTTCACAAGTGTCAGACAAAATCCTATAGGACCCCTGAAAAACCACTCGTCCACTCCAACAGGTGTTATGGAGACAGGAGCAGTGTGCATTAAAACTGAAAGACAGAGAGAGTAGCATCTCCTCCCGTGTCACTGCCCTCATGACCAGCTGACCTGAACCATATATTACACGCTCTTGAGACACCTGTGCTCCCTGTCTTATACTTGTACTGTTGCACTATATATGCACTGGCTGTCTCATACACAATGTGTATTTGTCAAACGTATATCGAGTATAGCTTGCAATATTTATTTCAGCATTTACTGACACATGACTATGCAGCAAGTATCCTACAGGAAGTTTTCCTTGAAGTTCCCCACCACTTTAGAACACAATAGGAAGCTTCCATGTAAAAACATCATCTCATATTCCAACTATTCCACTTTTTTCCCAGTCAGCTGCTGTGGAGAGTGGTCTCTGATAGGAAGCAGGAAACAGGAAGTGGCTGTGGAGACTTACTGTCAAGCTGTGGGGCACTGCGGTCATTAACCTGTGTGACCTTCTTCAAGCGCACTCCTTTGTGGATATCTGCCAGGAGAGCATTGCGACCGCCTGGCTCTGATGACCCCAGTGCAGAATGGCCTGTCTGGGAGAGACACTCACATGACTTTCCTCATGTGTTACTAACAATGGTGCTGGAAGGCTGGATGAACAGTGCATCAACCTGGGAGCATTAACATGGTCTGTCTGACAGGTCCTGTGAAATTCCTAAAATAAATGCACTTCATACAATAGTTATTTGATTCTGTATTTTTCATTTTTCATTTGAAAGGTTTGCTGACATATCCAGTGAGAAGAACTTTAATAGAATATTCAGTGAAATTCAGTGTTTTAATGAAATTCTCAATTTTGTAACACATAATGACAAAGACAATGAAGATAAAAAATACATGCAAAAAATTGCTGTAAAATAATTAGTCTTTATGAAGCCCTGCATTCTTTGAAACCTGCTGGATGCAGCTGACATCAAACAGACGTCAATGGTATATGTTGTGTTAATACTTTCAGACACCACTATATACAGCACAGTACAATAGAGTGATAGCAACCAAACTACATCAACTGCTGATCGTTACCATGTGTTCCTAAACTTGCTTCTAGATCATTCTACAGCTCCACTGTTTGGGATTGCCTAGTTGGATGAATGGCTTTTAAGAACTAAAGGGCCTTTTCCCATGGTAGAGGGAGGGGAACAGGGACATAGACACAGAGACAGAAGGGTTGGGAGAGATGGAAATTTGACACCTCTTTGCCACTGCATACCTCCTGTTAACTGTGACTGTGTGTGTGTGTATGTGTGTGTGTCAGAGAGTGAGTGAGAGAGAGATAGAGAAAGAGAGAGAGAGAGAGAGAGAGACAGCATGTAATGTTATCTCTGATTAATAATACAGACTGCTGTTTGGTGGATGAGCAGAGGCTCTTGCTGTGAGCATGTCTAGTGTGTTACATGTGTCTCTGCAGCTTTGGTACCTGTGCTGCTCCTGCAGTCTGAAGTGGGGGTGGTGGACCTGGGGCAGGTGGAGGAGGAGCAGGAGGTGGCGGCGGTGGTGGTGGTGGGACAGGCATCACTAAAATCTGGAATAGATGCACACACACACATACACACACACACACACACGCACATACTATGAGTCCACGCACTAGTTGCACTCACTCCATGAGTGACAGCTGACTCCACCATAGATCTACACCTGTGTGGCTTTTAGCGTCAGCTGTCCCAGTCTGGGTCAATCTATCAGTCTCCTCAGTCGCCTGTTGCTATCACCAAACCATGGCAAGACAGGAAGAGATTTCAACAGCAACAGGAACAGCGACAGGAACACTCCCCTCTGTCTCAGGATGAACCGACCCCTTACTCCCACAATGCCTGGCTGGGGCCCTCTGTAAAAGTGTAGGCGCTAGAGAACAATGGAGTGTGTTGTCTCTGAAGTGATGCTGTTTGCCCTCTAAACTGGCCTCTCACATGCTCCATGTACATATAGAGTGAGGATTCAGTGAATGTTCAGAGCTATGAGGGTTGTTTTGGAAGAATCTACACAGTGGATCCTTTTGAGTCCGTCTTTTGTGGGCGTATGGAACCGTTCATAGTTGGAGGGAGAGGCATATGCGTACTCTTTGAATTAATTCTAGAATAGATATAGGCTACTGAAGATGAGACCTAATTCCAACAAGGAATTTCTGGTAAAATAGGCTACACACTTAAATAGTTGTAGCCTACATATTCTAGTGGAAACCACTTTTAAATAATATTAGGTTAAATTACAGATTTATTTTTTATTCTTTTCAACCAGATGATGATGATTGATAGCCAAACTCAATCAAACTGAGTAGACCTAAACGCCACATCTTCAATAAGCTGGTCTGGTCTTCAATAGATCTGCGGCAGTGCCATGCAATGCACATTTACGCACGGACTACATTGCGCCTGTCTGCAGGTAGACCCACTGGAAAACAAGGAAAATATACGAATAGCCGAAACTGCCGTAGTAAGGTGCGTTAGCCTACGCGAAATAACAGCAAATACCCTGCCTGTGAATGTGCATTTAAGATCATATCAAGACAACTATTAGAGAATCGTTGTCAACTTTGTGCATGTTATTTCTGTTAACAGCAAGCATTAATGTTGTCATTGCCGATTGCTGCCACGGCCAAGCCTGAGGTAAGACACAGTTATCCAGTAGGCTACTCTTCAAGTGGAGGACACGCATGTGAAACAGAATACCTCCGTGTCCATAGTCTATTCTTCACTCATGAAAAAAAATGTTGAAAACACTCACCCTAATTCAGATTATGTCGATGTTCCGTTTGTCAGTAACGCAAACTCGTTAAGGGGGAGCAAGTTCTGGTCAACGAGCACGAGTTGCAGGCTTCAGACACTCCAAACACAGCTCACTTACTGGTGTCAACGCCAGAGTTATAAATAGCCTACGACGACGACTTTCGTCCCCACAACAGACCGCATGACATTGTTATTGGCCCTATTTTCTTTAGCCTGAAATACTTTCTGTAGTATATTATACTACTCAACTATCCTACGCATCCCACTGTCGAAGTTCCACAGCCATTGGCACCTGAATGATTTCCCTTGGCACCTGAATGATTCTCTTCATAACGCACTAGTATAACCGACAATGTTGTCTACTGCGACTCCTGGGGCCTGAGTTAAACCATTGCACACACAAACAGATGAGAGGAGCAGCATGTTGCGGGCAAAGACAGTTAAATATCGAGGTGTTCTTGCGACCAACTGCGACCAATATCGAGGTGTTCTTGCGTTTAGTCACCAACTTTCAAGTCCAAATGAAAACAAGGGTTATTACATGTTATTAAATATTACAGGTCTATAGTTTTTAAAAGGCAGAGTACCTAACCAGGGTGCTGAAATGACTGTGGGAGGTAAAAGCTGCCAAAAACGAAATAATAATGAAAACAGTCAGATGAAAATGCAAAACTCCTTTTCAAAATCTCATTTTCAAATTATTAGTGCAGTTATCCTGGCAAAAATAAAAAGGAAATGAAACATATACAAAAATAAAAATATGTTTTAAACGTCTATTTGTCATTCCATTTTCATTGCATTCATGTGCATTATGTTGCAGACATAGAAAAGCTCTGCACACTGCACACACACACTCACTCTGTGAGTGAGACATGGGGAGGTCACACATGTACACGTACACATATACACACACACGCCTCATACGGTGTAGATTTTGGAAACAAATCATGTATGTTTCATTTTAAACCATACAGACGTTGCCTATACGCGATGGGACACTCTCTCTCACTCTCTAACATACACACACACACACACATACTAACACAAACGTACTGTCTCTGTCTGTCTGTCTCTCTCTCACATACAAAGACATGGCAATACACTGGGTTTAAATCAGAGATATCAGAGGCATTGACATCGTTATTTGGAATATTTGTCAAGATCTTTACCCTAAGTTAACCTTAATCAAGTAGTGTGCTCACTCATCAGTTGTATCAACAAAACAGCAAAAATAAAAATCTGGTGGTATTTGCATTGCGATTGCAGTGCATCCTGAAATCATGTTTTGATTTATGAGCCAGGGAAATGAAGGACACAACTGGGACAGCTCACAGTGGCAGCAACCTAGGCTCACAGAGATAGACAGACTATGGGCTGCTCATCCTATCTAGTGTTTGTGGTAAAGTACAATTGTCTTTCAGTTGTTCAGGTAAAAATGAAACTAATATTGCTGTAACAGTCTACAAGTCTATGGTAACCAGAGTCTAATGTGAGGTAAATGTTTGGTGACAAGATCACTCTCATAGACACTCTCACTCCATAGACCTGTGACCCCATAGTCATAATATTTAACTTTTAAATGAAAATATACACATCTTCTCTTAAAGTCAAATAATTTCACTCTTATTTGTAAAAACACATTTAAGTATTAGTGTATATTAAGAAGTGCATAAATAGATCATGGAGTCTCTGAATGGATTGCTCTCTGACTGTCCCCTGATACTTTTAAACCATACTGATGTTCCCTATGTGATGGGACACTTTCTCTCTCTCTCTAACACACACACACACACACACACACTCACTCACACAAACTTACTGTTTCTGTCTGTCTATCTCTCTATCACATACAAAGGCATGGCAATACACTGGGTTTAAATCTCACCATACAAAAGCACAAACCGTGCCAGAATTTCACAGCAACTTAGTTGATTGGTCTGAAACTTAAAAAATATTGGGTATTATAATAATAATGACAATGCACATGCCCGAGCCTGCCTGCCTTGCATAGCACCACCAACTATGTGTGGTCTATTCAAATTTCTGCTTGAAGTCCTTGATCCAGACCTAGTTTGGCTCTGCCTCAGTTATGGAAATAAAAGAAGTCTAAAGGATTTTCCCAAAGCTTCATCCCATAGTGGAAACTTGCAAATTGAAACCAATTTAGGCAACTTAGACAATTATTTTTATTACTACATTCACTGGGCGGTCATGGCATTTAAAATGATACTTATGAAGGCATTGACATTGTTAGTTGGATTATTTGTCAAGATCTTTTCCCCTAAGTTAACCTTAATCAAGCAGTGTGCTCACTCATCAGTTGCATCAACAAAACAGCCAAAATAAAACCCTGGTGGTATTTGCATTGCGATTGCAGTGCATCCTGAAATCATTTACAAGCCAGGGCAATGAAGGACACAACTGGGACAGCTCACAGTCTAATGTGAGATAAATGTTTGGTGACAAGGTCAACACTCTCATAGATTGACTCCATAGACCTCCATTGACCCCATAGTCATAATATTTAACTTTTAAATGAAAATATACACATCTTCTCTTAAAGTCAAATAAGTTCACTCTTATTCATAAAAAACATATTTAAGTATTAGTGTATATTAAGAAGTGCATAAATAGATCATGGAGTGGATGGATTGCGCTCTGACTGTCCCCTGCTACTCCCTCAGTCTTTGGGGATGGATGGGGCTGTAACCACACTTCAGTAGTCATGACAGGCATAGTTGAGCTGCCTGGAGCTGCTGAATGAACAGCAGTTTGAGCAGTGCTTTGGCCTCCTGCACTAGTTCTTATCTTTAGCTGAGGGCTTCCCAGCGTGCTCCTCTTCATCCGAAGGCAGACTCATACGGATCCGCTTCTTCTCTTTGAAGCGCCCCGAGCGCGACACACGCAGGTTGCGCCGACTAGTCATCTCGTTGAAGGTCGGTTCCAGGTCATCTGTGCTGTTGCTCTTTTTCTCAGAGCATGGCCTTGGGGGTTCCTCTACTGCGTCTGGAGGTTGGTGAGCAGTGCCTGTGTGAGTGAGTTCTGCAGATGGATGGGGAGCCTCTGCAGACGGTGCCCAGGGAGAGCTGTGAGAATGAGAGGCCTGGGCTTCCTGCTGAGCGAGCATGGCCTCTCTTGCAGACTCTCGGGCAGCGGCCCTCCTCTTGCCCACAAATGACCTCCACCAAGGGCTTTTGTCAGCCATCTGCACAAACACAAAAACTCTTTCTAGCACAACTATGTATATTAAGCTACTTAAAATCATCATGGATTATACGAAGAAACAGCTAGTTAGCATTATCAACTTCATCATTATCAAGGAGGTGTTATGTCATTCAGTCAGCATCCTCACTATCATTAAAAATTTTAGTGTGATATTTCATTCAGTGATCTAGTGTAAGAAAATCTGTATAATCTATAAAATATAATCTATGAGCATAGTATAGTATAAATCAGGCTTCTGCATAAGTCTTAATTCTTGTTATTCTTACAAGCCTAACAACCAAACAAACCTAACTCACACAAAAACAGCCTACCTCACACACTGCGCAGTCAGAAAGCAGGATGCAATCAAACAGATCAGTGGTGTGGTTGCCTCCAGAACAGCACTAAAATCTCAGCGACCGGCTGTCGCAGTCGAGATTTTCACTGGTCTTTCGCTTTGAGTCAAGCCATATTAAAAAGATGCATGTACAGAAACTCTAAAGTGTTGAAGTTGCACGACAGAGCTTATACATTAATTAAAGAACTACGGTGCGACTCACAACTTTATAAGGTGCGCGGTATCGCATTTTACCGGACAACTTCGACCAGGATTCCGCCTCCGAAACCAGCACGAGAACACCTGTCCTCTTTTCTCATTTGTCGAGAGGCCAAAGAATCGGTCACGTGGAACAAGTCTACATTCAGGTATTCTAACAACAGATTGGGTAGGGCTAGTTGCTTAGAGACCTCTTGTAAATCTCATAGCCTTCGGTGAAACCGGTGTTAGACGCCAAATGAAATAAGGAAGGTGCATGGGTAGGCTAATTTGCATGCAAAATGTACGTGCCTTTATTCAATAGCCAGATACTGTAGCCTCCATACAACGACATAAGGATGATAAATAGTCAAGAGTTATTTTAGAAAGGTTTTTTTTGTTTGCCGCGTTAAAGGGTGGTCTTTCTTTGGGTGACAAGCGCGTTGGCTAGGACTCTCTCTCTCTCTCTCTCTCACACACACACACACACACACACAAGGGCGCGCGCGCACACGTGCAGAGAACTCCTTGGGGAACCTCGTCTGTTAACTGTGCTGAATTCATCATTAGTGGTGGAATAGACTGCACACCCACACCACACTCATTCCCTGCAGAAAGGCTTCCTGGAGTTTTTGAGGCCCTTACATAGTAATCCAATGCATGTAGCTTTTGTCTAAAATACTGCTTTTTTGCCTAGTTTCAGTCACCTTAAGATGTCAGCATTTCGGTGCTGATATTAGTTATAATTAACAGAGTCATAATGGTTATAAACAGTCAGTAGGTTTTTGCAGCTGTAATGTTTTTTGAGGTCCATACATAGTAGCCCAGTGCCTGCAGTGATCACCTCTTGGCTTCACTGGCTTATACCTGAAGTCACAGACATCCTGCAGTGGTTAATGAGTAGATAGTGAGTAGGTTGGATGGAGGGTACATAGACCTAGGGGCTTCATCAGACCACTACTTGAACCTGAATTTGAGCAACCATGGGAATTCAAGGTGCAGGCATCCTATTTAAGTCGATCCACCTGCTAAGACAAAAACTGAAAAAAAAAGAGATAGCAAAGAGGTAGCAAAAGGTAATCTGATGTTGCAGTCTTCTGTTGTAGCGGCAGTGCCATGCTGCTGCCACTGAAAATGATGTTGGTACTTTAAACTAATATACAAAATATACAATTTTGCATAGTTATTTGCATTTTCTTCCATTTTCACCATTGCTAATGACCTTTGACTCAAAGTGCATTACGGTCATCTTTCAACTTTAAAAAGCTGACCTGGCAAGGCCTGTCCAAAATGACCTAATGTGGATTCTCTGCAGTGTGAACAGGAAACAATGACAAGGCCATCACATCAGGTTATTAATGACCAGGACTTTTCTTAGTGAAAGCTGTGGTAACATCCGTATCTGTTTCCAAAGCCTTTGAAAGTTTGAAAGAGAGGGCAATTTCACTGTTCCGAAGCTTTGTTTCGGTACAAATCTAGTGGACTGTGTGGAATGCAGGTCATGATTTTCTCTGCACCTGCCCTTCTACATACCTAGGGAACTCCCTCCTGGACTGAAACTACGCATACACACATGCACACACACACAGCAAACACACACATGCACAGAGGAATCTTGGAACCTCCTGTTTACACACTCACTGACTTCATCATTGGTAACGGAACGTGAGAGAGGGGATATTGCCGTCTTTGTGGATGTGCATTTTGAGAAAAAAATAAAAGGCTTGACAGAAACCTTTAAACGATTATTGTTAACTATAGATTATAGTTTAACTATAGAAACTACAGATTTGTATATTAAATCCAGTTAACGAAGGTGCAGCCTAGTATTCTTAAAATAAATACAAAAGGCAGAATAGGACATAAGAATTTGCTTGTTGGGCAATTGTCTCCCATAAACACGTTGATTAGATTTGGGCTGTAGCCAAGGGGTAAATAGGGAAAAGAGTGTACGTTTACTCAGAAGAATCATTTGTGATACACAGAGCTTGCAACTGCACTTACCATATGACAACGGTGAACTGAAAACCAGATTTCAGTGAAATTTGTATATTTAAAATTAAATTTAGAATATTTAGAAAATTTGTTCCTGTGTGTATGGCTGATAACCCTGTCTGTAAAAAAAAAAAAAAAAAAAAAAAAAAAAAGATTTTGGTGATACAGAAAACAGCTTGTCGAACTGGTAGAGTTACTTACTGTGTAGCCTGTGTTCTCAAGACGTGCACAATGAAGTACTGTATTTCTGATATTTCCATAGAACACTCCTCCCTCCCTCCCTCTGTGAATGGGCCACACACACATACACAGGGATGTGATGAATGTCAAGCACACATATCTTGCCTCCCTCCTCCCATGAAAGTATTTGTCCTCTCTGTCTGCCTCTCTCTTTCGGGCACCATTCCTCTCTCTTTCATGGACACATCACAAGTTTCACTCTCAGAATGATCGTGCATAACTATTTGCAACAGGGTGTTCAAATAGACCAAACTGGATTACAGATCTACAGATCACTGGTTTATTAGAAGGACTTGAGGAATGGAGATAATTGTGGAAATCCAAAGGCATCCATGTTGGATTGAGCTTGAAGAAGTGGAGCAGACTATTAGACTCTTGGCTGCAAATGTGAATGGAATGTGCAGGGGTCACAAAACAAATCTTGTGTTGTACTGTTTGGAGGCACTATTTATCTGATAACTGGATTACAAACTTCAAGGATATTTGCTACAACTACTGTTGTAGTTTACAGGTTAGAGTAACCCTGTGGAAGTGAGTGATAGTTACTTAGCAGAAAAAATATTCTGGAAGCACTCATTTCTTTGCAGAAAAGAATTTGTTACTGTGCTGCAAGTATGCTAGGCATTACTGTCTAAGATTTATCTAAAGCCTTAGGAGTACAGCTATTCATTGTTTACTAAGATTGAAACCCAGATTAGTCAGTGTGTTTATGTGTACTTCTTAGTCAAGAGAGATTAGCCTTCATCAGTGTCATCATCTTCATTGTTTCCTCACTTACATTTGTCTGGATTACAAAATTTACAAAAGTTGAGAGAAAAGATTTTACCGAATTTCCTGTGTTGACATAAAACCAAAAATAGTGTATTTATAATAACAAAAAGTTGCATTGAACAGAGGACTGTACTGACTTATATTTCAGTGTTGAGACTGTAGTGGGTGGTTGTGTATGCGACTGTATTTTTAAATTCTAAATAACTGCTTTCCCCCAGGTGATTAAGCATGAATCTCAACAACCTGCCGTACAGGGCTTGGCTTCTGTGGGAGGGACATATTTTTCTTGGGCTCAGTCTCAGGCGGACATGCATCCACCTTTTCTGTCACAGTCGCTTGTGCATTCATCTACAGTGTGAATGGAGGAATGAGGGAAGAGATACAGTGAAAAGTTTTGAGCAAAACAGAGAATGGACTGGTGCCGAATTAGTCTTCACACCAAAAATTACATTTTGCACCAGTAAGTTTTCCATTTGGCCACTGGGGGGCAGTTACAACAAGTCCGATTCTCAAGCCTTCACAGGCTGTTGGACCATTTGGGATAGCTCTTGGGAGTAGGCTACTCATTGTCCTGGAAGGTCAGTATTGTTATTTTGTTTGAATTATACACATCAGACCAATACAATTAAATATTCTCAAGGTTCCTTTTAGGAGTTAATTTCAGCTTAATTCACTGAGACACTAACTAGCAATTAATAAGACACACTGCACACTGAAGACTGGGAGTGACCCAACACTAAACAAATCTTAGCCACTTAGAGTCTGTCAGTGGTCACAGTATATCAGTACTGTATGCTGCTGTTCTAGTCATACCTTCTTCAGTCAACACAATGATGTAAAAGAATACACAGATTTGCAGTGTCAAATTTGTTTACTTTTGTGCACGAAAACCTCTTTACATGTACATTTATACATATTTCCATATGTCACATTTTCTCTTAATACAGCTATTTCTCCAGAGTGAGAACAATAAGCTTTTTATTACATTTATAAAAGTTACATTTTTTATGCAGGAATGTAGACCTGTACATAATGTTCTATGAGTCCCAAAGGTTGAGTAAGTCAACTAGATACATGCAACTTTTTGTTCGAAAGAATGTAATCAGAACCTGATTCCAGAACCCAAATGAATCATAATTCCAGATAATGCATGAATACAACGCAAACAAAATGTTGATCCCTGTTCCTGACAATGGAAATGAATATAAGCCAAACCAATGTGTGTGACATTGCACTGGATCAGACTTACGTTAACTAAGGGTATTCCACTGAAACAGACAGTAGTCACATAAAGCTGTCGGTATCGGACTGTGTTACTTCACATACAATAACACAGTAACTATTCAGGCTGTTTATACACACAGTCTGTAGATGTGCTGAGCCATTAAACAACAAATACAAATGTTTATCTACCATCCTTGACCAACTCCAACTTGACCATACCTGTTAGAGACATACTGGGGATGTAATATAATCAGTTTCCCTGTCTAGCTCTCAAAACTAAAGGCCACACTGTAGAATCCTCACGGAGCAGTGAACAGAGCTATCCACAGAGACTACCTGATGCCATAGAGCAGCACTGGGGCTCAAGCAGGGCCAATGCACCATGTACCTGGAGTGCATGCTGCAGCAGAGTGGGTTTGGACAAGGTCACATGTCAGTTAGCAGGTGGACAAGAGGGGGTTTAACAACAAGGGCAAATGTACATAGGTAAGGAAACGGGATGCTTAAAGCTGATGCACTGAATATATATGGTAGTTACATGTCTGCATTCTGCTAGCCATCACTATAGTAGATATGCTCAATAGTGACTCAATAATGCAATATAACAACAAAAGGCCTTTTTGGCTTGTAAATGAGAAGATGACATTATCAGAGACTAGTGGAAATGGCACTGCTACCAGCAGATTGTTTAGTGTGGAACAGTAACAGTGCATGGAGGTGGAAGATGATGAGAAAAAGAGACACTAGTTTGGCTTCCATGAGCTTTAAAACTAACTAGTTCCAAACTAGTTGTAATGTCTAACTAGTTCCAAACTAGTTGTGATGTTTAACTTGTTTAAAACTAGTTGTAATGTCTAACTAGTTCCAAACTAGTTGTAATGTTTAATTAGTTCCAAACTAGTTGTGATGTTTAACTTGTTTAAAACTAGCTGTAATGTCTAACTAGTTTAAAACTAGTCATGTCTAACTAGTTTCAAACTAGTTGTGATGTTTAACTTGTTTCAAACTAGTTGTGATGGATGCCAATGCTGCAGCATGCACAAACGTCATCAACATTATCCAGCCTTACTTGCTAAAGACACTTCATCACCGATCTGTTCATCAGTGAGTCTCTCCTCAGAAGGCAAGGCAGACACACACACACACACACCTGCATGGTTCCTGGAATGTGGATGCTAGTCAAAGTTGAGGACGTTCCCATCAAAGTGTGTGAGCACGTGTCTCTCGTAGAGCAGCTGCTGTGTGTGGAGGGGGAACTGCTCGCTGCAGACGGGACACACGCGCCAGTGCGACTCCACGTGCTGCTCGAAGCTACGCTGCTCAAACTGGGGAGGAAAGATCACCTCACACAGTGGACAGCGCTTCTGCACCTCAGAGCTGGGAATGGACAAGGCACACGGCTCATTCTCATTAGTTTTGGTACGTCATCCTTCATATGGCACAGCTGTGTGTGTGTGTGAGAGACAGACAGAGACAGAGACAGCCTCACCTGGTGTCAAAGCAGAAGCTTGTTCTCTTCTCAGTGTTGGTGGGGCTGTGATGGCCAAACGTGACCTCACGTGTTTCCTCACTCCCAGTCTGTATGCACACACACACACACACACACACACACACAGAGTTTAGCTCTTCACATGCAAACCTCACACACTTACACACTTGTACACCATGCCTGTATATGTTTCTGCTCCTGATTAAAGGCTACCAACATGTAAAAGGAGATGTACTAGCTTTGTGCGTGTGTGTATGTGTATGTATAAGTGAATGTGTGCGAGTGTGTTTTTGCTTGCATGTAACTCACTTGGCTGGGCTCTTGAAAGACATTCTCTAGGCCGTCAGGAAGACTCAGGCCACGAGATGGCTGCATGCAGACTACTCCCTCTGCACCTGCTCCTGCACAGGACCCTGTAGCACCATCTAGAGGGTTTACAGACAGACACAGAGAAAGAGAGAGAGTGCAAAGGAGAAATACAGAATAGGAATCAAGTGACACAACAGACAGATGAGAAACAGAAAGACAAGTAGTTGAAAGGAGAGCCTTTTGTCAGCCTTTGGTACAGTCAGTCAGTTAGACAGATAGACAGCCAGACAGGTTAGCAGAAGGCCAGTGCTACCTTTGGCATAGGGGTTTCCATACTGGAGGTCAGCGGGTCTCTGCTGAATGAGTGGGGGAGGTGGATGCTCCTGGGTGTAGGGAAGGGGGTAGAGCAGCGCCACCTGATCCTCTGAGCTCTCGGGCCTCTGCACCGCCACACACGCCTGCAGCTCCTGACACACACAACAACACTGTCACCACTGCCAGACCAAGTCATTTCCAGCACTGTGGCCAGTGAATCACATGGGATGAACCACATTGCTGACTCCAGTTAGCTGACTAATTATAAACTGCTGTTAATTGCTCCTAGAGATGGAGCTAGACATCTGTGTTATATAGTATATTGTCATCATAGGCAAACAAGAGGAGTGGAGACACTTCTTGTATTTGCTGGTGTCCTCATGTACATATGTGGCAGTCTCTGGTTACACAATCAGTGTTGTTAAAAACATCTGGTATAGGCAGCGCTGGACACACACTGACCAGTGTCAATATGTGTAAATGTTTAAATGTCAACATGAATCATGAATGTTATTTTTGCTATTATTGTCATTTCTACTGTGCTGGGGTCAGTAGATGGCCATGACACGTTTACCTTCTCCAGTCTCTCCTTCTCCTGCATCACATCAGCCAGACTCTCCCTCAGCGCTGTCACTTCTCTGGTCTTTTCCTCCAGCTGAGCCTGAACACACACACACACACACACACACACACACACACACACACACACAGTCCTCCTGCATTAGACTTAAACCTTTAAAGTAACTATACTCATCTATAATGCATTTGTGAATCACAGTAATACATTCTATAGTAAAGTATGGCTCAATGTGTATAAATTCCTGTAGATGAGTTGTACAGTACTATACTGTATGTTAGGACGGGCATGTGCTACTGTCCTACTGTGAGAATGCATGAAGGGAGGGAATGTGTCTTTAAATAGGCGGTTTCAGCGATTGAGTGGTGTGTTTGTGTGTGTAAACCTGCTATTACCTTCAGTAGCTGAGAGAGGTTGGTGCTAATAGAGCACTGTTCTCTCCATGTCTCCTCCATCATTGCTAAGTCGACACCCTCCTCCTCTACTCTCCTCTCCTGGGCTTCCTCTGCTGTTTCTCCTTCCTCTTTCTCTCCGTCACCCTGACTGTCTTCTGTACTCCCTCCATCACCATCGCTGTCTGATTCTCTCTCTCTCGCCTCCTCTCTCACTTCATCTCTCTCACTTACTGGACTCTCCTCAGGACAGGTAGCATCTTGAGCAGCAGACTGGTTATCTGAGAGCACACCACAACAGAGACAGGCTTTGGGAGTGCTGCCAGATGACTGTACTGGGATCAGGAGTATGAATGTGAGCGTATCTGTATGTGAGGGAGATTGTGAGTGCTTTTGTTTGTACCTGCAGTGAGCGCCTCACTGCTGGGTGAGATGGTCTCCTGGATCATCTCTGCTATTGTCTCACCATCAGTTCTCTTTGGATCCTGAATAGAGGCCAACACGCTGGTCACTTACTAGTACATTTCGTTGGACTGACAGGCTTAGCGTGTTTAAATTAATTAAAAATCACAACTCAATTTTTACAGCCATTCCACACCAAGCATGCAGCTGAAACTTCCATTACAATCAATAGAACAAAGACATACAGCACCAACCACCAGAGTGGTGTGCATTTACAACACTGGTTTAAAACACTGGATATCTGGTGTTACCCTGCAATTACTGACAACACTTTCTCACTATTCACTGGTCTGGAAAGCAATCTTATTATTATCTTATTGTGAGGTGCTTGCTTGTGATTCTGCGGTGCAATGTGGCTGATGCTGACTAGCAGGAAGGGAGCAGGGTGTTAGCACGCTTCTATTCGGCACTTACCCCTGCTGTGTCCCCAGGACTCCCGGCAGGAGGCTCTCGAGGCTGCTGGCTCAGCTGTTTGACCTGCTTGCGCAGCTTCTGACACTCACGATACTTCTCCTTGTAGTGCTCAGCGGCCATTTGCAGACGCACCTTCAGCTCATCCACCTCCTTATGGAGCTCAGCCTCCACCTGGGACACAGCACAGGAGCCTCCTCCGCCCTAGAGACAGCACAACAAGACATATGAAACACACAGTTGGCCTATGAACAGAGTTGACAGTTAACAAGATCGATATGCTTTCAAAAGTGCGTTATTTGTGTGTCATTTAAAAAAAAAAAACAAGTTATACATTTGGCCAAAAATTAGGACAAAAGGCTTTAATGCAACATAAAAATAAAACAGATTTTCTGTTAGGGACCACAAATGTGAGTGATCTAAAGACTTTGAGGAGAAGGAGTGGTTTATAAAGGGGTACTAAAGAACAAAAGTAGTAGACTGGGGACTGAAAGGAAAAATCCAGAGTCAATTAGCCTATATCCCTGTTCTTTTTGAGGTTGCCGAGTGCTGTCGGCAGGTATAAGAATGACAACATTTGGTACGACACAGATCAAATTTGCAAACTGCTGGCTAACACTAACAGAATGGGGCACAGATATATGAAACTGAAACAAAGTTTCCTTGCCGTTGGCTGCTGTTTTGTTTAGTCAACGTTGTACCAAATATTCTCGTTCTTCGCACTGTGGCACTCAGGTTGATTGAGTCTTGACTTTTGCTTGAAGCAAGGCTATAGCACCCAGGCTAAATGTCATGTTTGGGTGCTAATATGTTTATAAGTCTGACAACAAACTCCTTCCAGCTGGGCACCTGTTTGATCTTGTCCAGCTGAGAGTGGGCGCTCTGGGCCTGGACCTCGGCCTCAGTCAGGCTGGTCCTCAGGGCATGGGCCTCCTGACGGAGCCTCTGGAGCTCAGATGCCGTCTGCTCACAGCGGCTGGAGGCGGTGTGCAGGTTGGCCCCCAACAGCACAGCTTCCTGCTGGGAGCACTGGAGCTTCTCCTCCGCCTGCTTCAGCTGCTCCTTCAGACGGACAGCCTCACCCTACACACACACACACACACACACACACACACACACACACACACACACACACACAAACACACACACACACACACAGGGTCACATATTGCAAAACATTACAGGAAAATAAGGACATACACACCCCCAGTGCCTGTCTCTTACTATATCTGCAGTCCGGAGTCTCTGCAGCTCCTCTTGGTACTGGGCGATGGTCACCTCCCTGTTCAACTCCATGGCTTTCAGCATCTGCAGCTCCGCAGTCAGCTTAGTGTTCTCCAGCTCGGCACTCCGCACATGGGTCTGTACACACGGACACACACACACACACAAAGTCATACAGAAACATAATATAAATAGCTCCCTTGCCATGAATATGACAGCACACACAACCTGCTACCCACTTTATGGAGATCCCTCTCAGCTCTCTCAGCCTTCAGCTGAGACTCCAGACTCTCCTTCTCCAGCGTCACTTTGTGAAGCTTGTCCTTCAGACTAACACAAACAAACATATACAGCCACAACCATAGTCAGATATTTTAGCATTTAGCAGATTTCAAATACTTGGTACACCACTGCTTGAAAGCTGCTCTTTCAAAAATGTATGCAGTGTGACGACACTGACACAATGGAGTCCTCTATACAAGACTGCATATTGCTCTTGGAACCAAGTCTCACCAAATGTGATTCATCATGAATCCCTAATATTTGACTGCATTATGTCATTACATGGTAGCTACTCTGCTGAGTCACTATCAGACTATGTGGCCGTGTGTGTGTGTGTGTGTGTGTGTGTGTGTGTGTGTGTGTTGTGTGTTGTGTGTCTCACATCTGTTGCTCCTCTTCTAGTTGCTGAGTTCTTTTCTTTGACTCCTGCAGCCTCTTCCTCAGCTCCTCTCTCTCAGCCTCACACAGAAGAAGAAGTTCCTGTTACACACACACACACACACACACTCACACACATACACACACACACACACGCACACACAGTAATGTATCCTCTCTTTTCTTACAGAACATATCTGAATGTTACAGACAATCATGTTATAATCTTTAAACTGTTCTTACATTAATTCATTAATACATAGTCATAAACTAGCACAGACTCACAGTATATGGGTTTACCTATTCAGATACAGACCTTGTTATGTATTTGTATCTGTATATACTGAATCTTGTTATGTATCTGTATGTGTATCTGTGTAGGTCAGTCACTGACATACCATGCCATGTAACTATATATGTCAATCTAACACATACCTTGTTGTGAGTGTGTATCTATGTTTAGGTCAATCACACCCACACCTTGTTGTGAGTGTGTATGTGTGTAGGTTTATCATACACACACCTTGTTGTGAGTGTGTATCTGTGTGTAGGTTTCCCTCTCGTCATCTCTCTCTCTCTGGAGTCTCCTGTGTTCTGCCTGCAGCTGCTCCTTGTCCCTCTGCAGGACACACAGCTTGTGCTGCAGCTCCATACACTCCTGCTGAGCCACACACACACGCTGCTGCTCCCCGGCAGCACACACACACGGAGTTCAGACAGGGAAACAGCAAAAGATTTATTCATATATGAAGGATATATTCATATGAAAAAAAAATATCTCTAATATACATTTTTTTATTTATAACTTTATATACCCTGTGTGTTCTCTAAGTTTAGAACCATTTGTTTAGTCATAACTTGGAAAAGTTTTATTTAACTAATAATACTGTGTTAACTAAAAATAATGTGTTATTTAGCTTACTTATCAGTTAATCTATTTGTACAAATAACATTCAGAATCAGACCCATCAGTGCTGTGATGTGACCACTGAGCTGGATCTAAAACTGATGATTGGTCAGATCCATTACCTCCAGGAGTCCAGTCTTGGTGGTCACCACCAGGATGTCTGAGTTTCCCTCGTCCTCCACGGTCAGTAGCTCTTCCCCTGAGGGCATGGCCTGTCGGAACTGGAAGGGTGTGCTCGCTCCACGAATCTCTCCTCCATGGGTCACATAACAGAACTGATAGAACTCACCATCGCTACGTGGAACATAGTAACCTAGAGGGTCATCAATGAGATTATTTATAAACACAACCATGGAAGTTGGTGAGGAAACTTACATACAGTCATGTTTTGCAGGAATGTATCAAAATCGTGTTTAAATATCACCACCTAAATATTGAGTTCTTAGGGAGAGATGAAGTCTGCTCCTTACCTTGAAATACTATGACTCTATGGACAGTTGAGCCTTCTACATAATTCTCTGGCATGGGAGACCACAGAAATGTGTAGTAATCTCTCGCTGTGCTCCAGCCCACCTGCAGGCACATACCCACTCATCAACATGACACACCATTACAAAGTATACAAAAACAAACAGCTCAGTGTTTTGTGCTCTGTGCAAGTGTTTGTGAGTATTCCACTGGGAAGTGAAACTGCTTTAATTCCTGCCCTCCTGCTGAGCGCTATCTATTTAAACAGATCGACCATCTCATACATTGTGTTTTGTAATCTATCTGTCACAAGTCCAACTTTCTGCAATACACCTTAATACTGTGATCCTGAGTTAAACGCAACTACACTGTTCATCAGTAGGAGATGACCATGAGCTCTATGGTGATGACTCTTTGTGATGTGAATATGTTATTTAAAAATATATACACTTTACGTATGTATACTGTAGCTCACATATTAATTCAGGCCTCAGTGTTGACCTAATCTTTGGGGTGTAGTGTGCATGTGCATGCGTACTTTAAAGATGCCAACCCAGTCTTTGGGATGGGGCGTTATAGCGGGGGTGAGGGTGTAGTGACACTCCAGAGGAGCCTGAGGCAGGAAACTCTTCCCCACATTCTGGAAGATGACGTGAGCAAAGCTAGAGGTCTCTATGGAAACACTGCCCTTAGCTAAAGGGCCACAGCCAGGAGATGTTGCTGCCTCTCGGAATGATGACATCATCTACTTTGATGTTTCACTTCAAGTCCTTTCATGTAAGATCATGAAGAAACACAGACAAGATCAGAAAGAAGAGAAGCCCTGTTTTGAAGGCTGTAGTTCTTCCTCAACACTATTCTGACAAACCAATAGATTTGATGGTACAGCAAAGACACTGGTCTCCCAACTTAATGCTGGTGTTTCAGACATCCTGACCTAGTTCACAGGTGAAAACAATATACTGCAATCACAGTCATGTAGTAACATGATGGCTACGTAGTTATCCTACTGTAATTAATGAATATGTATTCTGCTATGACGTCTACTGGCCACCCAATCTCTTGGCCTCTCCACCCAAGAGATAGCGGTCGAACATCTACACAACAGAATTGTCATTTCAAAGATGATTGCGATTTTACAACGCTGGACTAAAAAATCGGTCGGTTCAATCGAAGTGTCAAAATACTTCCCGCAGATGCCAATTGACGGATGTACATTTGCATAGATTAGCAGCAAGTGATGCACAGGCTCATTAGTTCACTGTAATCCTGAGTAATGCAGCGCACATAATTTACTAGCCTGATGCTAACATGCGCAGGGCGCAGAGCGCAACCTGCGATAAGTCACATGCCCAACGGGCACGACCACTGAAGGAATCATCAAAATAACATGACTATAGTACACATAATGCTACAACGATAATACAAATCAAAACCACCAGAAGCTTTTGATAAGTTGGAAAGCTGGGGTTACCGAGGCAACTCGTGCAAAGATGTCAGGAGCTCCATTTTCGACGTGTAGTGTAGTGCATTGCCCTGCGCTGCGACGTACTGTCGTCACGCGGAACATCCCGACACAGCCGCAGAGATTTGTAGGTGGCCACCACCTTCAATTTTGTCAGGTCATCCAGCGCAAATAACTGATTGACATTTTATAGGTTATCGTTAATAAATCACTCATGTATTTACTCTGCCACCGACCATCCATAGAAAGCATCACTGCGGTGCTTGATGACATGAAGCCAGAAAAAATCAAGAGGGTGATCATGTAAGCCAAAATAAAACTTTTGTCCATTAAATTAACCTAAAATTGACATTTTTGAGAAAAGAAGACATACAACACACATAAAACATCAGCAGCAGCAATCCTGCCTATTCAGAATGCATTTTACCCATTTCTCTGGGCTAGTGGGACCTTTGTCTCCTTGCAGATTACAAGAGCTGCAATGCTGAGCAGTGATTCATGAAATTTTCCATTGAGACAGATTTTACTAATTCACATTTAGAACGTGTTTCCCAGCCATTCATTTAGTTTGGACTCTGACCAACTTTGAACTTGAATTAAGATCTCCCCTGAAGAGAGTTACAACAAGAGCAACTGAGCAAACCATTCCCAGTCATTAATGTAAATTATGCTTCATGTTAGCGTTTTTGCTTGTTGTTCAAGTTATTGTTTGGAAACTTCCAGTGTATTACATAAAACATACTACATAGAAATACTATATATTACACAATTATTGAACAAATAATGACATTTATTGAAGTAGATCAGTAAATTTGGACATAATATGAACATTTTAAAAAATAAAAGAATGCGGCAAGAATTCATAATAATACAAGAGAAAGACACACACCTATGACACATAGAAGAACTACAAAAACACAGCATACACATAGAACTTTCTGTACATTAGTCACTGATGGGTTTGCCTAAGAAGTAATGAAAAAATCATAATCCAACTACTCCACCACCAGTTCAAAGCTTTCTGCCTCAGCAAACTCAGCATTCATCTTGGCAGCCAGGTCATCTAGTTCAGACATCTAGTTGGGAAAATAAAAATAGTAAATAAAAAATAGTTCATTGGAGTATGTCAAATTATCAGATTATTTGTGTTGTGTTAAAACTTTAGAGGACTTTCATTCATTCCGTTTAACCACAAGCCCATCTCAATATTTTGGTAATGCATGGTTAGGTAATATTAATATCATTAATTACTTCAATCACAAAATATTAGATTAGAATCACTCTTCATGTTTCTGAGTCAGTAAACCATTTACTGACACTTTAGTATGAAGTTACATGAATGGCAGGTTTTAATGGTGAGCAGTAATATTTTAGAGTGCAGTTTTGCACTGAATAATAGCCTGGTTCTCACACATATTGATCTGTTATGCGTCTCAGTCTGGCCAATAGGCCTATCTCTACTTCTTCCCATTTGGGATAGGGAACCAATAAAAATTTTACCCCAACATGATGGAGGTTTGATCCATGACAATAACAATAAAACTCACTTGTCTTGACTTCACTGCAGAAATTATCTCTAGGGAACTGCTGTAAGCAGCTAGCCGACAAGCTTACGGCACAGTGTGCAAGTGACTTACTTTGATTGGCTGAACCCTCTTCTTTTTGGACTGTTTCTTCGGTATGGCCACACCTGGGATGTTGGGGTCGGGTTCTTGCGAGTGATTCAGGCTGTCCTCTACCTCCGAGAGGTTTAACGTTACTCCGCACAGTGAGGAGGAGGCTTGGGGTGCTGAGGCAGACAGAGACATGGAGCGCATCACCTTGGGCGTCGGCATCTTCGCAAACCCAAACAGGGTCTCTCGCCGTGACCCAACTGGTGAGCAGGAGCCTTGCTCCCGGGGACTGCTGAACGAAGCGTCTCCGCTTAGG
Source organism: Tenualosa thibaudeaui (assembly GCA_027481765.1). Taxonomy (NCBI): domain Eukaryota; kingdom Metazoa; phylum Chordata; class Actinopteri; order Clupeiformes; family Clupeidae; genus Tenualosa; species Tenualosa thibaudeaui. The sequence goes on from JAIFZK010000151.1 coordinate 146,844, forward strand.
CGGCTGTACGAGCGCCGCACCTTCTGGCTCCACACCTCATCCTGAGACTGCTCTGTGGTGGAGGGTGGTGGGGAGACACTTGGTGTAGGCAGGATCGGTGACAGGATGGTGGGCCTGGGAGGTGGGGGCTCTACGGGCGTAGGGGTAGATACTTTTGGCCTCTTGTCAGGTACACTGGACAGCCTTTCGACATTCTCCTTGTTAACCTCTGAAGCCTGTAGGAATACAAAGATGACAATCATTACAAAGCTTGTTCGTGTCTGGGACAAAGGGATCTTGTGATGGCCATCATTAGTAGGATTACAAAAGCACATGCAGTCTGTATTCTGGTACAGTACAAAAGTAGAAGTTCAATCCCAGAATCATGTTGATCAGTATGAATATAATGTTGTTGAGGTTTAGTTCACGATTATTCGTTGACAAAAAGGAAGAACATCCCCAATAGAGCTATGATAATAGTGTCACTCACGTTTTTCACAACAGTACTCCGACATTCTGTAAGAAATAGCTTACATTATACATTACAGACCTGTGTTTTCCGTGCCACAATCTTCTTCACGGTAAATGTTTTTCTCTGTGAAAAGGCGCGGTAACGATTAGATACAGCCAACATGATATCCTGACTTCATGTTTACAAACAAATTCTAGATCAAGGAGGATAGTCATAATTCAAACACTACAAGCATATTTTATTCTCTACTATATCCAAGCTGATTGAACGTTAGCCTAAACCATAATCCTTGAACTCACTGCTGCAGGTTTCTCCTCCGGTGCAGAAAGCCTCGCAGAACGCCGCCGATGAGTGCCTTCTTCGGGCTCTACAAACAGGAACAGATAGGGGTGGAGTTATAATCACAATGCTCAATGCCCCTTGTATCAAAAGCGTATTTTAGATGCAGTAAGACATATTCGCACATATACTGCACTTTGTTCGATTATATGGCGTTCCTTGAATGCTTCCATAAAGATAAATTTGAATCTGCACAATTCACAACACGTCAACATGTCATATGGAACAGTAAATTTCCTTAATCGGAACAGTTCCTATTATAGGATTTTTACCCACATATATTCGCCAATTCTAGGTTACATAAGTAAGAAATAAAATAATAAACGCGCCTTGATTGATTATTTTGAAAACAATACAACTGTAATTGAATAAACTGCGCCTTACTCATGTTTCCCGCGTCCCTCTTTGAACCGTAAAAGAGATTTCGGCTACAACATACAACTTCCGGTAGCCTCAAGGTTTTGCTACGCTCAAAGAAATAAAGGTCCTCGTGCTCTTCATTAACGAGCTCCAAGAAGTTCGCCTCCCGATTATTTTTATGTTTAGCCCACCCAGCCTGTTAAACCTACACAAAGGAATTAGACAAGATATTGGGTAAAGTGCTCTGGGCTCCATCTCAGAAATGCCAGTCATATTGAAGAACTTTTAACTTGATATATTTTACGTAACATCCCCCCCCCCAGAAATCTAAGCAAACGGAAGTCTAGTGAAGCCTTTTTGCAGCCTTTTGAAACTTCGAAGGAGCAGCACTGGGGTCAAGCAAACAAGCATGGCTGCCTTGTTCAGGGGATCTTGGAATTCGTTGCGACGGTGTAGTAAACATGCCAACTTGTCACTCGGTAATGTACTGCATGCTTTCTTACTACTAGGATAATATGTAAGTCACTAAATGCCGTGTTAGTTTTACAAACTAACGAACGCGTCAGCCTCCAGGTCATTTATCTAGCAAAGGACGACTCTATCTTAATGAGAGAAAGCGTGACTCCTAGCCGCGGTGGTTGTCGGTGGCGTCAACCACCTGCATCGTTCGTCTTCTGTCCTGTCACCGGCGCTGCCCCAGCCCAAAATAATTTAGAATCATTCAGTGTAACTGTATACAGTGTACTGCCAAAGAGTTGTGTCCATTGCAACATTGACACCGGAGAAGTAACGTTACAGTCTCACTGACTCCTAACGTTAGTGGGCTATCAAAATCAGTAAATGCTGCAATGAGCTGCAGCGTCTTGTTATTTGCGTTAGCTGCTGGCTGGTAGTTATAGTAGTTAATCATGCTATCAAGCATACACGCTTGTCCAACATGCTGCTTCTTTTTTCCCATGACTCCCCCAGTGATAGACCCCTTGTTTTGAAATCTTCAAGAGGTCTTGCAGACCCTCTTCTGCTACAGTATGTCCACCAGACTAAATTCTAGGGCTCGCTGCTGTACTCATTCCCCAAACATGCTATTGAGTATTTGAAATAGTTGGTTAGTATGAAAATGCTCGAGCCTTGTGTCGTGCAAGTCTTGGATTTCTTTCTCACTTTAAGTGCTTATGTATGTAGAATTCTCCAGGTCCATGGCCTCCAAGACTCCCGTGGGCTTCATTGGATTAGGAAATATGGGAACACCAATGGCCAGAAATCTGCTGAAGAATGGATATCCAGTTATTGCCACTGATAATTTCCCTGAATCCTGCAAAGAACTGCAGGACCAAGGTGCACAGGTAACACGATTCCTTTCTGAAGGTTAATTTGTTGTCCTGAGTGGTACATTTTTGTGTGCAGCAATAAAGTATTCTGGATTTTTAGTGGACAGTAGAAAGATAACCAAAAACGTAAAATAACCCTATTTACTATACGTACAGCATGAAAGGCGTGTTGCATGTACATACACTACACATCATCTAGGCAAAAATTAACTGGTCCAGTACAGATCTTGAGAGACTGATGGCTTTGCACACTCACCCACATCAACTGGTAGTGTGTCGAGTAAGCACATGCAGTAAACAACTTTAGCACTACAGGAAGCCATGTCAGCCAGCACTCTGCCATGCCCGGATCAGTTTCTTAAGCCTAAAGACAAAGATTAGGACTAGATGAATGACTGATCATCATCTTGCAAATTTGATCAGGGCCTAATTCTTTTGGGAGTAGCCAAAGATATTAACAAAACAGATTCACGTATAGATTGTACTATTATGCTTTAAGTTCCTAGGGGCGCCAGGTGTGGCTATGTGCAACATATCGCACCATGCTGTAAGCACTGGGCTTTGTATTGAGACCAGGGAATAGGTGCTCATAGGCATTGGATGCACATTGGACATATTGCCTATCTGTGAAGGTCTAGCTGACTTATGTAAGCCAAGCATATCTCCTTTGTCTAAGTGAGATGTATTCTTGTGCATTTCCTCTACTTATCCTGTACCCATGACCAACGATGAAATCACCATTGACCTTACTTTTTACAATGAAGAAAATTGAGCGTAGCCACTTGTTTTGGCTCAAAAGTTTGGCTTTTCTAGGATTCATTTCAGCTGGGTCCAGAGTTCACTGGCTGACCTTTTATCAGAGTCCCAGTGTTCTGTAACATTTGCTTCCTAATGTTTCCCACAACCTGCACTTCTGTATACAACATATTTGGCCCCTGCTTACAGTGCTGCTCTCTGACTAATAAGGCTGCTACAGACTTTTTATTTGGTTAAATTGGACAACACAGGATAAACCTGTTAATGTGTCACTGACCTAGTACAAGAGGATTGTTGGCATCATATTCACATGCTGCTTTGCTTTTGGTGTTGATGCTTGTAAGGCATCTGTAAACCCATATCTAGTTGCAAAAAACTGTACTTGTATTACTACTTACTACATTACAAATACATTATGAATTTCTTGCCCAGCAATCCTTTTAAAAAAGGTGACTAATTGACTCTGGCACAGACTAATGATGTCAAGCATCTTGCACATTGTCTAATACAAACCCAATTCCAAAAAAGCTGGAAAGTTCTGTAAACTGTGAATAAAACTAAATGTTATAATTCTCAAATCATACAAGCAACATATTTGTTTGAGAATAGTCCAAGGAAAACATTTGTTATCATTTGAAATTTGAGACCAGCAACATGCCTCAAAAATGTTGGGATAGTGTCAATAAAAGGTAGGAAGAGGTGAATAAGACTAAAGACAAATCAAAGCAAGACACTTCACAGTTAATTATGTTAACTGTCAAGATGATTTTTTAATAAAAAGAGCATTCTCTCTTATCCTAGACAATATTTCAGCAGTTCAACTGGTTCATCATGTTTTCCTTTTTGTTATGCTTAAAATGTGACATCTGGACTGCAAGCCAGCCATTTTAGCATCTGGTTGCCCTTATAATGGAGCCACACATTCATATAGAATGCCGTTTGCCCTCGTTGGTGGTAATAGTTAAGGCCTTCTCTCAAAATATAATGTCTGGGTGGCATCTTATGCTGCTCAAAATCTATCTATGCCATCATAGATGGTGCCTTTTGAAATGATCACTGAAACATGTAGGATGATTTGTCTCCTCTGTAGCCCAGGGGATGCAAGATGCAAGAATGACAAATTTTCACTTGGTAATATAGTAATATTAATCTATACTCTTGATCCCGTGAGAGAAATTTGGTCTCTGTATTTAACCCAATCATGAATTAGTGAAACGCACACATTGCACAGTGAAGTAAAGTACACACCAACCCATAGCAGTTGACTGCCAGCTGTAGTGGCGCCTGGGGAGCAGTGAGGTGTTAGGTGCCTAGCCCAACTTCAGGCATGGTGCACTGGTCGGGGATTGAAGTGGCAACCCTTTGGTTATAAGCCCTAGCCAGTAGGCTATCTTGTGTAACCACAGGACACTTTTCCATGTCCTCTGGGTCCATCTCAAATGACCTCGGACCCATATAAGACTGTTAAACCTCTGGATCATGCCTAAATATAAAGTATTCTTTGCATGGCCGAGTTTTACTAGCTTTCATGGTTGGAATGTCAAAGTTGTTTATAGACAATGGGCATGTTATGATCTCATGAACCCATGCAATGGTTTTCATTCCAGAATTAGATCTTATATACATGCAATTTTGGTTATTTAATATTTTTATGTAATAAATGAGTAATAAATGCCTCCTTATCTTTAGTTCTGAGAGCCTCTCTGTGATGGTCTATTATATATACATTCATGTTGGCAGTTGAAATGTTCCTCCTTGCGTTGTTTTTAGCATTATTTAACTTTTACAGCATTTGATTGGCCCCATCCCAAATTCTTTGAGACATGTTAGTGACAAGTCACTAAGTCAAGTCACAAATTTCATATGTGTGTATTCCCCCCAAAACAATAATTTTGCCCGGTTTCAACAGTTGATATGTTGTCTTTGCACCATTCTCTATCAGATTTATGGCATGCATGTATTGAAATATGTAATATGATAATAGTATTTTGTTTAAAATCTAATTAATTAGAGACTGTGTAAGTAATTAATCTCAATTAATCGGATATCTATATTTGACACGAGAAACATTTTTAAATTTAAATGGATTTTGGTATATGACTGAATTGTATATGACTGAAACTCCCCGGGTCTATGCTTCTGCCAGTTTTCAGCATAGTCCCTGGTGGTTGTCTTCTGTGTGGCTGGGGCAAAAGACTTTCCAGTCAGTGACATCAATAATGTGTGTAGTCACACCAACATAATTTGTATTGCTTACCGAGATCTAGTGATCCAGTCAAAAGTCAAAGCAACGCATTCTACTTTCTCCAATAAATCAACTTTTCCTTGTTTTTCAGTATCAAAGCTGATGACTTGTTTGAAATTGTAAATTTTCCACCCACCGAACCCAGAAATGACCTCTCTTCATTTCCATGGTTGTTCTTATATTGGGTCCCGTGCATCAGTATTTATGGGTATCCCGGAAACTCTTTCAATGAGAACAGTGTTTGTAGTGCAAAAATAAATAGCGATTAAATGCGTTATTTTTTTGTCACGCTAATTTTCTGTAATTAATTAATCGTTAGTAACGCAATTAAGTCCCAGCCCTATTTTACATTACATGTATGCATTTAGCAGACACTTTTATCCAAAGTGACTTACAAAAGAGGATAGCATTCAGCTACAACACAATGAAAGAAACTAACAAAGAGTGCATATTGCTAACATAAAAACTGCACTATTTTAAGTTGAAAGTGCAATAGTGTAATAAAGTGCAGTATAAAAGAGAAATTAAGTGTAAGATGTTAAGTGCATTCTCAAAATTTAAGCCAGGAGATATTCTTGGAAGAGCTGGGTCTTCAAGAGTTTCTTGAAGGGGGAGAGGGTATCAGTTGATCTGGTAGCACTTGGAAGGTCATTCCACCAAACATGAGAAGAGTCTGGATTGACCTGTCCAAGTTGTTGGCTGGTTTTTGGCTGGTTGAAGACCAGACGTGCAGCTTCATTCTGGATCATCTGTAGCGGTCTCGCCGCACAGGCTAGAAGACCTGATAGGAGGACATTGCAGTAGTCAAGACGAGAAATAACCAGGGTCTGTACCAAGAGCTGGGTAGCATGTTGGGTTAGGTATGGCCTGATCTTCCTTATGTTGAATAGGGAAAAACGGCACAACCGAGCCACAGAGGCAACGTGATCTGCAAAGGTCAGCTGGTCATCGATCATGACACCTAGGTTTTCTTGCCATTTTGGTGAGAGAAACAGACAGGGAGTCGATCTTGATGCTGATGTTGTGATGTATGGCTTGTTTGGCTGGGAGGACTAGCAATTCAGTTTTGGAGAGATTTAGTTGGAGTTGACGTGGAGTCGTCAGGCGGAAAGGACAGATAGAGCTGGGTATCATCAGCATAGCAGTGATAAGAGAAGCCATGGGAGTGGATGATCGAGCCCAGCGAGATGTCATGAGATGAGATGTCATTTTATTGACATTTTACCAAGCTTCCCAACTTTTTCAGAATTGGGTATGTATATTATTTGGCTGCTGCTGAGCCAAAAGCGTTTTTTGAATTGTTTTCTTTATTATGAAGAGGTGTGCACTCCCAAAGGCATGCTTGTGTTGAACTAATCATGCCCATCTAGATAGATAGATAGATACTTTATTTATCCAGAAGGAAATTAAGGAACATATAGAACACAGCTCTTTCCAAATCTATCCCTTTAATCAAAAGTGTACAGTATTATTGGTATTACTGGTAAATACAGGAAAAGAGAAAATATTTTTGTTCAGGAACAGTTTTGTGTTATATTCTGTTTTCTACATTATAACTGTTTCCACACTTTCCTGTGATTTCAGTATTCTCTGTGTGTTGAAACTAAACCTGTATTTGTCGTTAGATCCTGGACACCCCTGCAGACGTAGCGGATAAAGCAGACCGCATCATCACCATGCTGCCATCCAGTCCCAATGTCATTGAGGTCTACACAGGGCCCAATGGAATCCTCAAGTAAGCTTGCTCACGCTTACTGCCAAATGTAATCTAGAACATGTCTGTTTGAAATGAGGACATTTTACTCCCTGTGTGACCTCTCTCTCTCTCTTTTTGTGTGTGTGTGTGTGTGTGTATGTGTGACCTCTGCCCTGTCAGACGAGTGAAGAAAGGAACACTGCTGATTGATTCAAGCACCATTGATCCCTCTGTGTCCAAAGAGATGGCTGTAGCTGCAGAGAAGATGGGAGCCGTGTTCATGGATGCCCCAGTATCTGGAGGTGAGAGAGAGGGAGTGGGAACAGAGCTAACCTCTTAATCACGTGGATAACCAGAGAGACCAATTCAGGTGCTAATACACAGTATACCTAAAATTTAGAAGACATAATTTTCCCCGCCATACCCATAAGGCCTTCCTTCTAAATTGGCGTAACCAGACTGACCTAACATACAGTGTATATATATATATATATATGAGAAATAAATATTATTTATATTTATCGGACAAAGAGAATGTTTAACCAGTATTTCAAAAACATTCTTCCTGTTTCATAATAGTACAGATTCTGTAGCACAAACAAATAGAATGTGTATTGTATAATGTGTGTGTGTGTGTACATATATACATACACACTCAGCAATATAACGAAAGGAAGGAGAGACATACCATACGTTTATAAATGAAATGAGTATTTTTGTCTCTGCTATGCTGGACTGTCAACTTTATCTAAGTAAGACATCCAAGACAGAGTTTTGCTTAAAATACGGCTTCCATGAGGCCATTTGAATAATTTGGTTGTGGTGATTATATCAAGTATTTTGGGGTGTTTGTGTGTGAGAGGAGAGAGGCAGCATAATGGTCCTTTAGAGTCAATGAATCATTACTCTGCATTACTCTGCTTACTCCAATACAGAAATTTGCATGCATAGACATACACACAGGAACTGACACCTTTCCAACCTCACTACCTACCCACACACCCAACCAACCATCAGAATTTTTTTTATTGAATGGAATGAGTGCACATTCTAGATGGAATGAGCATTTTTATAAAAATAGCAGTTGAGCTTAAGTTGCATCTTATTAAAGAAATTTCCCAGAATAAGTTGGACATGCAATGTCTAGAGTCTGCATGTAGAATGGATCCTATCTGGTTTTGATGTAGAATGGATCCTATCTGGTTTTGATGTGTACTTTGCATGCTATTGCTTTTAATGGCAGCAGGAGGGCAGTGTTGTAGCACAGAAAGCACAGACAGGAGCTGGAGGCCACAGGGGAGAGGCATGCCAGATGAAAGGGGGTAGATGCTGGATGTAGTATTACTACAGTCTACTTCATGTACAGAACTCTGTAAACCCTTAACACTAATGCAATGGAGGAGGAACATCGCCATAATGAACTCATTACACAGTTTGGAACATTGAGATTGACTTCATATTTGAGATTTACTTCATAGTCACACAGGAGAAATTTAGATTTTATATGCAGATGAGAAATAAATATATTTTAAAATAAATATTATTAGATTTATAGGACAATACAGATTGGACCAGTATTTTAGACACATTCTTACAGTTTCAGAAGAATACAGATTCAGTAGCACAAACAAACAGAATGCCTATTGTATAATGTGTGTGTGTGTATGTACATATATACATACACACTCAGAAATATAACGAAAGGAAGGAGAGACATACCATACTTTTATAAATGAAATGATCACCATACAGGTCTGTTTAACATGACATTCTAAATCTGTAGTGTGTGTACTCCTGACAGGATCCGTGATTAGAATATGCTTTTACTGGAGCGTAGCCAACAAATTGAAATGTGAAATTTAACATAATTTTCTTGACTTTATTGAGTGCATTGTGTAAGCTGTAGCCCAGTGGTAGTGTTGGATCCAGTATTCCATTGGGCCACTGGAGGCCCAGCACCCATGGAGACCCAGGTTTGGAATCTCTGATAGATTCATTATAGGCTGGCTTCACCTACTGTGTCCTGAATGAAGAAATGCCACAAATACCTCCAATACTACTGCTACTTAACCAGCACTAAGGAAATGAAATTGTAAAAGAGTAACTGAGTATTTATGTCTCTGCTATGCTGGACTGTCAACCACAGTCTTTATCTAAGTAAGACATCCAAGACAGAGTTTTGCTTAAAATATGGCTTCCATGAGGCCATTTGAATAATTTGGTTGTGGTGATTATATCAAGTATTTTGGGGTGTTTGTGTGTGAGAGGAGGGAGGCAGCATAATGGTCCTTTAGAGTCAATGAATCATTACTCTGCATTACTTACTCCAACACAGAAATTTGCATGCATAGACATACTCTCACACACACATTTACATACAAACACACACACACACACACACACAACACGCATTGTGTTTACAGACTGGCGTCTTTAGGACTGACAGGCTGCCATCTGAGACTTGAGCTCATAAACAGTTTATTAGTGTGAGTAGCATGTAGTCCCTTTAATCCTACTTTACAACCCTGAGAAAGATTATCTGTCCTTATACACTCACACACACACACATATACACGTACACACACACAAACACACACACATACATATATGCACATACACACATACACTTGCACGTTCACAGACTCATCCCATGGGTGCTCCAGATTGGCTCATTGACTCACTCGTAAGTGCTTAGTGAAGAGGAGGTATTTGTCTGCTATGAGGGTGGAGGTAAACCTTCTGTACACTAACCCCAGATGCTAGGGTTGGAGATTAGAGGGCTCCTTCTGACATCATGATGGACATCTAAATGGGTGGGTGGGACCTAGAGAATCACGAGCTGAGCCAACAAATATGCACACCACTCCAAGTTAGCCAACGCCGATTGAATGACCACCTCTTGTCACATTCTATAGTCTCTCTCTCTCTCTCTCTTCTCTCTCTCTCTCTCTCTCTCTCTGTTGAGCTTGTGCCCTGACAATCTGGCCTGCTCCTGGTGTCTTCCTGCTTTTGTTGAGGCGTGTTGGAGACAATCATCAAGTGTTGTGTTCTCTAAGGTCAAGTGTTCTCTAAGGGACATATTGAAGGGCCAAAGGCTGCCCCCTATGGAGAGAGAATAAGGGAGAGGATGAAGAGGGGGAAGAGAAAAAGTTAAGGCTGCAAGTATATAACTTGTAATAAGTACACAGTTTGGTGTCTGCCATGGCCCAGACCTTTCCACCTTTGCATTTATTCCTGTGGAATCAATAGGAAATGAGAGCATCTTGTAACTAGGTCTACTTCTGGGGGTGTCATATTGTCCTGCAGGGCTCCCTGACGCAGTAAGTAGAGCAGGGAGTACAATTTGGGACACTCTGGGAGACGACGCAGATGATTTTAGTCTGGCCAGACACTTGTGTGTTTTTTTGTTGTTTTTTTTTCTCTCTTTTTTTTTCATTTTGTGAGTGTGATGTCATTGTTGTGTTTTTAAATCCAGCTCCTTTTGGCCTTTTGATATAATTTTATTTTTTATTTTCTGGGTTTGGTGCGCCACCTCCAGTGCGTCAGTAAGGTTTGGCTAAGGAGCCGAGAGCCTCTCAAATAATGGCCTCGTGAAACGACACACAGTCATCTGTCCTGTAAATGATTTGTAATAAACCCAGACACACAAACCTCAAAATCTGCTGTCGCTCCTGTGGACCACAACAAACTAGGACTGACGTCACAAACACACACAAATGCACATATTTGTGCACACTCACACACACACACACACTTAGAGAGGGTGTGTGCTGAGCCTAAGAACTCTCCCACACGTTAGCAATAATAACACACTCCAGTGCTGCTGCTCTAAGTGTAGCATTACTCTCACACGCTCTCTCTAATGCATTTAGTTTATAGATGCTTTGAATAGCTGTAATTACACTTCCTCCCCCTCCCCCTTTTCTGTGCGTGTGTGAGTTCTGTGTGTGTGTGTGTGTGTTAGTGAAATTGCTCTTATGTGAACATACAGTGAATAGTGTGTTGACTGTGTGTTTATGTGGTTCTTCTCCGCATACCACTTGCTTTGACAGCAGAAAGCTGCCATGTAGATGAATGGTTCTAAATGATGGGAAATGGCATGTTTTAATAAGGTATGACTTGAAAACCGCTGAAATGATACTTAAACACCGGGGCTGAGAATGGGCTCAAGTTCTCCCCCTCCCAGTGCTTGTAAAGCACACCACAGACATAGCATGGGTTCAAGTCAGTGCATTAACACCAAAGCCAGCTTTACCACATGTAACAGAATCGATCACAATGGTCTGTCGAATGACATTTGGACCATGGGGCTCTAACATCGCTGAAGTATTACTTGCAGCTAAATGTTTCATTTCAGATAAGCACAGCTAATACTTTACTTGAAGCAAATGTGATTCACCCTGTTTAATAACATTTTCCTCAGATAAGTATCTTTCACATGAAATATCAGACTCGCGTGATGTCTTTATGAATGGATAATATTTGGATTTGGCTAATTACTGTAGTACTTATTTCCAGGACTATGCCCCTCTACAGACCCAGAGACAGGACATGTATGTGAAGATGTCAAGTTTTAAAGATGAACGGAGAAAAGATTGTTCTGCAATGATGAGGTGCCTTAGAGCGGTAAAGTGTGTAGATGTGTGTTGATGTGTGTTTAGTTAACAGACTTGTGAATGGAGGGTGACTGGATCAAAGGCACAGGACACACAGCAGCAAAGAGACAATCACTATGTTTACATGCACATCTAAATCGAGCCATTGGCCATAATCAAGCTAATGCTTTAACTGCAGTATCCAAGTAATCTGAGTTTAAATGCACGGGGAAAAAAATTGAATTATTGACCAAAGTGCGCTTTATACCAGCCTAGCGCTCCAAACAGAGAACAAAGAATTTGCATTTGTTGCTAAACCACAAACTTCAAAACACAAGTTTGAAGACTGGGAGTATTTGATAGGAGTATGAGCGATGCTCAGCACTGTAGGTAGATTTCGTACATACTTTACTTTTGATTGTTTTGCACGAGACACCTGGTACATGCTGCACAAACTAAGTCAACAGTGTTGTTACTGACTTTCATGTCTTTGTCATTTCCGAGAGGGGAGCGTCAGTCCGATCTTAGCTCGGTAGCTGCCTTTAGCTGCCCTGTCCAGTATACATACAAGAAAAATCTGATTACCAATTGCATTACTTGGGTGTCTTAACCAAGCTTTCAGTAGTAGATTGGTTCAGTTTCAGTAGGACTAAGGTGTTTACGTGCATTTTAAAAGTTAGATTTTAGTCGGACTAAGGCAATAATTTGATTTTCTCAGTGCATGTAAACGTACTGACTGAGTGTGGGGTCAGTATACAGACCTGTGAATGAGAGTGACTGGATCAAAGGCACAGAACACACAGTGACAGAGAGACAGCGAGTATGCTCATGCCACTGTCTATCTAGGGCTTTATTTCTGTCTTCTTTGTTTGGTTGCCTCTTGTATGAGAAAAGTGTGAGTGCATGTTGTCATGTTAATCTATGCATCGTGTTGTTTGTTTGTGTGAGAGAGAGTGACTGTGAGAGAGTGTAAACGTGTGTGTGTGTGTGTGTGTGTGCGCGGGTGTGGTCGCTCATAAAATGCGGTACTCAGATGAAGGCTGTTTTTAACTTGAATTTGGTACATTAGTGCCATTGGCAGGCAGTTTTAATGTGTGGTGGTGACACTAGCTTTTACAGACTGCGTGTCTTTTTTTCTTCAGAATTTAAAATCTGGATTTTTTTTATGCATTTGAGAAAATCTCTCACTGACAATATACAGAGTCGTAATTACGAGACCACATGTGACATGGTCTCATTTAACTATAAAGACACGTAAAAACACACACAAACATACATGCACATACACTTACTGTATACACACACACACACAGGCACTTACTAACATATATACACACAGACATTGTTCCCAGAGTGGCCTGGCTGCTGCTTTCCAACCCAGTGCTGTTAACAAGAAAACACTGGCCGCCAGGGTAGCATTGTGTGTGTGAGGGAGAGAGAGAGGGAGAGAGAGAAGGACCAAAAGAAATTGTGTGTTTTCATTTGATTTCTGTATCTAATCGAGTGTGTGTCTGGAGTAAAACGTTCACTTGGTTTGCAGGGAGCCAGGCACCCCTTGGCTACTTCTCTTTTACTTCAGCGTTTTTACAGCTTCCCTCCAATGAACGCTTTTCCTCGGTGATCTGAAATCTTTTTGAATTTCCTCTGTAATGTCTGTTTTTAATAGAACTTTATTGGAGCCCAAAAACTAATCACAGATTAATATTCCCTTAATCCCATCTCCTGGGAGCATGCAATGAATCAGCACAGATGATGGAGTGGATATTGATCAGTGCTGGGGTTCAGTTTGCCTACACATGGTGTGGAGGAGCTTAAAGGAAACCCAGGGGCTTGTTTTGTTGATGTTATTTACTGGTAATGAAAGTTGTCTGATCCCTCAGAGTAATGAAGTAGTTTCTCTGTAGCCTGCGTCATTCAGCATGGGAAAATCGTGTGTGTCTGTGTGTGTGTGTGCAAACGTCATTTAATTTAACTCAACCACTAATAAAGTCTCGCAGCCATTTAAACTGAACTCGTAACTACAGCTTCTGAGAGTGAGAGCTGGCACCTGCCATATACACACATGCGCACAGACACACACACTACTTAACCATACTCAGTTCTCAGTTTTACTCAGAAGGGATTTTACAAATTCTTTCTAGTTCTCTCTTTCTTTCTTGCATTATTTATTCTGCGTTTTTACCAGACTATTATCTGGATGTCTAAGTTGTGTGTGTCTGTCTTTATTTCTGCCTGTCTGTCATAAAGGGGTGGGTGGGAGAGATCAGGGTGAAACCAGTCTGTGCGTTTGTGAGTGGAACACCTGCTTGTGTGTGTGTAACAATTTGGATGAAGTGTTAAGTGATCTGATGGATAAATGGAGGTCCTCTGACACTTAATTATTTTTTCAATTTCAGACACCTCCCTGTTTTTAGGACCTCAGGGACCGGTTTCTGGTTCAACATGACACGCTGTAACGTGATTGGCTATGCTTGTTCTCTGCTGAACATGTCGCTTAATTGAACATGATAAAGTGTGGAGTTAATTACCCTTTACTGTTGTCAATCAAGCCTCAGGGGGCGTGTTTGAGAGGGAGGGGTCCGCCTAAGACACAGCTGTTGTCCTTTTGTGAGTTTACATTGTGTGTGTGTGTGTGTGTGTGTGTGTGTGTGTGTGTGTGTGTGTGTGTGTGTGTGTGTGTGTGTGAGAGAGAGAGCACAATGGTAGAGTTGCCCCTTGGGAGCTGTGTGAAGGATGGACAATTGGCTTTTTAACACTGACTCCACTGATGTCACTGTTGGGCTAATAAACACACACAGACACCACTGATGTTCATTTGAACTAGCTTACTTGCACTTTCTGTTTGGTTTTTTGCCCTGGTTTTGTTTGCTGGTGAGTGAACATGGAATTTGTTGAAATGGTATGAGGTGAAAAGTTGTGACCCTGAAACTAATGTAAGTTTAGCTCATTCAGTCCAGTGGCAAGCGGAGCAGCTCCTCACATTGTCCACGTTACAGGCAGACTCTTAAGAGTTTCATGTTTTTGACGGCTGGGGTTTGTGTCTGCTCTGTGTTTAAGGTGTTGGAGCGGCCAGTTTGGCCAAGCTAACCTTCATGGTAGGCGGAGCAGAGGAAGAGTACAAAGCTGCTCAGGAACTCTTCACCTGTATGGGAGCCAATGTAGTTTACTGTGGCCAAGTTGGAGCAGGACAGGTATGTACACAAACACACGCACTCAGTGAAACCCACAATGTAAATAAAACTATCAGGTTAGATATAATAATATAAATCCGGTTAAAATAATAAAGTTAAAAAAGCTAAAACAAGCGTGTTGGGTGTGCTGGGTTTTCCTTCACATTAGCATTAGCATGAACAAAAAAGCATGTACTTCTACTTCTCTACATTCTTCTCTGACTTTGGCAAGCTGCCTCCAATCACACGGGTGCACTACACATTGTCACACTTGTGAACCAACATAATGCTTTTGTTTGGAGTTTCTCTTCTACGCATTCTGCTTGACAGTTAAAACGGTTGTAATGAGTGTTTTTTTGGTTAACCATAGCAATGCACATTTCCATCAGTTTCTGTCAAACAGGTTCAGATGTTTAAACACAGGCTGACCTCACATCGTATTTGTTCAGATCCCTTCGCATTGGGTCTGCCAATCCTCATAGGTAATGAATAACCTGTCGTTTTGGAGCTACATTTGCTTACTACCTGGGCCCTAATGTGAAGGCAGCACACTCACTTCTCAGACTACCGGGGCCCACACCCTTATTACACAAAACCATCTATCCCAGGAGTCCCTTCATCTACAAGTGATTCCATTCAGTTGATTTATCCATGTGTAGACTTTCAAATGTTCAAAAGCACAAACATGAATGTCCTTGTCCACACTACTGCTGTGCTGTTAAATGTGGGAATTTCCGTAGCTGCCTGTACTACTACAGAGACAAGAACAAATTGTTGCAATTTCATATCATGTTTGTTTGTATCTTTAAGATTGGCATTTGCAGGTGGGGAATACAAACAAAATCACCTAGATTCACTCTTGCATTTTTTTTGCAGTTTTTTTTAGAAAAGTTGTGAAAGTATGTTGTGTGTTATGTTTTGTGTAGTATATAAAGAAATGTCCAACCTAACAGTGTTATTTGCATTGTGTCTGTTTCAGGCAGCAAAACTATGTAATAATTTGCTACTGGCCATTGGAATGATTGGAACAGCAGAGACTATGAACCTTGGAATCAGGTATGGATGTGTTGTAGAAAAAGGAATCATCACTCCCCCCACGCACACACACACAAATAATCCCACTGCACTGTAACAGTAGGCTGTCATGCTGTAGCGCAGTCTATTAGTAGCAGGCTGTTGTGTTCCATGTGTCAGTGAGTGGCAGGCAGATGCAGTGAGGTTCTCTGCCTGGCTGATATTGGCTCCACGTCTGCCTCGCTCTCTTGTTCTCCCTGCTGTTCTGCTTCCCCTGTTTTGTTGTTATGATGGACGTGGGGGCACAGACACCAAATCAAACCCCCACCCCCACACATCCACAGCCGAGGCCCCCTCCTCCCCTCTCTCTGTCTCTTACACTCGCACGCTCTCTTCACACACACAGATACACACAGACACATACACTTACACACACTCATACACACACAGATGTCTGATGTTTGTGTAGATAATTGAACTTTTGTAATCAAGTAGTCTGTTGCCTCTTTAAAAGCCTTGAGCGTTTGATGTGTGTGTGGCACTGGTGAGGCATTATTGCAAACCAGCCGCATGAGTTAATAACCTCAGCAGCACCTGCTACACTTGCCCATCTTGTTTGCATGTGGAGTAAGTTATCCTTTAAACAGCTGAGTGCAGCGCCTCTCTGTCCTCTCCTCTCCTCTTTTCTCCTCCCATCCCCCCCCTCTATCCCTCTCCCTCCCTCCCTCCCACTCCCTCCCTCGCTCACTCCCTCCCTCTGCTCGCTGAGAGGAGAGTGATTTGTGATCTGTCTTTCAGCTGGCTTGATAGCGAGCCCTCACAGCCACTGACCCAGAACCAAAGGGGGGTGTTAAACATATGTCACTGGCGCACTCGGTGTCTCTACCTCTCTCTCCCTCTCTCTCTCTCTCTTAACACACACACACACACTTACACACAGATAGAAAGAGAGGAAAGGAAGACTGCATTTTATTCTCTTTCATTCCAATTACGTGGTGCAAAAAATGAAAACAGGTCTTAACATGAAGGGAAAATGAGTATGAACATATTAGGTTCTATTTGAGAAACAGGGGTGACATTATATTAGAAAATCCACCTGGGACTTCATCTGAAGGTCTGTTACAGTGTCTGCATATAGATGCTTCAATATGACCTTTCAGCAGCAGCTGAAGCGTTGAGATTAGCAGCATTGAGATTGCTTATCATTATGGGGGAACATAGAACAGCAAATGACTGCAAAGTCACTTTTCACTGTGTCATGGGATAAGTGTTTATTGAGTAGGTTTCAGTCTGGTAGGAAACGCTTACACCCCAATTCCCCATTAAATAACAAGGCGATGACAAAGATATTGGGAAGAACTGTCTTGACCACACATTCCTTTTAGACAGCAGCGCAGACAGTGAGACAGAAGTGGTCTCAACGGACCTCGAACAAGGGAGGTTAATAACCAAACAAATGGATTGGTTCTGGTGATGTTGTTTGTATTGCTTTTGAAACTGCAAAGTTGTAAATGCCTGATTGTTTATTTTTGCTGAAAACCACAGTCTGTCGCATTTCCTCTGTGTTTGGAAAAATGTTTGTGCTTCGTTTTAGATATTCAAAGTTGGTTTGTGTGATCTTAAAAAGAAATGACATTATGTGACATTTCCTACACTTCTAAACGATTTTTGATGTTGCAACAGAAAATATGGTTAGTCCTTCACTAGGAAAAACAGTGGTGTGGTGACCATGTGTTCTGTGGCCTATAGGTTGGGTCTGGACCCTAAGCTGCTGGTCCAGATCCTGAACATGAGCTCCGGTCGCTGCTGGTCGAGCGACAGCTACAACCCCGTCCCAGGCGTCATGGAGGGAGTCCCCTCAGCCAACAACTACCAGGGCGGCTATGGCACCACTCTCATGGCAAAGGCAAGGGTCCTCACTGTCATCAGGGCCCTGATCTTTACTCTCATCTTTTTCATGCTTCCTCTTTCTTCCTCTTTCCCATAGCCCTTACTGTTTGCACTGAGGTCTCTCAGTTAGATGTTTCCCTCCATTGTCCTGATAATGAGGCACACAGTGATACATGGGATGAATGTTAACATGGCTGACACATATTCTCTCTCTCCCCCCCTCTCTCTCAGGACCTGGGCTTGGCTCAGACAACAGCCACAAACACGCGGACACCCATTCCTCTGGGTTCGCTGGCCCATCAGATCTTCCGGGTCATGTGCGCACGTGGTTACGCTAATAAGGACTTCTCCTCAGTTTTCCAGTTCCTTCGTGAGGAGGAGGGCCAGTAGAGGCCCTCCCAGCGCCTCCCCAGTGTGTCAACACAGACTGCTGTGCTTGCTGTCCTTTCCACCAGTGTAGTTTCCTTTAAATGTGCAATATCGGTATGCGCAGAATTCTCCCTGTTTGAATTTTAACTAAAGGTTGTATAACCTCCATACCGTAAGTCTGTGAAAGTCAATTTGAACTGTTTTTTTTTTTTTTGTAAGAAAACAAATGATAGAAACTGTCAAAGTTACAAACGGTTCTGATGTTGATGATGCTGTTGATGATGCTGATCATGATGGTGATGTTTGTCATGTGCACTCAAGCCTTGTGTCAAGCCATCTCTGCCAAGTGTACAGTACTCTCACCTGCCCTCGTTTAGTCTCCTGCGGCGCCCCCCAGCTCCCTGGAGGAGACCCTTCACCTATCCACTGATCTCAACAACCAAGGACCAAAAAACGCACCACTGTTCTGCTCTTTTTTCACACTAATTCTCATGTTACTATTTACTATTCAGAGGGGAGGAAGTGAAGGTGCTCAGATAGGCCTCCCTCTGCTGTTGTTGGATGCTTCTAATGTAAACCAAAAGCCGTCATATCCCTGAGGCCAATTCAGGCCAATCGGCTTTAGGCGTCCGTTGAGTGACATACCTTCACCTCTAACTGTTTCTCTAAAGGAACTTCACTGTACCTCATGGTACTGGTATACCTCAGTGATAACACCCTGCATAATGTATTGCTCTCTGGTCATTCTCTTCACCCTCTCTGCTCACTTCTCTCTGCATGCCTGTATATATCCATTGACATACTAACCTTCAGCCGTCATTTGTGGGTATGCATGTACATATGTATAGTTTGTTGATTTACTGTAAGATGCTCAGTTTATAGTCACTTTGTAAACCAGTTTGGTGAACTGGTTTTTGCTCAATTACAAGTTTAATGTAAACATCATCCTTGTCATACATCTCACTGATCCACATGGGGCTGAAATAAAGACAAAATATGACCAACACCTTAAGTAATGTGTGTGTAATATGTGTCAAGTGAGCACTACCACAATAATTGTTCACTTGAAACCTATTTAGTTCTGTGTGATTGTATGTCTGTGTATGTGTGCGCGCGTGCATTTGTTTTTTGCTTGTGCTCGTGCTTGTTTGGGTTGTAAAGTGTACATAGTGGTTTTATTTCAGTTAATACACATGCTGTGCAGAGACACATTGATGTGAATATGCACACTTGTCCTTTCTGTCCCCTCTGGGTTTATGCTGTATGTGGGTGTGCATGTGTAGTGGTCCAGCTCCTGAGTCTGTGGTTAGCTGCTTTTCCATTGTTTTCCCTCTGACCCAGACACTCGTCTACTATCACACACACACGACACACCCAGCACACATGAACCACCCCATCCAGCATCACAGAGGAAGAAAAAGAACCACTAATTACCAAATGATGCTCTTATTTCCATCATCTCCATGAAACGTCTCTCTCTCTCTCCCTCCCTCCTTGCCTCCCCCTCAGACTCTGCAGACGCACACACACACACCAGACAAGTCAGACAGACGCATGCGTGCACACACACAAATGTGTGCAGACCAAACAGTCTAATTAGTGTTCATTAAATGCCATTTTATTTGTTGGTTAAATTCAGACATTTAATTTTATGAATGCAGCTCGTTATGGGAAGTCATTTTGGAGGGTTATTGTGAGTGGTCTAGTGTGTGTGTGCTGGTAATCATGCTTCAACAGAGTTACTAGTCTGAAACTTGAAGTGGTTATCATTAACTATGTTTTCTCATGGCCTTGGTTTAAATAGGTTCCTAGGAATAAATACATGATTGAGAATTAAATTGTGTTGCAACATTGCTAAAGAGATAATGATGCTGCCCTTGTGATTTTAGAGGTCATCTGTTCACTCAGATATGTGTGTGTGTGTGTGTGTGTTTCTGTGTTTGCTTGTGTGTCTGTTTTGTCTGTGTGTCTTTGTCCAGTCTGACCTCGGTGATGGCCGCAGGCGTTGACTGGTGGCTTCTGTGCCTGTGATTCATATTGGGGTTTAATTTAGGCAGCGTTTACGAGGGGCCGCCTGGAGGAGTGGTTTCTCATTAACATGACTTGAAAGGGAGAAAGACCCGCACTGACGTCTGTGTGCAGTGGGCCCGTTGACAAACACACACACACACAAGGACATGGGCACATGCGCTCATCCACACCGACTTAACACACGGCTTGACAACACTAAAGCTATTTCCTGCTCTCACACACATGTTGTGTGTTTACAAGTCAACTGTTCAAGCTCTTGCATGTTGTGTTGTGCTCAGGAAATTGTGGTAGTCTGGCTGATCTGCCTCTCAACATGTCAGTATAATTCTCACATTATGATTGTAAAGCTGATGATAACTAATAGACCCCTTGTTGATGTTGTCGCTGGTAGAATTTTGCCGCAGGCTTGCAGCAGCCTGGAAAGGTAAAGTCTGTGATATAAATTCTTTAGTGTATTATATGAGTTGTATGTGTAATTTAGCCTTATGTATGAAATGTATGTATGTATGTATGAATGTATGACAGTGTGCACATGGTGTGCTAGCATTGGATTTCCTAACCCAATTAAATAGAGGCCTTAAGCCTTTCACTGTATTTTTCTGTGTGAAACCTCAGCTTGGTGAAACTGGGAGTGCAGTGTGTGTTAGACCTCTTCTGTTACAGGCAAGTATGCACTCTCCCATGACAGTGCCTGCAACGACACAGAGCCTTAAGGAGGACTCCAAATAGCCATTCCCTTGTGTTCATAAAATGTCTTGAACAGTTTGTGCATTACTGTGAGAAAGAGAGCATGCATGTCTTTCAGCAGCTGTTTCTGCATTGTTTGCTGGTAAAACCTGAAGATGAACTAGGCCTATGTGTAATCAGAACGTACCATGTGTCCAATCATGCCACATGTCAAGCTCCTAAGGATCGTGGGGAAGCGCTAAATTCAGCTGACTAACTAGTCCTGAAGAGGAAGCCAGCTTTGGTCTAATTTTTGAGGAAATAAACATGGCGCTTATCTTTTTGTAGTCCGCCACACTCTAATAACACTCTGTCTCTGTCCATCTCCAAACCTCTAAAATTTGCCAGGCCTTCAGTTCACTTCCTCTTTGCTACATCTTACCTTTTTCTGTCTATGGTTTGTTGAGGTTCTGTCAGTCTGAAAATGATGACATCTTCATACAGCTTGATGGACTGGAACAGAGGCAGATCTGTAGCCTAGGAATCCTGTCACAGTGCTTTGAAGCTCTGTCTGGTGATGAGCCATATGGGAGCTCATTCCCAATCACAACTACTATCAGGACATTACAAATTTGCCAAACATCCAGCAACAAATTACAGCCATTTATCCAGCATGAGGTGGGCATTATATGATTCACAACCAATGCAACTGCATTACTGTCTTTGGTTAAACTATGGACGTTATGGAAGAGCGTGATGCTTCAGTTTAACTTTAGATCTCATGCTGGTTATGCCCCTGCAATGGGAGGTCAATCTCTCGTCCCCAAACAACTCTGCTTCTTCATTGATGTGGGTCAGGTTCCCAGGCTAGCAGATCTTGGCTTTGGCCATGACCTCTCACCTAAACGCTGCCCAGCGTGCAATTCAGCCATATGGGCATCTCAATGAAGTGCTGGTTAAGCACTTTTAACTTCACCTCTGCAGGTGATAAGGGTCCTTCAAACCTATTTACTGTCGAAGCATTAGCTGGATATGGGTATAGGGTGGTTTGCTTTCACATAGTTACTGATGGTTACAACAATGAGCTGGCTATACTAGCATTTTCCAGCTGCCCACATCAACACCACACCACATGACCAACTGCAGCTGGACAGGCCAGCCATACCTTCATGGTTGAAGAGTGGCCATATCGATCCCTGACCAGTAAGAAAAATGTGGATGGGGGAGTTGTTGAACATCACTCTCTCTTGTCTGCCTGTGAGCTCTGTGCCACTAAGTTATCAATGGGATAAATGCAGAGGCCAAATTTCCCTCACAGGATTAATCAACTTTAAGTCCACTTAAAGAGGAAATCAATTATAAGCCCACCTAAAGAAGAAATAAATTATAAGTCCACTTTAAAAAGAAATATGGTGTTCAAAGTCGCTGAGTGTTGTCTGTAGGGAACAACATAGATACAACATAGATGAAATAGTGAACTGGCAGCTAACAGTCACTGAATGGGACAAATGAAAGTTAAACTGAAAGTTGCCCCATTCAAAAAGTTGGCTGCCGATTTCACAGTTCAGTCCATGTTGTATCAAAATTTCTCAGTTCCTTTTCCTAGCAACAGCACTCTGTTGCCTCAGACAACAGGACTGATTGATTCAACTGAATTTCTCCTTTAAGCTGGTTACAACAGCGTGTCCTCTGATGACCCAACTAGCTGAATCATGAAAGACTAGTCTGGACCAACTAAAACCAGCTACCAATTTAGGCAGTTTTTTTCTTCCCCTGGTAAGAAAAAACACACATTGAATGAGACCAGCTTAAACCAGGTAAAACCAGTATACAGTTAAGCTGTTTTTTCAGCCGGGGCATCTGTGAATAAAATGTTGAAATGCAACATGGTTGTACTGCATGTGTACAGTACTGGTGATTAGAAGAAAGAACATAATCTGTGTCTTCATAAAGTTGTCTTTCCTCACCTGTCATTTCTTCTCATTCCAGTCTCCTCTACTGTAATAAGATGCATATGCTGTATATACGTATGGAAGATGGATGAGACTACAATCAACACTTTGGACCAACTGCACCACACAATGGATTACCTGCAAACATATAGAGTAGAACTCAAATGCTTAATAGTATTAAAAGCAAATACTGATGTCAATCAATTGTTAGTGTCATTAGAATAAAAAGCCCCAGTGCCACTGTTAACAAGCCAGTCAAAATGCTTAACCACATTGTCAATATAACCCTTTACTCATTACTTATGTTCTTTTGAATATGCACTAATGCAGTTACACATCTCTGTGGATAACTGAAGATCAGACAGGTTTCATAATTATGACATTTTACTGATGTACTGAAGTTTGTTCAATGACCATGTCAGGAAAAGAAAGACCAACAGAAGAAGATTATTCTCCACCTCATGCCTTTCTGTATGGCCACTCCTGCAATGACATTAATTGGTAGGGAATGCATTAGATAGCCTAGCGTGTGTTTCCTGATCGAGAAAGTGTACACACACAGACACACACACACAAACCTCTTGACTCTCATACACTTGTCACTCTCAGCCTATTGTTAGAAGTCTCTTGATCGCCTACTAAAGAGATACACTCATTGATACAGTAATAAAAATATATTCACATAGTTACTCAGATGACTCAATGCTACTAGAGTGATTTGTGTTTGTATGCCAGTGTCTGTATACTGTGTGTGTGTGTGAGAGAGAGAGAGAGAGAGGATATAGGTAGGTGGGGGGTTGTAGATATCATTCATCACCCCATCGCTGTGACAGATTGGTACAAGGAAGTCCTGTGGGAGCAGAGAATGGCGCAATATCATCCAGTTGGGTGCAGAGCTGACAGGGAATGATGGGATAGCACAGGGAATTATGGAGTTGGGGAAACACAATCCTCTAATCCAGTCCTCACTCAAGGAGGTAAAACTATCTCTTTCTCTCAAATGACTGTGTGCATGTGTGTGTGTGTGTGTGTGTGTGTGTGTGTGTGTGTGTGTGTGTGTGTGTGTGTGTGTGTGTGTGTGTGTGTGTGTGTGTGTGTGTGTGTGTGTGTGTGTGTGTGTGTGTTTGTGCGCGTGTGTGGATGAGTGTGGGATGTGTGTGTGTGTGTGTGTTAAACACATACTTTTAGCTTAACACATGCTCTCTTTTCCTTTTCTTTCTCTGACAAACACAGATAGTTACACACACACACACACACACACACACACACACACACACACACACACACACACACACAGAGAGAGAGTTCAGCAGAGCATTGGGCTGCAGCAAAAGGGTAAATATAGGTGTATTGGTGAGATTGGAATAGAAAAGGGCAAAGGTTTCCCTAGAGTCAGACTGAAAAGCAAGACAGATCACATTCACTTACACTCTCACACACACACACACACAAACACGCGCGCACACACACACACACACAGAAAGAGCCAGCAGGAAATGCAGAGTTAGTAATGTTGTATGCATGTATATGCACAGTGTGGATGTATCAAAAACTATTATCATTTGTATTTTGTGTTTCTGTGAAGTTGTGTTGCCCAGTCTGTCATTTCATCTCATTCAAGTCTATTTTGTGTGCATCGCTGTGTGTCTGCATGCTTGCTTCAGTTAATAGCTTGCATCTTCACCTCTTGTAGGCTTCACTGGTAAATCTCCATCTGTCCTTTAAGGAGCATTGATCCTGTCCTGGTATAGATGGAGTAGGTCCCTCACTCTTACTATCTTCCCTTGCACTTCCAGGTTCATCCTAATCTTCAGCCTCCTCTCTTTCTCCCTCCTCCTCTTTCATCCGCAGATCAATATTGATGATGAACTTTAAACTACCTGTCTTGAGTGTGTGGGTGAGGGACAGCTGGGAATGATGTATGTGGAGAGACGGAAAGAGAGTCCCTTTCCCACAAAAAAGTATGTGTCTTGTATCCTGTGACTATACCTGATCAAAGAAAAAGCTCTTATTACCTTTCATCTGAACGAAATAATCATGCAAGTGATTGGTAAGTGCTAATCCAGTGTTTGCATATATTTCTGTGACTGTGATGAGAGTTGTGTTCCCTGTCCACATTAACTCATTGCTCAGACAGCTCATGATGAGAACATGGGTTCTATTGACAATGCAATGATGGACGGAAATAAAACCAGTCCATATATATTGCTGCCTGTCCTACTCTATTACAGTGCATGAGAATATATAGCGTGCTAGATCGAGATGCAGTTAGCAACAGTGTCTGTGTGTGTGTGTGATATGTCATTTCACATATACCCACCCTCTGCAAAATCTTTCATTGATTTAAAGGAAATTTTATATGATGTGATGTGTGTGTGAGTGTGTGTGTGTGTGTGTGTGTGTGTGTGTGTGTGTGCGCACTCATGTGAGAGTATGAGAAACGGAAAAAGCTGAAGAGTGAGAGACACCAGACTGTATCAGACCGCAGAGGTTATCTGATTGTTGCTCAGGCTCGTAAAACTTCCATTAACATGTTTAGAGTAAACCAAACAGAACACCTTAAAACAAACACAAAGATCAAAGCTTTTTCTGACTCACTGTGCACTGAAACCACTTGTCTGTTTTTGCAAGCATTTATTACTTAAAACTGTACACACATTCTGTCTCTCTAAACACCTCCACCACTCCCAGACAGCCACACAGACTTACAATAAGGAGAATGTCTGACACTGCATGCCTGTAACGCATAGGGTTGCACCATGCCACAGTGCTACATATTGGTGTGTCTGTTTTTAGATGAACTCCTCAATATTCTCAATAAATGGATACCCATTATGTTGAACATTCATAAAGTGGAAAATTCCTCTTATATTGTACCACTTTAAAGACTTCTGTGTAACTTTTGTGTGGTGTGCTTCAAGGCTCTATACATGGCTTCCTGCATTTTTCTATGTAAATTCTGACGTCAAAACATTAAAGCAAAGCTTATATTCCTGTGACATATTTTGGTGAAAGGAAACACATATCATTAAGAAATAAACAACACCACAAGTCAACATTAGCAGGGGTGCCAGTGAATGTAGAGAGCATCTATCTCCTATAAACAATTTACAGCACTTTCTTTTTGTAATGACAACTATAATGGCTACAGACAGCACTTCTCTACTCCACATCTCCAACGGTGTGTGTCTTATTCGCCTCCATTGTGAACAATCCCTGCCCCCAGTCCTCCAGAGCATAATTTTCACCTGCATGTCCCTGTATTCGCATAGAGCTTAATTTGGCACATCTCTTCCACTCAAGCTCTCAGAGAGCATGCCTCTGTGCATCTCTCTTTCCCAGATCAATAGACTGCTTCTCCCTCTTCCCCCAGCCAGTCTAATCACTTCTCTTTGCTGTTCATTCTCTTCCACACCTTTATCATGTTTTTTTGCCCTCTACAGCCAGCTTACCTCATAGCTCCATTAATCTCAAGGTGATCTGCTCCACCAGTCTAAGGCTTCTACTGGTGTCATTGTCTCAGAGTTAGCGCATGTGACACTGCAAGCTTCACTGCCCGGTGCATGACCATGTTATTTAACTATACCTGAAAAGACAGCTCAGGTCAAGACAACATTTGGTACAAATGTTAACTGCGATTCAAAAAATTTGGTGGCAAAGTATCATAGGCCACTGTGACCTTGTTTACATCCTATGAATATCTCAAGAGCACTTTGTGGGAACTTCTTCAAATGTGATACATATGTTCTTTAGAAGTCAAAGATGTACTGATGGGATTGTGGTGTACAAAGGTCAAGGTCCCACAAACTCTTGTGGTCATATAATTAAAGCTTAAAGAAACATTTTAAAGCAGAGCACAGAACATGAACCATGGACTTAAGGATCACTGTGATTTTGGTGAAGGATCACTGTGAGGTTTTTGATGGTTGAAGGTCAAGGTCACAAAATGTACATAGACTGAAACTAAGCTAGTTTTCTGGCACAGATAACCATGGGGTTATAATTCTAGTTTTCCTCAGTTTTGTGTCTGAACATTTCTTTCTCATTGTTTTCAAAGTAGTAGTAGCCTACTAGATTTAGATATAACATTCAGTCAAACAGATTTAACATAAACATCAGCAGCTTATTTGGGGCGAAATAATACTAAGACTATGTGTCATCTGTCAAAACATTGGAGAAGTGATCTTAAGCTTTAAGACGTGTTGAAGAGTGGAAAGTTCAGTAACTCATAGGGACATGTATGCAAGTGCCCCAATGGATCATGTGTGTGATATCATACAGCTTCAGGAGAAATGCCTCTCTGAATGCTGGCTTCTGCATTGCAGAATTGTGAAATAAAACTGTGTGGAGAGAGATGCTAGGCACAGCAGAGCGCTTGGCTACATGTTCTGTCATAAAAAATGTACTGTCTGGTCCATAAAAGAGAGTGCTTATTAAATTATTTTAAACAATGTCACATGAGCTGGATGTTCTTCAGCAAAGAGAGAGTAAAGAGTGTGGGAAAGACTAAGGGAGGGAGAGAGCTGTGTGTGGTGGAGAGTCTGGGAAGTGTGAGTGAGAGCCAGACATTTTGGGGGAGAAGTGTGTGTGTGTGTGTGTGTCTGTCTGTGTGTCTGTCCATGTGCTTACTTTTAACAATAAGACTTGGCATATTTTTTTCTTTGAGTTTGGCATTTCTTGGTCTTCAGAATATCAATGACATCATTACCACAAATAATGAACGACTCACTGTCTCTGTGACTGTGTGTGTGTGTGTGTGTGTGTGTGTGTTGGGGGGGGCATGTCTGATTAACAGATGTCAGTGTGATATGAATAGGTAATTACCCTCACACTGTCATGGGGGGAGTGAAAATGTGAGTTGTGTGTAAAGCTATTAGCCACAACTATTAGGAGTTGAGCATCATCTCTGGAGATCATGTATAGATTTCCTCTTAAGCCACGCACTGAGGGATGGGAGAGAGGGAGAGAGAGAGAGGGATGAGTCTAGTGGTGGACATGAAAGGTAATAAAGAGGGACAGAGACTGACCTTAGGAAGTTGAGATGTGTGTAAATGTAGACCTAATTTCAGGGCAATTCTACTGTCAAGCTTTACATTTTTCATATGTGAGCATATTAAACTTTCTCAGAAAAAGCATGTGAGAAAATGAAGGAAAAAAACATGAATATCTGCCTGGCGTGATGTAATACCTATATATTTTGTCTATCTTATCTGCATAAGAGACCATCTATGTCCTCTCTCTTTTTTGCTCTCTCTGTTTCTGTCTCTTCCTTCTTCTCCTTCTTCTTCCTCTCTCTCTCTGTCTCCACCACTCCAGCTCTCCTGTTATGTGCAGTGTTTAGGTACAGGTCAGAGAGAGGACACCACTTTCTGGTTAATGATGACCTATTTCTATTATACATCATATTTCCATACACTGCAGCGCTGACAGATATGCTGAGAGAGATGGATTTGGAGCCGTCACAATGGCACATTGATTTTGGGTGCATTTTTGTTGCCGGTGGACGGTAAAGATGCTAAATGTCTGCTGACAGGCGCGCTGGCAAGTTCCAACCCTTCTCACAACCCCCACCCCCTACGCTGTCTGCAACATATGCCTACACAGCACCCACTATTAATGTGCAGATATGACAGGCTTTTGAGCTGTGCATAATGTGGATTGCTTACCTATATGTGTGTATGTGTCTAAGGTCCCTTTATGCCTTACTAGTTTAGAAAGTCAGAAGCCTATTCCCATTTCTATAAAACAAATCCATGAAACAGACATGACTCTCTTTCTCAAGCATTGGCTTTTGAATCATGTGACTGGAGTCACATTGCCACTTGACTCATATGTTTCACTATTCAGGTTGTCTTTTTCTCATGGAAAGCGTGATGCTAATTGACTACAGGCACATGAGAATGAGAACACAACAATTGGAGGGTTATGTCTGTTTGCCAAAACGCCTGTCTTGCCTAAATGAAGCTGATGAAGACACCAACAGAAATCAACATGCCCTGCACACTCCATTGATTTAATGTGGTCTCAGCTTTTTTAAATGCTTTTGGAAGGACGTTTAAGCTTATGAACCCTACAACTGTTTGGTACAAGTGTGAATTAATCTCACATTCATCATCATTAAACCACTCACACACCCCTAACAGCACCCCCCACCCCACCCCATCCCCCAAATTCCTTGGACATAAAATATGTGTGGAGTCCCTAATAGCCTCAAAGATAACACAGCTGAGCTAAGCAGCCTCTCGATATCCCAATTCTCTCACCACCAGCCAGCCACATTGTCTGACTTTATGCCTCACTATAATATCATTCTTGAGTCACTCCAGACCGTCACTCTATTTTGACACAGGCAATGAGGATATATAGACTACACTGTATCAATTCAGCTGCTGTATCTCTTTGTGGTTAAAAGGCTACTCTAATATCTAGGCTACCATCTGTATGTACCTTTTTTGCCTGTTATATATGCTTTTCAATTATTTTATCCATAGACAACAAACAGCTTGGCTAATACTGTCAAATCACTAGCCTATATTTAACTTCAGCCATCAATATTCGTTGGCCTACTTCATCATTTTGACCCACCGTATGAAACCCAAATGCTAGTGGACTACTGGACAACTACACTATATCTTTCACCAGCTTATGACCTAGTCTATTAGAGATCTCTCACACAACTATTATTCAGACCATATGCGTTTCAATCAACAAGGACACATGGACAAGAACATCGGTTAATAAGACTATCAATCAAGGCAGGTCAGCAGTCTCCTTTGGGGGCTCTGTGGAGGATGGGTTGCGTGACGCGGCGGCGAGTCCTTGGAATGGGCGATCATAAAATGGAGCAAATGGTTAGGATGTGGCATATTACTTACAATCCCCCCCAACACACACACGCGCAGTTTGCTGCGGGTTATCCCCAAAAATATACCCTGCGTGACCGAAGTGATTTAGTCTTTTTTGGCTAGTGCTGACAACACTTGTATTAGTCTAACTGGATGCTCTTATGTTTATACAGCTATTGTTTTATTTTTCAAGGTTACTCATGAGCACCTCAGATACCAGGTATCCAGGTATTTGTAAAATATAGGCCTGTGCCCATTACTAAAGAACTACGGACATCTTCAATACGCAACAAAAATCTGGGCAAAAAAACGTTCGTTGATTGATGGATGATTTATCGATCACATTCCAGGTCGGTAGTAACGATTCATAAATTCCGTACAAAACGGGTAAATACAGGACGTATTGTCTAAACCCAAGCGATCACTTCTCTGCCCAAACAAATCTCATATTGGGGGTGGATGCGGAGAGTCCCAGTGAAATTGATCACATTTAACACGGAAACGCATCCTCGCCCTCAACCGTATGCCTTGATGCATGAGGGATATTACTGAATGTGCATAAATAATGTTTCAATATAAATTAATTTATGAGGCAATGTTTTGTTGGAACTATTTTAGTGGGTATGCATTCTTACAGATAAGGGTGGGCTAGACGATGAGTTTAATTTACATTCCCAAATTTGGCCAACCTGCAATAATCTGATTTGGACTTTGAAGGTTTGTAATATATTTAAACATTATTCACTTTTGTTTGTTTGTTTATATTAATTTATCTGCGCAAATACACTAAATCTGCACCTGAAACGGACAAGTAGGCGTACTATGTCAAGGGAGCAGACAGCACCTGCAAAGTTTAGAGAGCGCTGGAGATTGGCAGATATTAGAATTTCCTTGAAAAATAAAAAGTTCCATTTTGCAGAATGTATTTTCAAGCTCTTAGGGAAGAGACTGGTACATATTAGGTGTTGGAGCCATGCTTTAGACAAATTTAGAACAGTTCAGATGGCTCCGTCTCAGTTCAGAGGCAGGTCTCCATATCAAGTCACTGTAGTCTAATTAGCATCTGCCTCTGTCTCATTTCCCCCCAAATCCCATTCTTTTATTACACTTTTCTCCTGACACTCAGCGAGGGCGCTCCTCGTTCCCTTGACACCTTGTTAGTACCTTAGCAGACAATTCTATGCATATGCCACATTTACATTAACTCAAAATTCAGACGTTATTCCCCCCTCGCATACATCAGAACCATTTTCCTTAGCATCTGCACATGGCGGGCCTATGTGTAGGCTTCACCTACCAGGAAAGGCCTAATGAGACTTGAATAGGTCATATGAAAAAAAATTATACCAACAATGCTTTATTTGCTAGAACAGGTCAACTCAGCGAGGAGGTTCACAAATAAAATAGCCAGCTTGCTACATTTATCACACTCCACTGATAACATAGGCTGCAAGCCATTATTTACACTTATTTCATAAAATATAAATAGGTATACTCATATTACACGAAATTGAAAATTTTCTGTAATCTCTAGATATAATACTGAGATATATTCCATATCATTCTAGTCTATGTTAACCTATGCAGCTTCATGTAAGGCTATAGAATAGCTTCAGATGTGGCGCACAAACTGTTCTCGAGCAGAACTGTATCCAAGTCCTTTTTCGTTCTTTCCAAAGTATCTCCTTTTATTCGTTGTACATAGAGGACGTTACAAAGGAGGCTTGCTTGTCAAGTGTTCATGATGATAAATTAGGCGAATGGAACTATTTCTATCTTGTCAGAGGCACTTCCTCTCTCTGGTCCAAAGAAACAGATGTTGACTTGCTCAAAACTGCAGGTGAAAATGTAAGAAAACTGTCAGTTCTGCTTGTGGAGGAGCAAGTGAAGTCCAAACTCCGAGGTCGCTGCTGAAGTCCGTTGGTTTGTCCGCTGGTGCCATGACACGCCAGACAAGAACAGGGAGCCTCTGCCGGACCGAGTCCGTGGCTTGTTCCCGTGCTAGAATAGACTGTTGGGTGACGGAAACAGAACAGTTCGGGTCGAGGGTAAGGGTGAGCGAGAACCCGGAAGCTATCCAGTGAGCGTAATGGATTGGCGAATGGAGAAGTGGCGGAGGTTGTGGCCGTACCCACTCCACCGATTGGTGAATAGTAGGGAAGAGGCAGGTGCGATGGGAAAGGATA
Source organism: Tenualosa thibaudeaui (assembly GCA_027481765.1). NCBI lineage: Eukaryota > Metazoa > Chordata > Actinopteri > Clupeiformes > Clupeidae > Tenualosa > Tenualosa thibaudeaui. The sequence goes on from JAIFZK010000151.1 coordinate 178,737, forward strand.
AGGTAAATTGCCGGTGGTTGCGGCATGGCCCATCATGTAAGTGTAAAAGGCTGGGTCGGCCGGGTGGGGCCACGTCATGGCGAGACGCTGTCGTTTGTCCTTCATTCGGCGGTTTTGGAACCAAACCTGAAAACAAATTGGTTGTTAGTCTAGGTAATGGCAACATACATCTCACCTACAATAATACAGCTCTAGTTAATTAGGTTGGCTTGCGTCCTCATTGCTGAGCCATATCTGTAGACAATGAGAGAGTAGGCCTAATGGTTATTAAGTCTTTCGGTTGAGCTACAGTTAGATAGGCCTGTGGTCCAATTGACCAAATTATTTGTTTCAGTCTAGGCCACAGACTATTCACTTAAATATTTAAAAATCAGTTCTGTAGACGATACATTGTGGCATTTAAAAATTCAAAATTGTGGTCTACTTTTATTGTAGTCTCTGGTAGATTCAAGGCAGCTGCGAGCTCGCATCTCCGTGGTCTTGAAACATAATTCTCTCGATAGAATTCCTTTTCCAGTCGAGCGATCTGCTCCCGCGTGAAGGCTGTCCGGTACCGTCGCATCTGATCGGCTCCATAAGGAAGTGAACTCGGGCTCGAGTTCATCTTTCCACTGTTCAAGCTATTCTCAGTATTGTGGCTTGTAACTTCAACATCTTTACCTTCAATTAAATGGGAAAAAAATCATACACTATTAGGCTATGCAGCACAGACCTAATATAATGTCAGATACTTAATATAGGTTTATACACAGGCCTAATAGGCTAAAAATAAATGAACAATATCCCATTCCTGTTTACAAGGCCCTATACATTTTTCCTTCAATTAAATGGGGAAAAAATCATACACTATGAGACTATGCACCACTGTGCAGCACAGGCCTAATATAGGGCCCTGTAACGCATCAATACTATGGAATGATGTGCCTAGCCTACCTGCAGGGCTGACCTATACAAAGAGACATGATCTTAGTAGAGAACCTTTCTGAGAGAAACTTTCTGATCCATCATAAACTCGTTATATTTTTAACTTCAATTTCACAATTTCCTTTGCATTGCAAAATTCATTAAACTGGAATGCAGGGACATCAAACTAGTGGCGAAATTTAAAACTTGCTCCGTATAGGATTAATGAATTTAAGCAAGTAATTAAGCAATATAATTTAATAATAATTTATAAAATGTAAATGAGGATTTAATTGTGAGCGATAGCCATTAAGGTTTTGGATGCCTGGAATCACGTCAGGAATTACTGTGAAGTCGATAATTTCTTTAAATAATAATGTTAATAATAATAATAATAATAGTAGTAGTAGTAGTAGTAGTAGTAGTATTAGTAGTAGTAGTACTAACAATAATAATAATCGGCCAACACAAAAAACGGTCCAACAACAAAAACACCACCACCACCACCACCACAATATTATGATTATGATTATCATTAACAATAACAACAACAATAATAACAACAATAATAATATCACCAATGACAATAATAATAGTCATAATCATAATACATGCCATGTAGATGTCTTGCGGACAGCATTTCATGTCGAAGGGGATATTTATTTTGATAAAGACAACCGATTTTTAGCTCATTTATCTCAACAGTTATTAGAGGAATTAAAGGCTTTAAAGGCTTAAAGGCTTCAATGCGCCTGCATCCACCTGTACTGAATGTAGGTTCCCCTAATGCCAGCAGGTCTGATATGAAGACTGTGAGTAGGCTTTAGGGATGAGAGGGAAGAGTGCTCGCGGTGGGTTACCTTGCTTCTCCGGATACTCCATACTGTCGGTTGTGCAGCTGACATCTATTTCCTCGTAGAAGTCTGACTCCTCGCTTGAACTGCTTGGCTCTTTGTTGGGACACGCCGGTGTATCGTTGATGACTGATAAGGCTTTGCCAACCGGCTTTGTGTCTCCAAATTTCCCATTCCTCGGACCCTCCATCATGACGGCATCTGCTCCGCTCTGTAAGTAAAATGGTGATCTAGGACTGGGGCAACCCACCTGGGCAGCCCTCTGGTGCGGTTCACGTACGGGGCTACCCGTATCCTGAGTAATTTCTGCTCCGGATATGGTACCACGCACCAAAATCTGACCATTCTCTGCGCGCTGCACAATATCCCTTTTAGTGTCCATTTCAGGCGCGCAGCAGCAAACGATATGAGGATGAATGACTGAAACTGCCGGGTGCAGGCACGCGCAGAGGGAGCGGATACACTCAGCGCGAGGAGGACGGACGTGTTGACCCTGTGATGCGGCTGCACAGTAAAACAACGCGACGCAACACTCTGGGTGGGATCACCATTACTCCCCCTGTTTCCTCGACCTGTCATTTTAAGGAGAGTGGTACTCCACATAAAAACCTCGATGACGCCACGCGTCGATGCGACATGACTAAACGATCAGGATACGACGTGCAGCCGGAATGGGTCAACCTACTCAAGTTAGAATCAAAGTGCTCAACTCTAGCCTAAGCGAGTTCGAGATGAGTGACTTGTGTGAGCAAACGAGATAAATAGGGTCCTACTCTGTGTCCAACTGATAGCCTGCCTATGCAGAAGGCACAACTTTGCAAATGGTTTTATATTCATGTTTAGGGTGCTCTACGAAGATATTTCACAGATACTCCATCCAGTAGAATAAAGATATCCTATTCAGTTATCCACTTCTCGTTTGTCTTTTCTTATTTAGACCAATAAGCTCATAATAAGTATGAGCACTGTATGCAAATCTAAAATCTCACAGTACTGGCAGTGTTTTAGGATTATAGGAGTATAGGATATGAATAGTGACAGTGTGGATCTCGTAGCTGATGGCTCTCAGACAAGAAACAGCCTTCATCCAAATCAACTGGATCTAGTTTCAAAAATTTTGGTTGCATCCTATTGTATAATCTGCATTAAGTGTCATTGAACTGAACCACAGAGAGCATCTGCCCTTTGGGGAGTTTGTTATTTTATTTCAAATGTGCACAGTACAATCATGCAGAAGGTCTCTATTGGTCTTATTAAGGCAGCTTGTTGCTGTCACCCACAACACACCAGTAAATCTATATAGAGTTAATACCCGGATAGATGGAGATTTCTATGGCTTCTGACCAGTATAGTCTAATGCATATACTTGCTATAGCTGCCAGGATGCAACTCCTGATATGAAGAATGACTACATTGAGAGTGATTAATGAGGTCAGTGTGTGCAGAGAACAGACAGAAAATATACAGAGAAGGATTGAGAGACTATCCAAATCCATCCAGAAATGTTTTCACGACTTCAGGAATACAATAAAGTGGTCTACTGATTTTACCTTAGACTTTAAGTCTGCAGAGGACCCCTCTGTCCTCTCTGAGGGAGGTTTCAGGCAGGCCACAGATGGCCAGACTTCACCTGCAGGGGATATTACAAAAGTCCACTGCTGTTTCACAGTGTTGTAGTACTTATGCGCCCTCACCTGGTAAGGAATTGTAACAGCAGGGAAAATGTCGATAAATTCTGAGGAGCTTGTGTTTTCTGCCTCTCTATTGCTTTCGCCTCATTGTTCTTGAATGCAAGATTAATATTTGTGTTTGTATTTTTTTCATCACATTAATTATAACATATATTTTACGTCAATGAGACGTCAATGAAATCAGGAATAGGAACACTAACTTTTCGCCGCTATTTGTCGCTTTTTATCAGACAAGTTATCAGTTTGGTATCAACTCCAAATTTATTTGGATGGCATATAGTAATATGAACGGTAGTTAAACACTAGTGTTTTCTCCACCAGCCATCCAGGATATGCACTGTGCAGGTCTAGGTGGACAGTAGAAAACCACCACAAATCCTACCTGGATACAGTATGACATTGCTGATTGTATTGCCGTGAAACACCAGCAAGCACCTTCTAGCAGTGGCAAAAGACTCTGGAAAATGTTTAGCGTGCCTTTTAGGTAGCTCACTAATTTTACACCAAAAACTACACAGTGTTGCTTTAAGCAAACGCAAAACAATTTTGTCTTTGTAAAGTAATACATATGATAAGCTATGACATAATTTCCTAACCCAGCTGTTTCCAAAGTGGGGACCTCAAGAGGGCGCCAAAGGGGCCACAGCAAGTTGAAGTGAAAAGTAAAAGCAAATAAATAACTGAATAAATAAAACAGTAAAAATATTCCCATATGTTATAAAACTGCATTATAAAAAAGTGAGGCAAATCTGAACATTGCTACTATTATTGTTATTATAATTTGTATTATTCGTAATCTCCTTCTGATTGGCTGGCATTAAAACACGTCTGATTCTGATCACATAAACAAATCCGAATAGCCCTGGTGATAGAGACTTTTGTACCTGTTACCTTGTTAAAATTAACATTTTTTAAAAAAAGAAAAATACCCGACGAGCTGCCAAATAACTCACCTGATTAAACATCTGATGCAACAGTGAAAGAACTGGCCAAGAATTGCGCAAGTATGAGGCTGCATAGGCCCATATAAAGTATGGATTTACAACATAAAAATGGATACAAGTGCCCCAAATGCGTGTCTGTCTGTGTTGATCCGGACATGGTCTTTCGCCTCCTTGTATTCTAGCACTTACGGTGCCTGAAAGGTTCCATTACGCAATGTAAACAAAAAATTAGCAATACTTCGTCCGGTGAGATAATACATCAACCATTTCACTTTAATAATACTAAAGGGTCGTGTGAAACTATACACAAAAATTTTAGAAATATATTACACTGGTTTTGATATATCACATTTGATCTCTAAAAATCCTATACATTTGAATTGTTTCCCTATTTGTGATCCTATACTCTCGACTGTCAGTTAATATGTTCAAAACCCTACCGTGGAATACATGTGCGACCATAAATAAACGAAATTTCATAAATGAACCCAATCAGTCAAGCAAGGGATGAAAAGTAAAAATGTGTGTAAAGAATGGAAACATCTGCGCAGGACCATCTAATACGTGCACTACAGTCTTAATAACCACGAGGTGGCATGCATGGACTCGGATTGGGAGAACTACCTGTCTGGTGCTGCCAACATACTACCAATCGTCAGCATTTCTCCCCGTGTTCACTTCATATCTGCCATGCGGTTGGTTCTCAGCGGAAATATCCACCTTCTCTGTAACAACACGGAAAGTCCCAGTTTGGCACTAATGGATAAGTAGCTCTTCCAAGTACAGCTCAACATTAGGCACAAGTCACATACCGTAATGCATGCGCTGAAATTCACATAAATGTATTTTCGACATGCTTTTGACTAATTTTGTTAGGTGGAATGGATGTTAGACTTTCTCGCCGGCACAAGTTCTAGACATGTGTGGGTTTGCCGTTATTGCTTTCAATAAACCGTCGAAATTGCAATGTTTACAGGAGCATTGTCCGGACAGAGTGAGAGCGATGAGAAAGCACTGAGGGCATCTTTATCGCCTCTTATCACATCGCTTGAGCAAAGTAGCCTACTGCCGCTGTGTTTAGTAACACACTTTCTATATAGGGGGTTTTAGCTGAAATCTACAGGTATATGTGGAAAAGTTTGGGAAACCCTGTCCTAACCAACATTAATTGACCATCACCAGTAGCCTAGTGAACACATTTTGAACAAACCTTTTGACATTTTGATCAAGATGGCCATCTATGGTGCATATAGATCACTGAATACAAAAAATCTAACTGGGAGTCATACAAATAATTATAGCCCATATGTTTTAAGATCGATGGAATTTCTCCTAACCTGGATTCAAACTTAGCCCAGACATTAAATACATGTTTCAAATGCACCAATACATTAGCATACTATTGGTTTGTTTTGACTTGAGATAATCATTCTACAACATGTACATTACATGAACAAAACTTCCATTTAGGCTATTTATTTATTTATGATTCCTGATTTATTGCTCTTCCTGATGTGTAAGAAAACACTAATGCCTAATAATTTTATTAGGAAGAGACTATGATATGTTTTAAATTAGCCAACGTCAAATTTCTCAAGAAAATATTTGTATATATATATAATTTTTATATATTTTTATATATTAAATATAATTAATCTGACCAGTGAATGGTGCTCAGTAAGTAGCCTAGCCCACAGTGTCTGTTGAGTTTGTGAAACGATAACCTACTTTCATGACTGAAATCTTCTCTGTTGACCTAACTAACCAAAAGTTTTACATTTTTAAAATGATTTTTCAGCAGTCATAAAATCCCTTATTGATTATGTAATTGACCCATTTAGCAAAACCCCTCCCCTTCAAGAGTTCAGTGAGCTTGTGGAAAACGGCCTAGAGAGCTAAAATGCCATGTAGGCTTACTGCTTCTGTCTATACATTTGATGTCAGCATTATTAATTAGCTGTGCGCCACTTATGTTTTTACACGTGGAAGACGTTAATTCTTACCGCGTCACAGGAAAATTGATATCCAAAAGATAAGTCTAATTTATTAAAAACAATACTAATCAAACAATACATAATCGTTATGTATTGTTATGTATGTATTATGTATTGTTACTAAACAATACATAATCGTTCTATGCTGTTGTTACACCCGTGTAAGAGAAAAGTCTTTACAATAGATTTAGCCTACTTACTTTAAAGGGATGCTGCCCTTTATGGGTGCTGCAGCACCCTCAGCACCCCTACTTCCAGCGTCCCTGCATAATCGAAAAGTAGGTTAATTAATTCAGATTGTTGATAATATCTATATCTAATAAATCTGAATTAATTAAGCAATTATATATAATTGTTTAGGCTCTATTAGATCTACTTTTGTGTTATTACAAATCAAATACGCAAAAGTAATTTTGTATTACAGGGAATTTAAATATCTTCAAAATAACACTGAGAAATTCTCTGAGAAATTATTACTGCTTTAAACGTGTTTATACGTGAAACCTAAAGAAAAGGGGGTTGCCATTGTTTATTATTAACTGTTCACTTTTCTTTACAGTGTGACTACAGTGCGCGTGCAACAGTGCCTCACATAACAGCGAGTTCTTCTTTGACAATTATGTAGGCCTATTCTTATCTTATTTATTATGTGCATATGTCATATTGTTCTAATCTTAATTCCAAGATTTGAATCCACAATTTTCGTGGCTTTCTGTTGTAATTTCCAGAGGTGCGTTAAAAAGCTTTGTCGTTGCGGAACCATATTGGTTGGGCGTAACTTTCGGACAAACAACGACCTACCCGCATGTGTCTTGTAAGCGACCCCAGTGACTAAACAGCAAATTCGTTTAGCCTTTTGGCGTTTTGTTCCCTTTATGAAATAAAAAAACAAAATGGAATGCATGTAACCACATATGCACAAGACTTGACACCAATATGACATTTTTAAGCTGTAAAACAGTAGTTATAGGCTAACTCATGTTTCCCATGACCGCATAAAGTTAAACTTCTGACAATTTTAGATCCCAAATAAATACATACATACATACATACATAGGACATGAACCTTCTGTTCCAAGATATTCTCTTGTAATGCTGCACCATAATGGCCCTTTCAAAATACGAGGATGGCATATCCAGTGAGTGATCGGCATACCAAGCATGAAACGGGTCCCCGCGACGACAAGCTTTCTTTTATGTTGATTGTGAGGGCGCTACAAAAACGGACCGACCTCCATCCTCCTACGGAGCAAACCGTGTGCTATCGGAGAGCGCGATGACAGAGGGGTGCGAAAAGAACTCCTTCAACAGTTTTGCGCCCCTGTGTGACGACACTTGCCCTTGAGACATCTGATCCATAACTTCTGGTAGTCTGTTACATCATACGTTTTACAACTTCAGGTAATGATAGGCTAATAATCTAGGTTAATGGTTTAAATGGTTAATGTTGAATGTTGAATATTTTCCCACATTTTCCCACGTTCCCAAGATGGACGTTGAGGTGAGCCCATCTTTGGTGAACGTCTATTGCAAATTTGGGGTCCAAGACGTGGGCTAACTTAGGGTAGTTTTAGCTCAACCTAACCTAGTATGTTATCTGTTAAAAATGTGTGGACTTGGATTTCTAAACCTAACTAATCTTAGCTTTTACATCACGCATATTGTTGCACACACACACGCACAACACTCTTCCAATAGTCTACTCTGTTCTTCTTCGGAGTTTTCATATATTCAGAGGCATGTTACAAAATAAATAAATAAGCATCCCTCAACTGAAACAAGCCTGTTTCAGCTGGAAACACACATAATTAGTACAGAATGCCCATTACAGTTGATTTAACATTGTCTCGTAATGCACTGCCCAGTTACGCATGAGCGCTATTTAAAGCAAGAAAAATGACGTGGTGGTGTTTTGGCAAGCTCTTGAGGCGCATATTAAACAGAGAGGGAACAGGGTCATTTGGACTGCAGCTTCTCGCCATACCTAAAGAACGGCTGAATACATGATCAAAATAAAGACATAATAGTGCGCTCCATTCCATATAAACCACGAGGTTCAATTCATTCAGTTCCTGTTTTCTGGAGAAATCATATGAAATGCCAAAAGGCCACAAAATGAACAGCCTACTACCACTACTGTTGCTGCTACTAGTAGTATTAGTGTTGTTTTCTAGTAGTAGTAGTAGTAGTGTTGATTTTGAATGTTAAGTTAAATGTATATAGCCTATTCGGAATTGCGCTATAGTCAAGACAAACATGGCATTTTAATTATATGAACTATTAACAACAGTAAGACAAAAAGGAAAGGGCAACTTGGACATTGAAAGCTTACCTTTTACATTACAATTCTCAAAACATTTTAGGGCATTTACAAGATTGAGATCTACTTTTTAATTTCAGTTGAAAAAAAAGGTTTAACAACTGAGGGAGCGAACAAATGGGACAGCACTTGTGTAGATGCCTCTCACTTTTTCCCTCAAGTGTAACAATTCGTAGAATGGGTCATAATTTTGCGTGCGCATGTAGGCCTACGGATTTATACATTGACTAAAAAACTCAGTGGATGCCGCACCTGTATGTACTCCTGTAGGATACCTAGAAGGCTAACTCGGAATAATAATAATAAGAAAAAGAATTTGTTTTGTTTGGATTATTGTTTGGTTAGCATTTTGTTCTCATTATGTTTAGTATCAGATTTAAAAAAATATTCGAGCGCTAGTAAAGTAAAAATTGGCTATATATATACATATAGAATATCACTTAATAAAACGATTGGTATTCTTACGAAATTGTGATTATGTAGGCTTACAGTAGGCTACATTTAAAAAAAACTGCAAACATAACGCGTACAGGCATAGCGTATCCTTAAAAAATGAGTCAAAGCAGGCCTAATACAAATACGAGGAAGTACCCTTAGTCATTTAGCTTATGTTAGGAAAACCAGTTTAGCCTAAAAAGCTCACGTCGTTGACCGATGACACGTTTAAACCCAACTACCTACATGTTGTCACTGCAATTCACTGCCACTGTCATTTTGTTCTCTGCCCAAGGACCTGTATCCTACATTTAAAAACTATTCGTTTTATGCACCAGCTGCTTGTATTGAGTGTTGAGGCTTGTAACCTCATACTAGGCTAATACACTATCTTACAATGGCACATAGTCATTCTGGCTACTAAATGCCTACAAATATTTTGGAAGAAAAAAGCCCAATAGGAACCTATCCGAAACTCCGTTCACTCACATTAGACCTACACAATTCTCTAACTCTAATCCACCTGTTCAGAGGAAATATTAATATCTTATGATTTATCAGAAATAAAGATGGCAGCTGCTGGAACTATTTGATTTTGGAAGATATTAAATGTGTGTGTGTCTGTCTGTCTGTGTGTCGTTTATGACCTATCTTGTTTTGAATTTTATCTGTGCGTGCATGTGTGTTTATTTTGTCTTGCTCTCTTTTACACACACACACACACACATACACAGAGAGAGAGAGAGAGAGAGAGAGAGAGAGAGAGCGAGAGAGAGATAGAGAGAGAAGTGTACGTTTGACGGACAGACTCAGTGAGCGATGTGATAAACGTAAGAAGGACAAGATAGCCCTGCCCTCACTGACCTCCACCGAGATGAGCTGAAGAAATGGAATGTCTGAGCTATTTGCCACTTCATACGTCTCGCTTTTTCGTCCTTGATGTTGGTGCCCTGCCAAAGAAGTAACTCGCGAGCTATCACTTGGCCTCTGCTTCACAGACAAACTACGGTTTCCTCTTTGATCGACTGGAGTCACTGAATAAGAGAAGTTTGCACCATACTCTGGGTCAACCTTTACTCGTCTGAGCAAAGAAAGGTAAGAAAAATGACCTCTCCTAACAAGTGTTTAAAAAGCGGTGATTATGTCCCAGTGATTTATGGCCGCTCATTGATGTCGAGATGTCGGTTCAGGAAGAGTTCACGTGTGAGCCATTAGCGCGCAGCGCGCGACACGCATGCACGCACATACGCAACCTTGTACTTTAGTTACAAGATTGTTGAAGTTTCTCCTTTTTCCTCTTTTCGTTTGTCTTCTGTTGTGGTATCAATAACATGGACCTTCAGGAAAACACCGTCCAGTAGGCTAACAGACAATAGACATATTTCACATTTACAGACCACACCAGGTAATGTTGTACCAAAACATAGCAAATTTGACATCTTCTGCTGCGAGTAAATATATCTACAACTCACTACGTTTGCTGAGCCATGCATCAGACGTAGAATTTCTTTGGACAGCAGCCATTATTGTGCGCCGGCGAAATCGTAGTAATCACAGAGACTCGCCGGTTTTTCTGGTTCCTTTGGTCTCCGGCTGCTCCCATCTATCTTGGAGTATGCGGACAGATAGCATTGTGAATGCTGGTGTCTTAGGGACACGGGCATCTTCACTAAGCAGAGGAAATGCGCATCAGAATGGACTCCAGTACACTAACCAGCCTATCATATAGTATTGTTGAACAACATTCTGGAGTTATCGTGATGCTTAGCCATAATTATGGACAAATTTGTTGCCTATCACTTAATGGTAACTTCTGACTGTACATTTCTTGCATGACCCCTGGCCCCTTGAACCGTGTTTGGGCCCAATGTTTCTTCTTTTTCTACCGCAATGGATTTTTTCCTTGCCACTGTTGCTCTCGGGTGCTCCATATTACTGACTGTAAAACGCCACGAGACAATTGTATTGAAAAAATGCTGTATAAATACAACTGAATTGAATCTTCATTTAGCAGCAGAATATCATTTAGCCTATGGGACCCAATAGGTAGGTTGGTAGGTAGATCGTATGGTTGACTACCGGGTTATGCAAAGGTAGGCCTCAGTTCATATTATAACAGAAGGCAGGTGGATTTAGTCTACATCAGAAGGATGGTTATTATGCCACAATTCTCGAGTACGCTGTTTTACGCATAACTAGCCGTTTCCATTGACACTTTCTGAGGATAGACTATGTGTGTGCTTGCCTTGCGGTGACAAGTGAATAATCGGGCCGTTTCGGGCAGTTTTATGTATATACTGTAAGGACACACTTGTACGTACTATGAACAACAACTTTTATTCTTACCTCAGTTTTCTCCCTCCACCTTAGACTTCTCCCGAAGAAGGCCTTGCCGAAGAGATACGACTGGACTACCCGACCAAAGATTGTACAATTTCCATGGGCTTGTGACAGTTCAAAAACTTAATACTGGACCTCACAGACATGCAAAAAGACACACTCTACAACAGCAGTCACTGTGGATATGGCCCCAGATTTGGGGACAGAAGACGGATATATCCACAGGTCGCTGCGTGCTCTTTTCAGTCTCCTTTTGAATACTGCACAACTCCTCATGAACCACCGGAGATTCCTGACGGTTGCCATTGCAGCGTAAATAGCCAGGCTTTTACCCCATCGTCAGTCCTCAGGAGGAGCCTCCATTTGCAGTCCCCCGATTCTCAGGTGTTTGATTCAAGAAATAATTCAGTCTCTAAGGATCTTGGGCAAGGCTTACATATGCATGCCACGCAAATTTTCGCTTGGATGAAGGAGAGCCGTCAGAACACGAAACAGAAAACACACGTTGTCCACTCAGGTGATCAGTACAGTTCATTATAACAAACATAACGTACAACTACATTCAACAATGTTTCATTTTTATTTAATTATCGACAGATGGTTTGTGATTAAGAACATAACAGAACAGATGAACATAAAACCTAAACCACATAAAACATTCGCAACAGTTGTCCATGTAGTTTCCTGGCCTATTTTCGCTTTTCAGTGTCTTACAGAATTTGTTTCCAGAATTTATTCCAAGTTCCCAATTTCTTCTAAGTTGTCTGTGACATTTGAGCATCTGAGTATTTTTTTTCACAAGCTCACTTCTCTTGACGGGAGCCAAATTAGTGGGTTCTGGGCGACGTTTTAAGATGTGAAGATATGAAGCTTAAAATGCTGAGAGCATTATTTAGCCATTATTGAAAGAAGTGAAGAATGTAGGTGTCTTGGCCCACGGCCTGAATGGGCTATTCGAGTTTAGACTACAAGGCCTCAAAATGAAACTTTCTTCATCTTAAAAGATCACATTTCCCCAAATGTTTGACGCAAGTTGAAGTAAGCTCTATTTCTTAAAAAAAATAAGTTGAAGTCACTATAACACTGTACAGTATTGAAACAATATGTCTAAATATTAAAATAATTGAGATAAACAGACTATTCAACCGTTTATTCCAACCTCATGGGGAAGGCTACTTCTTTCTGAAATTTCACCAACGATATTAAAAGCTTAAAAGTTAAAGATCTCTGTGAGATTTCTTTTTTCCATGTCATTGATAACGTGAAAATTCTTCTCATCCCGCAGTGGAGAACTGTACAACTGAGAGTCGCGGAGATGTTGGCAGTTCAAAGCGCGCTCGGACAGCCTATACCAGCGCGCAGCTCCTCGAGTTAGAGAAGGAATTCCACTTCAGTCACTACCTCTGCCGTTCACGGCGCAAGGAGATGGCGAATCTGCTGAACCTCTCAGAGCGTCAAATAAAGATCTGGTTTCAGAACCGAAGGATGAAGCACAAGAAAGACCAACGGGACATGGCCATGTCGCCTTCACCTGCTGAACAATCACCTTGTAGTCCGAAGCCCTCGACCTCGGGGGCGGCCACTGGGGAAAGCGGCTATGCTGACCACGACTTGCAGTACGATCCCCCATCTCCTTCTTATACTAAATCCCATCCAAATGCATGCAATTTATTTGCGTCATATCCGTATGCACAAGGAAACTACGCATCTATCCATGAACACTGCTCAAAAAATGTGACGAAATGTACCGTGGCCAGTAACGAAACGAATGGTCTACTAGACAATAGCAAATGGATTCATGGACGGGGAAGTTGTCAGGGAAACGGCTGCTACTCAGACCAAGAAGCAAGCAGAGGTCCATCAGTCTCCGGACAGACAAATCTCTTTCAACCTCCCTCTGACTCCATGAACTACAATGGGGACACCATTTTAGATAACAGTCATGCCAGAGCGTGTGACTCCAACGCCTGCACATATACGAACCTGACATTGCCCTACACCCAGGGAATTACTCAAGAAGCACCAACATTGATGCATCTTTGAATAGTGGAAGAGCCTAACTTCTCCCCCAGTCCTCCCCTCTCCTACACCTTCAGTTCGACTGATTGCGGTGTAGAGGAGCAGACGCGAATAATTTTGAAATTCTTTTTGCCCTTTGTATCAACTCATGCCATATTCCGAGGTAGCCACCGAGATAGTAGGGTAAGGTTTACGTACCCAGTTATGTTTTGTTTTTGTTTGTTTTGTTGAGAGCAGAGATCAAAATATTGTTAAAGTTAATATGTGTTTGTATCGGCTCTTGAAGAGTTTTCTTCGTATTCTAATAGAATACATTGAAATTGAGGGATGCTGAAATAAGCATCCATTCAAATGGAAATTATGATAACAGACCTCTTTGCACAGAGTAAATGGTAGTTAATGATGTTCATAGTATACTTCGTTGTGAAGAAACAGGACACTTGGACCGATTGTCTGTAAATGTCATCTTTGGTCATTCTGTTCCATCGAGGCATTTTACTTAAAAATTAATATTTTATTAAAGTAATTAAATTCGCATTTGTGCAAAACTGTGTTTACAGTGCTGTCGACAATTATTCCATTGGCTTCAAAGAGACTACGAGTAAAACTAAAACATTATGCCACAACATGAGAGATGATTGAATGGCCCAGCCCCGAGTTTTACAATTAATCCTTCGCTGGGGAAAATGGAAGGAACTGAGAGGAAAACCAATCTATTGGTTAACTTTGAAACTTCCAAACCTGTAACACCACGGGCAAAACTATAACACACACACACACACACACACGATCGATTGCACACACACACGCACACACACACGATCCAAGTTAGTAATAACCCAAATTACAAGACGTACACAGGCTTGATGTTACATGTAGGTGCAAAGATCCTCTGACTGTCTTCATGAGACGATCCAGTATTTTCCCTATGTCTTCGACAGGAAGGGAGCTGCAGAACACAAACAAATTAAGTCATATTTTACGTTATCAGTGTTCTGTTTCTTGGTCATTTTCTTAGCGTCCTATTATACAACGTACATAGGGTTAATCGAGTTATTTCGAACAGGATAAAAACATAAGGTTATCCTATTCACCAGCAACGAAAGACAAAAGAACCTGAAAACGTTGAAGGCTTAGTGGTGTATGGGTGTATACCTGGAGGCTATTACTAACCATCCATATTTGATATTGTGTTAGTAATGTCAGTCAAGTGAGTGTGAGTTTAACGCATTTTATCTCATGAAAAGAATATATGAGTACTCGCCTATATTTTATACTATGTGTAAACACGATGACTCCATAGTGTCGTATTTTCTGTGTGAGTAGAGCATTATTTTGTTGTTTTTCGCTTAATGAAGAATGGTTTAAACCTGCACATGATAAAATGCATTTAAAATTTAATCACTCACCAGGCACCACGGCTATGTCCAATGAATTGATATTTATTAATACATGTTCATTATGGCAATACGCTCTGTAGTAGGTTCTCGACCTACTCGTGCTACCCTCGCTGAATTCAAAGTTTATGTTTTGGGGGTGCCGAGCTGTCAGACCTTTGGGAAGATTGATCGCGCATAGCTTTCAAGGTCCTATTGTTTGGCATAGCAGAGCTGAAGCGGCAAGAAACCAGCACACTCTTGCCCCTGACCGCCTAAAAAACATACCCTCACATAGCTGAGCAGAATCATGTAGGTGGAGACAGGCTAAGTAGTGCTGGTTTGCGTTTTCCCTTAAATGAGTCCTGTCCGTCTATGTCGTCAAATAAATATCTCAACTCTTCACCATTACGCAAATAAAGCCTATACCGATTCTACCATCAGCAACTTTTTTGGATAGGTCTCAGGAAAGGAACACACAAGGGCAAGTGTGACCTGCTTAAAGTGACATGTTTTTCTTGTCCAGGCTTGCTTGGCGCGCGCTCGTGCGCGCACACACTATTACAAATTCTAGAGAATCAGTAGAGCGTCTTCAAAACATCTTAGATCCTACTACATAAGCAGCATAAGCAGCCATCACATTTGCAAGCTAAAAGCGAGTTCAACAGAAAGAAAGAAAGAAACAAAAAAAGCTATAGAATAATGTTCAAATTCATAGCCAAAAAAGTCACTCACTTCAGACGGCTGTTGACCCACAGGTTTCCAAGCTCCATAATGTGCCATCTAGCGGGCAAAATTAGCTACTTTAGACCAGAAGAACACAGACCCATTCCAGTATTCCTCCTCGGTGCTTGGTTAATAAATATAGTGCTGAAGGTAGGCTAATATCTTAAGGTCCAACTGGAAGACGTCATGACTAACCCAGTTGGCGGTGGACCGCTTTTACCAAAATGATTGTTGGCTATGTTTTCAACAGGTAACGGGCTGAGGCATTCGATTTTGAGTGAGTCATCGAGATTTCTGAAAGGAATTAATGAAAGGAAATATCAATTAATCGAAATAAACACGCGTAGAATTACAGCAGGCTAAAACTGCTGTAATCTACAAAAAATCCAAAGTTTATTTTGGACAAAATATTTAAAATATCAATATGGGGTCAACAGTACGTCTAAGACGCCTGATAGCCTTACAAGACTTTGTTTGAATTAGGTACTTAATCTAATGCGTAATAGAAATTACGCCCTTTGCTCACGCCATTATCTAATATCCTAGTCCCACTAATACCGAATTTATTTTCAAAACCATTTGGTCTATGGTCAAATAAAGGCGGTCATTAGTTTGTACATTGTTTGATCGCTAAAAAGGTAAATTCTCCAGTGGCTAATCTCTCTTATCCTCAGTCGTCCGATTCAAGTAATGGGTTGTGATCTGGATAAAGCTATGTCTATGGACATACGTTTTTGACGTTACGAAGTTTAAAACACGGGGTAATATTTGCGGTGATATTTGGCCCCTTCATATTCATAAAAATGTATAGGGTGCCATATTGTCGCTACCCATCTAGCAGATTGAATACGATCCTCAGCCTGTGAATAATCTGTGATTTTATTGGGGAAACGGTTTTGGACTACTGGAAAAACGACAAAAGCAATCACGAAATCGAGTGGAATCATATTTTAGTTGCAGGTATCTTAACTGCTCTGTTGTTGATCTATTAGTTTCAGCCTTTTTTGATAGACCTGTCTTCTTGGAAGGAGAGAGAAAATCTAAGGCGCCAGGTGGCGCCATATCGACATTTACACGGCGTTTACGTCCAGTGTTGGCCCTCAGCAGTGTATAGCCTATACCTCCTCTCAGTATGCATAGCCTAGTAAATCGTTCTAACTACCGTTATTAAAAACATCGATATGAGCCATAATTGTGACATGGGCTTACATGAGTCAACAAGTAGGATATATGCTGGAAACTGGTGTAAAATCTGTCAAGGTGATGGATGATAGTATATGTCCTAGGCAAAGGATGAAGCTTAAGATGGTCACTTGTTAAGTTGGTGACTTATTCAGTCTACACATCTCTTAACCAGATCACTAGATACACGAGAAGCAATGTGATGGCATGGTTACAGGTGACAGTCATGGTTAACCTATACAGGCGCCCCCATATATACACACAATCTGCCTAAATTCTCATAACAATGCATATCTGGAGCCTTAGATTTAAAACTATTACATTATATAATTTTAATCCACTACACATCATGTATCGTGTTTTGAAGGTACACACATCAAAGCCACCGTTATCCACGAGTCTGAAATTGCCCAGAATCATAATCATTGTCACATAATCATAATCACAATCAAGTCCATGAGGACGGAAATATGTCTCGAAAATGTGGAGAAAAATGTCTAAAAAGAAAATATGCCGATGAAATTCCACGCTTCATGATGCGGCTGTCGAGGCTCGGCTGTCATGAAATCAGTGATGACATGGCAGTGCTGTCATGAAATCAGTCACGATATGAAATCATATGACATAAAAATTCCGTACCTGAAGGATCAATTGCTGTGTTGTATTTTGCCCCTGTAGACTTTCCTCAGCTGTCTCGCTATTTGGATCACCCTGCGTCCACCGTATTCTCGCCTAGTGTGTGATCAGTTTGCCATTTGCTCTACCAACATTGTCGAGGCCATACACGTGATTGATGAACGGACAGAATTTAAATACCGTGTTAATGACATTCTGTCACCCACAGTCCAGTCAAGGGGAGCACCGGCGCCGGCCACTCACTGGTTGACCTGACTCACGTGACTGTCACATTTTATTCATATCATCCCTCTGAGGTCTCTTTCCAACAGTATCTGATTAACGAGGGCGGACGTTGACTTAGTATACGACCTCGCGCAAATGTGCAGACATTAATTAGTGTTGGGCTCGTTCGACGGCCAGTGTGCCATTCATGCAATGCCACGATGAGCACGTTCTTAGATTATTCCGTAATGAGTGGAGGAGATGGTGGTGGCGCGTGCTCGGTGAGAACATTCCACGCCGATCATGGAATTACAACTTTCCAATCCTGTGCTGTTACGGTGAGTAACTGTGTTGGGGAAGATCGCTTCCTTGCAGGTAGAACATCTCCGGATACAGGGCCTGTGTCTCATGTACAACAGCCTGGGTCCTATCAGTCTCCCAGTGGCTCGTTGAGCATTGCCTATGGGACGCACGCTGGCTATGGCGCGCAGGGCTTTTGCTCAAGTTACAACCATTATGCGCTGAACCAGGAAGTAGACACGGCAGTTGGTCTTGCACAGTGCGCGCCCATTGTTTACTCCGGGAACATATCCTCGTCAGTGGTGCAGCATCACTCCCACCTAACGCATCGGCAAGGTTACAGCGGTGGCGGCGCACATCTGCATGGACCTCTCCAGTTCGCTACTCATACATCATGTGGCCATGGCCAGGAACAATCGAGCCTTGCCCTCCTGACGGCAGGATGCCCAAACGCCTTGTCGCCTTTGAACACAAGTCACCACGATGCTTGTTGCACCTCGCTGGCGGAGAGCACTTTCAACGCACAAACTTTTGACTGGATGAGGGTGAAACGGAATCCACCGAAGACAGGTGAGCGCGCTGCTAACGCGACATTTCGTGTCGATCTGCCCAAAGAAATTGCTTTTAGACAATGGTATATAACCATTAACCGCTCTCTCTCGCTCTTTCTCTCTGTCATTGTATCCTTAGGCAAAGCTGGAGAATTCGGCTTCAGTGGCCAGCCCAATACTGTCCGTACCAATTTCACCACCAAACAGCTGACAGAGCTCGAGAAGGAGTTTCACTTCAACAAGTATCTTACACGTGCGAGGCGAGTGGAAATCGCAGCTGCGCTCCAGTTGAACGAGACCCAGGTGAAGATCTGGTTCCAAAACCGGCGCATGAAGCAAAAGAAGCGCGAGAAAGAGGGTATGCTCCCCAAATCCCCATGCAACCGCGGGAACAGTCCAGGAAAGGGCGACGACGGGTCGGAAAAGTCTCTCTCTAGCCCATCTACACCATCACCAGTATCCTCCAGTTGAAGTTCATGTGCATTTGTCCGTTCTCAAACGCTCTTCGCATGATAATCAGCACGTGGAGGTAGAGCGCATCCTACCCGATGTGACAAAATATCGTAGAAACGAACAATCATGGAAAACACGTATCATGGGATTAGATTCTTATGCATTTATATTAATGCTGGCTGAACGTGCAGTTGCTGTTTTGTTTGTCTATCACTGTGTACTGTTCGGGTCCGTCTCTTGACTGTTTTCTGTGGTAGGCTGATATTGCCTGTCGTGTAAGGCTTATATGTGACATAACACTGAGTTTTATCAGTCGCCTTTGTTGAATCCTATGAACTGCTTTACCAAAGATTACGGGTCAGTGTCTAAATTAAAAGTCTGTTTGTTGCTATTAAATAGACGAGTGTTTTCTGTTTTTGATAAGATCTTCCAGGGGCCTCTGACATTTTCGGAATAATTCGCGCTTGTTTAGTTTGTCTCTGATGGTGCTTCGAGGCCTTCCATTGGCACTGTCTTATCCTGTTTATCATTGGTATAATGTAGCTAATCAATCAATTTAGTTCAAACACATAAGTCTAGCATAGTGCTCAAAGTAATCTATTAACAATCACCTAAGTGTAACCCAAGTGCTATGCTGCGCTTGTCATACATGAATAGCTGAATTGATTAGGTAATGAGTGCATAAATATGACTTGACACGCACATTCTGCAACGATTTATCAGTCACTAAGCTCGCCTATCGCCTATGTGGAAATGGAAATTCCTGGGGGAGATCATTTTTCTTTTACTCAGCGACTGCACGCGAACGTGAGTGATATTGACAGATTATAGGCATATTTATGAGCGCGAGGGACTAGGGGAGAGACAACGGTGTCACTACGCCTCTGGATGACAAACATATCGAGCTGCTACCTACCTATCGAAGGAAAGGGACAAAAAGCGTGTGAAAAAGCGACATCGATTCCCTGTTCGCTGAGCACATTGACAGTGACATGTCTGACTGAGACAGCCTAACGCAAACGTTTTATTAGAAGTAGGGTAGCTTGTAGAGAATATTACCTTCTTTAAGAATTCAAAAGTGGTATACAGTAATAATTTAAATTGTTAAATTATTTTAAAATATTTGTAAAAACCCTATTCTTTGCCTGAGCGTCAGCGTGAACATTATAGGCTCCGCCGGTGCGGAATGGAAGCTATTAATGTGCTGTTTGAATGTTGTGGTGTTTTGTGTAGATCTGTCTACCGATGAAATAGCCTATGCCTGCTGAGTTAATTTTTTGATAGCAGTGCAGTTGACTGCATATTAAAACTGTCTTGCACATGTACACATGAAACGTGGGATGGTCTGATGTCATGCATGCACACACATTCAAGAACAGCCGATACGTGCCAAACTCACCAAAATCAATGTTCTCAACTTTTTGTTATTCGATATGGGCTAAATTACGTTTAGGCTAAATTAATATGTTACGGTGCATGGGCCTCTAGATACCGTCATAAGCATAAGTCATAAGTTTCACACAGCGCAGACTTCAAAAATAAGGAAATCACGCGTTTAAATAGACGCATTTTACAGTAATTAATTTACAATAACATGCACCTAAACTACACAACGCATACAGTAGTTAGGCGAATAAATACATGAGGTAACTGGGAACAATTAAAAAAAGATCTTCGCTGAAGACACACCTGATTTTTAACTTCGTCTACACATAACACACACACAACACATGGGCCTACAGAGGGAATAATTACGCAAGAAAGAATAATTAATTTAGGTCTTGACTGAAGACATGCTTGATTTTGAGAGCAGTAGGCCTAAATTTGCTTATTTACTCATTCCTTGGCATGCCGATAGGTATTTATGCATAAGCTACTTCCTGCTAATTTCGCATCATTTAGCCTATAATTTATGATTATATTTCGATGACAGTGATCGAAATCAGCGACCACAGATCGCACTGATAATATGAAAAAGATGTCATTGGCTACAAAAAATAAATAACAGAACCAATATAATATAATAATAATATAATATAATATAATAATATAATGATGTATAAGTATGGCTATCTATCTATCTATCTATCTATCTATCTATCTATCTATCTATCTATCTATCTATCTATCTATCTATCTATCATAACAATAACAACAACAACAATAATGATAATAACAATAACATCAATGTCTTATTATTATTATTATTAGTAGTAGTAGTAGTAGTAGTAGTAGTAGTAGTATTAATAATAATAACAACGATGATAATAACAATAATACTAGGCATATTATTGACGATTGACTAAATTTGATTTGTTTCTTGTAACACTTCTGCCAAGATGTGGTGTAAATTGTAGCCTCTGTATTTTCTGATGCAATTGTCTTGGCAAAGTACCTAGGCTTTTCCTCTATGTGGTAAATTTGGAGAGTGAGGTCACTGTCTGGTCAGATTGTTGTCAGTTGTCAAAGCCCCTATCAAAACAAAGGTGCTTCTCTCTTGCAGGGTAAACACGGCAGGTGAATTTGAATCTAATGAATAAGTTCAAAGTTTTAAGTACTAGGCCCACTTCATGAAAAACAGTCCGCAGAAAGTATGTTTCATTTCTTTTACGTCAGGGATTGCAACAATGCACATCGTATTTAACAAGAAGTTAACATATTTGTCAAGTTGTTTGTAGGCTATTTAGGAACTCAGATTTAGTGTAGAGGTAATATGCAAATAGTAGCATAATTAAACATAGGCTACTAATATATACAAATGAAACAACAATTACATCAAATAAGAGAGAAGGTAATTTCTTGCCTATGTTTTTAAAGCTTCCTGATAAAGAAAACAAAATTTATACTGTAAGAAGGAAAGGTTGTTATTATTTGGGGCAATCTAAAAACATATTATTATTATTCAGTTGTTATTATAGGCTATATAAATGCTTCTAATATTGTTTATCTATTTGTTTAGTATTAAGATGTAATGTAATTAGATTGTTCTTTTATAGACAACAATCTATAAATAAAAATAACAAATAACAAAAAGAATTTGAAACATAAATTAGGGAACTTTTTAAAAATCTAATCACTGTTGATGTCAAGGTCATGAACAAACAGAGAGGCTTGACAAAGACTGGATGAACCTCTCTGTTTCTTGTCTTCTCCCCTCTTTCATTCTCTTTTATACACACACACACACAGGGAGAGAGAGAGAGAGAGAGAGAGAGAGATATGGGAACAGTCCATCCATCACTATTCAGACTTACTGGTGACCCTGGTCTTGCAAGCAGTTAAGTGTGATGTGCTATGGAGGAGATCATTTAACCTCATGCTTTATGTATGTTACATTTAGCAGACTGAATCAGAGTCAAACACACTCTAGAGTTGGAACCAAAGGAGAGGGATGACTGGTGTAGGGAAAGATGGGTTGGACTTGTTCCACTGGAATAGTTTTATAATGCACAGACAGGGAGAG
Source organism: Tenualosa thibaudeaui (assembly GCA_027481765.1). Taxonomy (NCBI): domain Eukaryota; kingdom Metazoa; phylum Chordata; class Actinopteri; order Clupeiformes; family Clupeidae; genus Tenualosa; species Tenualosa thibaudeaui. Next base: position 201,128 of record JAIFZK010000151.1, read on the forward strand.
CAAGAAAGCCATTTGCTGAATGTGTATTTGATTACAAGTCATTACACTTTTCTTTCATATATCACATATATATATATATATATATATATATATATATATATATATATATATATATATATATATATATATATATATAATGAATTGCACTATTTGCACTATTTTTGTACCACAAGCTCAGTTCTTCTTAACAGCATCTTCTCAAACAGATATGGACAGAGTCCTGGATGGTATTTTAAGTATGTTTTTGTGGCAAATCTGGATAAGTTAACTCATAGTAACTGGTAAACCTCTTCAAATAAAAGTCTCTGGCTTTGTTATGCTAGATGAATGAAGCCACATAGCTCTATTGGTATGTTTACCATTTCCTTTGGGTTCACCTAACATACCTGTTGATTGTTCAAAGCGGCAGCTACGTCAGCTTTTTTTTCACTTTCACCGCTTGGCCACTGCCATCATGACACTGCTGTCTGAACCCAAACCTGTGGCTAGCCTTGATGTGCTCACATGCTTTTCTGTTGATATTCTCTGTCGTATTTTTATTTACATGGCCATTGCTACAACTTTATTGTATTATACAGTCCTAAATGCTGCTATAAAACTCTTTAATATTGTTATTAGTCCTGAATATTGTTATTCTTTCATTCATTTATTTAGTAGACACTGACACAATATAATCATAATACACAACACAATATATTTCAATACATTCTTTCAGTTTCAAATAATATAAAGATATATAGAAGCTCTTTGTTGTCAAAACATATACATTTCTGAATGATAATGGCAGGTGTTTTTCAAAGAGGTAACACATCTTGGAGCAGAGGCTATTTCTCACTTTCTCAGTATTAGGCATTCATTTATAAAATTATATTGCATATCCCCTATTAAAATAATCCCTACATAGCACAGTGGCTGTGAGTTTGTAGCGCTTTCATGTGCATGTTAACAGATTAGAGCAGAGCAGTGCCTACGTGTGGCTCAAACTGTGCAATGGAAGAAGGATTCTGAATAGGGGCCTGTGCAATGTGTTTAACTCTCCCATGAGATGATAAATGTCTTTGAACAAATATTTAGCTATGATACTAAGCAATATGGTGTAAAAAAAACTAAATAGTAAAACAAATATGTCAGAGCTACTGACACATAAAGATTTAAAGATAAAGTTTGTTTTTTACTTTTTACGTTACAGTTGTTATTTACAGTGTCTCACTTTTCCTTTGAGTGAAGACATTGATTGAAGACGGATGGGCTCCTGTATTAACAAGACAAAATCATTATTTGTCGGTGATATTTTCCTGACAGGCCTGTTGCGCATGTGCGGTTACACTACCTAACATCACACTGCTGACGTGGTATGGGTGCAACCAAGGTATTTTCATGGTCTGACTACATTCAGGAATTCACTGACTGTGTTGATAGAAACAGTATTCAGACACACTGCAGAACAACCTACAAACCTAGCTATACACTCTTACTCACTTACTCTCTTGCTCTCACACACACACCCACAGTCAAGCACAAGTGCATCAATTTCTCATTTTAATAGTAGCCAGTGTGTGTGTGTGTGTGTGTGTGTGTGTGTGCATGCATGCACAGGTATACACTGTCATACATGTAACCAGACGTGTAGTAAGCACTGGACGCAGAGGTACACTGTCCCTCCACTTCTTGGAGTAGATAACTCTATTTCTACTATGTTAATATTAGGTGTTCATGTATAGTATTGCATTAACAAGGCGTATTACCTATAAGTGCACACGTCAAGCAATTCCCTCCAGTGAGCCCCATATGCATAACATATGCGGTGGTAGCATAGCAGTTAAGGAACCTGGCTAGCGTGCTAGTAGCTTGAAAAGTTGTGGGGTTGAATCCCGTTGTGTCGAATGCCATCGTTGTGCCCTTGAGCAAGGCACTTAACCCTAAGTTGCTCTAGGGGAGACAGGCCCTGAACAATTCATAGTTGACAAAATGTAAGTCACTTTGGATAAAAGCATCTGCTAAATGCGAAATGTGACATATCTTGCAACGATACTAGTAGTGTTTGATAACTACTGTGTTACAGCTTCATGTAGGCAATAATCCACCAAAGAGTTTAGGCTATGTAGGTTTTGGAGGCAATAATCCACCAAAGAGTTTAGGCTATGTAGGTTTTGGAGGCAATAATCCACCAAAGAGTTTAGGCTATGTAGGTTTTGGAGGCAATAATCCACCAAAGAGTTTAGGCTATGTAGGTTTTGGAGGCAATAATCCACCAAAGAGTTTAGGCTATGTAGGTTTTGGAGGCGATCCATCATTACAATTGTGTACCAATTAAAAATTCCCCACTACACCTCTGCACATAACATGCACAACATTTTAAAAAATTGAGATGCTAAGAATATAAGAATAAAAATAAGCACAAATATGGTTTCAGTGCATAAAGATGTACTTTTTATGACAATAGTAGTTAGCTTAAGCATTAAAACCTGTTAAGCATAATGTCAAAATGCATTTTCAGATCTTTGTTGAAATGTGTGTTATGAACTCTCTGTGAAGTAAACCATCTTGATGACACTTGGGTTGAAATGACATAGCACTACATTACGTCTCACAGACTGTCAGAGACTCAGTGTATTTCTCTTGTCAGTCTGACAGATGCTTGACTTCCACTAGAGGCTTCCCCATCCTGCACTCCTGTTCCACTGGCATCTTCTGTTTAGTTCTGGTGGTTTGAGCATCATCCAGTCCTAATAATTCCAAGTAAAACTGGAGAACAAAAGAGAGATTGCAGCAGTGGACAGGATAATCGTGGTTAGTGTCTTGAGTGTTGTGGGGCCCTGTGTGGACACAGAGGGGGAGTGCTCTGACAGACAAGCGCTGAAAACACAATCAATGAGGATTAAAAGCAATTTGTCATTGAGCCACTTGTGGCTGTCACACTGAAGCCTACTGGTGAAAGTAGCAGAAATGAGACTTTATGCACCCAAGCATAACAAGGTTGTCTGAAAGAACTGTCTCTCTCTCTCTCTTACACACACACACACACACACACACACACACACACGGAGGAGGAGAAGGGGGAACTCAGAGGTGTTGCTGCTTTCATGGCATGTCTGTACTAGACTAATTCTCATACCATAATGTAGGCTACCCCTCTCACTCTCTCCACTCTCTCTGCCTCCTCCAGTGCTGCCCTATTCTGCACACACACACACACACACACACACACACACACACACACACACACACACACAGGCACACACTTAAATATACATAAATGTGCATACACACACCTGTAACTATCATATCTGTCCCCTGAGTTCATTCCAATATGTGCAGCAGGGGCTCAGGCCAGTCTATGGGGACCGAGTGTGACAGGGCCATCTGTAAGGAGCACTGCCAGAGATCGGTCCTCTCTCTGGGCCTTGAGTGTGCGGTGCGCCCTCGTGTCACCTGTGTGTCCGTGTGCTGATGACGTGATCTATAGACTGGCATTTGGCTCCCGGAGCCTCCGCGCCCTCGTGTGAATGTTAAATTTCCTGCCAGCCAATAATCCTGATGGGAAGTTAACGCCGTCGCACGCAATATTCACGGAGACGACAGCGAGGGCCTGTTAGACAAGCAGCAGTCGATAGAGGGGTGGCAGCTTGCAGCGTGTGCTGCCGTTCCCACGGGAGGAAGAATAAAATAGGATTCAATTAAATTGGGGCCGATTTAATGAGGAAATCATAGTCTTTCATCTGGGAGAGGAATCTTGGGCTCAGGCACGCGTCCCTGCCTCAGCGTCGGTGCACTCTCAGGACCTCTCACATGACAGCACAAGTGAACTTAAATAAACCCAGTGCCTCAATAATCACAAACATGGTTAAAATGAGACAGCTACTCACGGTAGCTTCAAGTATTTCTCAGATGTGGCACAACAATGTAAAAAAATATTTAAAAATGTAGAAATTATGTAAACAAGTTATCTTTTTACTTTTTTTTACTTAAAACTATGTTTAAGGGATGGAAGTAATAGCTGAAAACTATCTATCTCAGTGTCTCAGGAAAAAAAAAATCACCCAAATTGAATCAGCGAGACATGCCTGGATACTCATTCAGATACCCACACACCACAAACATATGCATGTTTGCCAGGTTTCACAAGACAGAGTGGAAATAAGAAATTGTTCGCTTTTGTATATATACTGTGATACATTGTAGTGTGCTGTGTGTGTGTGTGTGTGTGTGTGTGCATGTGAATGTGTGAGAAAGTGTGCGTGCGTGAGTGTGCATGTTTATCACTATGTGTCTGTGTGTAAGCTCTGGGTCAATTCTCCTCATCTAGGATTCCACAGCTCACGTCCTTTCTTAAACAGCTGCTCCTGGGGATTAGCTGCACACTGGACTGTTAGCTTTACTGATCAAATATGGGCTTAGGAACCATCTCTCTTCCTGTGTGTGTGTGTGTGTGTGTGTGTGTGTGTGTGGATGTGTGTGTGTACACTTTCGGTAACACCAACCAAACACCCTAATCCCAACCCTGTCCCTGAGGATCCTCTAGATGGTTGAACATTCTGTTTCTGTGAGAAACAATTCAAATAAATGTTTTTTATAGGGAAAAACATGGTATTCGTCATATTCTCCACCAGCAATTAATTTTCTTAATGAATTAACTAATTAACTTTATTTGGGAAAAGGCTTATGAAAGACAAATAATGTTCATTGATTCTGGTCTCAATGTAGTCCTCAGGCCTCCAGAGGTGTTCATGTCTTTTCATATATTAATATAGCAAACAGCCTCTCCAAAGTCTGACTTCGTAATGATCAGAGAACTCGCTGCTAGCTGTTGGCTGGGGCCTCTTTCTCAGAATTGTTTTTTCAAAAGGCAATGGAAGAATTCTGCTCCAATATGGGAGTTGTTACCCACTGTTTTGCTTGAAATTATGATGTCACTTTATCACAATAAACTCTACTGTTGCACTTATAGTAAAACTTGTCTTTCTATCAAGATTTTCTTGATAAGAAGATTGACCCTATTTTTTTGTTTGTTTGTTTGTTTTTGCTTTAATGAGCATATTCAATTAACAAATGAGACTACTAAGTAGACTGCTATAGCATCTGAAATAGTTTGAGCTGTGGTGAGAGTAATACGGGTAATAGTAACATCATCCTTGCATGTCACTGGATATTGATTGTGATGATGTCAAGTGACAGGATGAAGCATCTGCTGACATTAGTTTGGCAACAAACTATTACCCAGTTCTGTCTGCACTCAAATGTTGACAGAAGGCTTCAGGTGACTGCTGATGCAACAGGGTTATGTTGTCCAGTGTAAATTTGAATGGCCACCTTTAAAGCATGATTAGGCTAACCTATTGATCCCAGCACCAGCAGCAGCAGCCAGTGGCTCCATATTGATCTTGCCTGCTAGAGACAAAGGGCGTGATGGTCATGACCTAAAATGGTGTCCTTTTAACACACTGTGGGGCAAGAAAGGACTTCTAAGAGAATACGCATCTGCCATGTAATGCTTCAGTCCTATCTGTCTTCATAGAGCACATTCATATTTAACACCAGGCAAGTCTGTGATTTCTTAACTACAGAGCTCCGCCTATGGTTGCAGTTTGTAAACAAAAGAATAGGAACCCCCAGTGACTTTCAAAGTTATTTTGACTGGCAAGGTAATAAATGTGATGTCATTTTGCAAGCACTGTAAATTTGCAGAGAGATGCCATTCGCCCCATGGTTATTTAACCATCTAAATGACTATGAAGCTAGTAAATGAACCTAAAAACAGCCTAAAATCTGGCCTAGTGTTCCTGTAAAGTCATGAACAGATCTCACCCAGTACACAGACCCAGAGCAGTGGAGAAGATGACTTAGTTACCTCTGCAAAGAAGGTAGTGTAGGGTAGAGAAGGGTAGTCTCAGGACAGAGAGAGACCGTCTGGAATAAGTGTGTATGTCCTAAGCATGTGGGCAAGTCAAATGGATGAGAATGTAAGTTGAACTGGATGGGAATGGCATACAAGAGGATTTATGACTAAAACAATTCTATCCATTCTGGGATGATCAGATGCATAATGTAACCGTATGTCTGGCAAAGGAGATTTCAAAACCTGTCAACTATGGAAGACAGGGACAACTGGACTTACAGAAGACGTCGGGTCAAAGACCAACTAGTGGTGGCAGGGTGGATGAGGGACGTCACATTCAGCATTGTGATAACTGCACAGAGATCAGTTAGATGTGTCATTTTAAGACAAGCATAAACCAGCTATTGATTGGTAGTAATGAATGAAGAAGTCTTTCAGATTTTTCCCCTAAGCTGCCATTTTCATTGATTTGTGCAGGAATCTATGGAGCAGCAGAGAAAACATATTTTTTGAGAAGGCTGATGACTCCTGCCTTGAGTACATGAGTCCATAATGTGTCAATGGCAATAGGCCAACAATAAAATATTTTTCACTAAGAATTAACTAGTGAAATCAGCAACTTTAAGTTGTTGTCTGAAAAATAAACTTTATTTTTTGTAAACATTTTGCTCTGTGCACACTTTTATGCATCATTTATCACTGACTGGACAAAGTACCAAAAACTGCAGCTCTCCATCATGGGAGAATGATTGATGTTTGAGGTACTCAGAAAATGCTGAGATGTGCTGAGACATGCTGCACAGACAGCTTTTGATGTGCAATATTTTTACCCCCCTCAAATTGATCACAACTTCATATCACAGTGTATTTGGTTTCTGGTTGCAATATTGATTATTTAGAGCTGCTGTTGACCATAGTGAAGCATCTGCTGGTTCTATTAGCCATCTTATAGTGTTATCTTTAGAGACCAATACACTGCAAAATTGATAGGACAAAGCTAAGATACAGGAAAACCATAAGGACATATTGGAAACCACAGCAAGTAACTAGGTTTTCCTACCCTTCTAGATGAACATTTTATACAAACTGCTTTGGTTAGATCCTAGCCAAGGGAGGCTCCCTGTATAGTAATCACTATGGGGAAATCCCTTCCAGGAGGCATATCTAGTATGTGTAGTCCAGCTACTGACCTGGGTCGGACTTCCCAGAAGTAGGTCCTAAGTAGTTTGTAAAATCAATGTTGTTTAAGAACATCGTAAAAATGTTCGTAAATTTCGGGTGACCCATACACTACACTACACGACCATGTTTGAGATACACGCAGGAAGTCCAAACGAACATTGCTAAGATCAATTGGGAAGAACATGCGTACATGCATGATCCATTATCACAGAGATGCTCAGGAGACACAGAGGTGGAGCAGGGGGAGACTTATTGTAACAGTCCTAGTCTCAGATTTATAAAGATTATGGGAGACAGACATTTGGCTGAGGTGATGACAGTGCAACTTCAACATATTTAGTCACGCCACAGTTGGCCACTTGTATGCAACACTATGTGTCAGATAAAACTTGAAATTGAAACTTGAACACCTCACATCTGCACAAGTTATAGCCACCAGAGACTTAACTTGGGATGACAGGACTTTACAGAAAAGAAATGAAGAAGTGATTGTTAAAAGGCAACTTCTTTCTGACTGTCAGGTATGAACTGTTGTTTAAGTCAGTAAAGAGAATTGTCAGGAATCCCAGCAGTCTCACATAGCCATTTCTCAATAGATTACATTGCTCACATGAACAAAATGTATTCCATTAGACACAGAATAGATTGTAGATAGATCATCCCTCTACACACTTCTACACCCCTGTAGCCTCTTCTTGGCGATTATGTCATATCATATCCCTTGGGTCAAAAATGTCATATTTTGAGCTGAATCATTTATTTATTTATCCATACATATACTTAACAAAACTGTCCATAAAGCATATGAAAGTATCTGAAGAGTGCTCTGGGGTAAAACGATCAGCTTTGAAGCAACCCAGCGTGTAGAAACGTGAATGCACTCCCTCCCCAGTCTCCTCAGTGGGAGCACCCAAACACCCAAAGATGCATTAATGAGCCGATGGAGCCCCAGCAGCTCGAAGAGGGCTGAAGTGAAGAGCAAGAGAGTGCTATCACCAGGGGACAGCTTTACTAAATAAGCCAATTTGTGTGTCCGACTGGCCTGTATTAGCAGATAATGCCTGTGTGTGCATGTGTGTGTGTGCGTGTAGGCACTAGTGGATAATGACTCAATTAGTTGTTCTCTCCTCTTGCCCAGCCCAACACGTCGCATAAATTAGCCATGTCGCTCATTGGCAAAGTGTCACCAGCGAAGGACAGTTTACAAATACAGCGACCGCCAGCTGTCACCACGGCGACATCGAGATATAGACATCTGTGCCGACTTTGTGTTGGAGGGGAACAGACTGGTGCCAGTCAGCAGGGGCCGGCGGAGCCCCGGGAGCCCAGGGGACCCTGCACCACGCCTGGGCTGAAAAGGTCAACTTGACACGGGCACAACCCCCATCGACCTCCCCCTCTCCAACGTGTTAAAAATCAGATAAACTTAAGACCACTCATTGATTATGGCTCACCCTAGCACAGCCAGCCCCTCCCCATGCATATCATTTCGAACCGAGAGAGAGAGGGGCATAATTATCACCTTCAAGGAAAGGTCACATACAGCATGTGAAGGAATTTAAAGAAATGTATTATTATACATGGCCTTATAACACCTCCCCCACCCCCCATATCTAGACATGGACGTATAGACAGGGGGCAGTAGACCACAAACCTACTCACAGTGTATCTGCCTCAATGTCTATGAGAATGCAATTCTCTTCATGTTGCTCTTGCTGCCTCTCTCTCTCTCCTGAGTGTACAGAGAATTGCTGTGTTACATAAAACTTGGTCAACCGTGATGATAATCCTTATTTCTTTTTTTTTATCTGCGGGGCTTTTAAAGCAGCTATTGCATTTCAATATATTCTATACTTTGTGGAAAGACATTTCAGTTGTGAAATAAGCAACCAGTGCCAGCATGACTTCAACGTTTTGAGTGATTTTTGAGTGATGGTTCTCAGGAATCGATGCTGAGTGCTATATATCTATGCAAGACTCAACTTTGACATGGTTACAAGCAGCCTACCTGTTATAGCCTCCCCAACTGTTTTTACATTGATATGTACCATTTACTACGTGTTCAGCAGTAGGAGAGTGTCACAGGGGTACACAACAGTTCAAAGTTTGGGAACCACTGTGTTAAGCCATAGACAGCAATAGAGTGTGTATAGAGTGCTATTTAATACTGACCAACTTTAACAAAGTCACCATTAACAAAGCTATGGATCAGCAAACTGAAATGTCTAAATGCAATCAAAGCCATCCATAAAGAGCAGTCCTGCAGTCTGGTTCATCTGGCACACCTCTCAGAGTCTCCAATCATGTGAACTTGCACCTAACTGAAGGAGAAGCCCATTATGTGCAACGACACTACATCCTAAATCACCATCTCTGATCTGTCTAGTCATGCACTGTCTCATGTTCTCTATCCCCTCACCCAGACTAATAACTCAGAGAAAGACCCAGAGGTATCAACATCTGCAGTCCTTCCCAACCTGCTTCAGTCCTCTCTGAGATGTTCTCCATTAGCTTCAACATATTCCAACATAGTGTGAGACCAAAACATGATGAAGTGGTGTAAGTACTCTCAGATGGTGTCTCATGAACTATGCTCACCTGGGTGGAACCCCAGCCCCAGCCTGCTCCCTTTGTACCCTGCTCATCTGTCTCTGAGATAATTTGGCTGATGTTTGACAACACGGTTAATCTCAGGTGATGCAGTTTAAATCAATAGTGAAGAAGTCTGTACAATTTTCTAAAAGACTTTCTGTCAGGCTATTTTTCTGCATGACCTGTATACCTCATACTTAACACAGGTAGGCTAAAAATCCAGACACTGTGCAAACACAACAGATAGATAAAGTAGATGGGAAGTAACTAAAAGCAGAATAGCAGTGTTACACTATACCATGTACATACCATTCCTTCACTGGGTCTTCTGTTCAGTTTAACGTATCTGCAGGGATGTCTAAAGGGTCAAAAGATTATGTGGCATAGTGGGTAAACTACTGAAGCATTTCAAGGAGTGAAAATATTTTTTTTTTTCATCATAAGCATCAACCCAAATGCAGTGTTGTCATTGACTCCACCTTGTGGTGACATGTTATAGTCACATTTTAGCAATAATATACTGTATTTTATAGGGTGAAAATGTTACATCCAGGCATGGTGGATCATGAAATATGTGTACAGTTATGGCAATAAGAAAGGACATTTGAAGGGGACTGATAAACCCAACAAAAAGCTAAGAATTTTTATGTAACATTTCTTGAGGTTATAAACTACACACAGCAATGATTGATACTGGCCACACTCTACAATCAGCATGAGACCTCTGGACAAAGACTGGACCATGGAGTGTGTGTATTGATCACCATGGTAATGGTGTACAGCAGCAGCTGGTGTTAGACAGTGACACAAACACCAGTACCCACAGTACCCAATCATCTTCTCCCACATCAAGAGGCCTCTGGTAACATTTTGCTAAAACTAGTAGAATTCTTTTTGAATTTCTCCTCTCCTCCCATCCTCTATCCAACCATTTAGGGGACCGTCTTTGAACAGTAAATGTACAGCCATGGCCCAGCTGTCCCAGTCCTTAATGGAGAAATCCAGTGTGAATCCATTCATAGTCATAGAAAAAAAAAAGATACAACAAATATTGAATTGTAAACCGACAGCAAACACTAACTGAATGGGGCATAAGAAAACTAGAACTGAAAATAACAGGGCTATGGCAGGTTTTACTCTGGAAGCTTATTTGTTGACTTTGGGCTGAACTTCCATACTTCCTGTCCCCCCTTACCATCAGAGCTAAGTCTTTACTTCCTTAAATACATATCAGAGAGAAAGAACGCAAACGAAGTTTTTTTCCTAAATCGTCTTTATTTATACAATACAATTTTAGGTCTCCATAAAAATATTTTTCAAAAATTAAATTAAGTAAAAAGTTGTGCTTTTTTTTGTGTCACCAGAAACTCCTCCTTAAAACATTGATTAATAAACACATTAAGACAGATTCTGTTAACAATATTTAGCAACTGCAAAAATAAAAAGGTTTCTAAGAGTTGGAGCTTCAAATGCCCTCTACTGGATCTTCAGACATATAGATGACAATAGTCTTAAAAAACACACAAACCAAAAAACAAACAAACTAACAAACAAACAAACAGTGAAACATATTTGACAAAACTGTTGACACACAGACAGCTTCATCTACCTGCAGCAAATAATTCTTCACATTAAGAATTAGGATAAATTAAGGCTATGCAAGAGCACAGGACTGTGTGTGGTGAAAGTGTGTAGCTGTACAAGGTCACCCCCGAGACCGTGGGGTTCACGCTTGGAGTGCACTTTGGTCCAGGCCATGTTTACAGCCAACTGGCAGACTCCTCGGCCATGGACCAGCAGTGGTCTTCACTGACAGAAGTGCCTTCACACAGGGACACTGTTGGCTCCATGCTGTGACCCAAACCAGAAGAGGTGGTGCTGCAAATACAATCCACACCAATAACATGCCTAGTCAATAAATCAACACTATTACAATAGTGAAGGTAACTTGTGCAGTTGTGTAATGGTTGTAGTACTTTAAACACTCAATGGACACACATTACTACATTACCGTACTTTTCACAGTGGACACACATTATTGCATTACCGTACCTTTCACAGTCTGAGTCACAGGCAGCTTTGCCTTCTTCGTCTTCAAGTGGGAACCTTGTCAGATCACACGTGCAGCCCTGGATGGCCTGTGCTACAGAGTAGCGTGTGTGCCCACGAGCACATGCCTCCATCTTCGCTATGGTCAGCTGGGATTGTAGAAACAGGTGCAGGCAACTGTCTGACAGGAGCACTGGGGTCTGCAGCACACTGAGGGACACATATGGGAATGGATGCACTATTCTCTCAAAGCTGCAAGGTGGCGTTTTCATTTAATCCTTTTGGTTTTGAGTTGTGAACATGGCTTTGCATTCACCATCAGCAGTCACTGCATGCTGACTTCAGTGGATATCTGGACAACGCAATGCTTAGGTGTTTTTCCTCACATTCTGTTGCGGATTAATTATAAATAACACCTATACCTATATTAGTTGGCTATACTAATTGAGTAATGTTGCTGAAACTTTGGACACATTTTCTGACACTGAGCAACAGATTTGAATGCAGTCTTTTATCATCAGTGGGCAACTTGGTAATCCATGCCTCACATGCTGCAGGTGCTCCAAATCATGATGGTGGAACAAAGATCACTGAACGCAAGACATCCACAATGTTTACAATATTTGGCTCTACAATACAAGACCTAAATAGCCAGGATATGGAATCATTCCATAGCACACAATTAATGCTATACTCAATGATAAGATCAATGGCAACAAATCACATCAAGTTTCAAAATTCCTTGTTCCAAGTCACTGAATGTATTACATTCCATACAAAGGCATGGCATTACATATGTGATTTTTTACAAACCAAGGGATAGGAACAAGCAATGAGAATTTTTGAGGTCATGTTGACTGACAAGGTAATAAACACAATTTCAAACAAAGGCTATTGTGTAATAGTGTAGTTGCCAGTGTTGTTTTTGGCAAGGCAGCTAGGGGTGCAAGTAGGTCACTATTCTGCCGACACAAAATGACTTTGAAGGCATTATATGAGAACATAAAATAACTTGCATGTCTGGTCTTAATGTCCAACTACTAAAAGATAATATTGATAATATTACTGTAACAGCTCCTTATATTGATTACCCACAAGTACACATCTACAGCTGAAATAATCTTCAACATGGTCCAGAAAGGTCATGTCAATATTGATCAGCATTACAAAGCTCCAAAAACTGAAGGTCCAATGTGCTTCATTGTTCAGAGTTTGCAAAAAAACATTACATAACAGAGGCTTTCACCACCCTGTTAATCTCCATTCAAGTGCAACCTCAGCAGAGTTCATGAAAAAAATTAGCCCTACCCAAAGACTGGATACAACTGACACTCATTTATAAAGATGACCACTTGCGGCTTGCCATGACCACATATAGAACTCCCTTCATGTTCATTGTTTAGTTTAATAAACACAAAGGATCATTCTATTAGAGTTTACACAGACTGGCACCATTTTCATGTACTTGGAAATTCTAAGTTTCCAAAAATACCCTCTAAAAGGAGTACTTGGATGAGGTCTCTAGACTCGCTCTTTTTTGCTGCATCCTGTGTCATCAAGCAAACCAGCTTCAAACACAACATTGCCCTTTGAAATGTGCAGCTGAAGGCTACAGTCACATTTATTTTCAGTTACACAGAAAAACTGTTACTGTTTAGACTTCCCACAGTGGGCAAAAAACATGGCCCTTCAACAACTTGGTGAGCATTTCACTAACCATGGAAAAAGAAACTGACAAACTGACATTCCTTTTCAAAACTAACTAAGCCTTGCGACCATAGCTGCTTGAGTTCATCAGTGGCCCTCTTAGTTAGATGAGCACCCTTGAATTGAGCACTCAAGCTCTGCACTGATCAGGCATGCTTTATGCATGCCCAGATCAACAACACGCTGGGCAGGCGGCTTGAGGAACATGGCCACCTGATCCTGTCCACCTCAAGATGAATTTTCTACCTCAGACCAGTTAGTGGGGAATGGAAGTTAATGTAAAAAATAGGCCACTAGCCAGATAAAATTGTGCATTGCCATGCCCCTTCAGTTGGCCACTGAGGGGCAGAGCGAGCGGCCACACACAGAGGAGATGAAACCACACATTTAATATGGAGACAGAAGGCATGCAGATGAGATATGAACAGAACTTACTCTTCTAAAAACCTCTGGAGACCTTTCATCCTTTCAGCTACCTGGTGGCTTTTCTCCAGAGTGAGGAATGGGTTCCAAGGAGGAAGTTTGGGAACATCTCTGAGAAAACACACAGGTATAGAAATATATATATATAATATTTATATATATTATATAATATATATATAAATATATATAATATTTGCCAAACATTGATCTAGCAGCTAAAAATTCTCCCTCATCAAGGTGAAGCCTCACATGAGTAGTGCGTTGTCCTGCAGTCGCTGACGCAGCCATGCAAACTCACTGTACCGCCTCCGTACACAAGATGTTTTCTTCCTAAAGCACATGCTGTTCGTCTGGACACAGAAAGAAGTGTTCTTAGATCATTACTCATTCATTCCTACTACAAAGATTCAGTGCCACTGCAATACTTATCGCACATCACAGGATTTCAATAATCATCTCTATATATTGAAAAATGTAATAACGCACTACTGAATAGCTGGACCTACACATGCATACTTCTGCATACATTAGCACTCGCAAGTATCGCTCCCATGTCCAGTAGCTGCACTTACATGGAGGTAGATCTCATAGTCTATGTGAGTGTGCCAGAAATCTTTTTTGTATGAGTGGGGATTCCGAACACAGATACTGAAGAACTCCTGGAACACCAGTCAAGATGTACAATGGGTCAGTCACAAAATGTCAAAAATGTACACACATGTATTGAGACACATGACAGACACTGGAGGGGAATTGTGAGCCTACAACTATGAATAAGTCTACTGGTCAGGGACCCCTAACATCAAACTGCAGCATAATGAACCAGTGTTATTAGACTACTACATAAAGCAAACTTTACTCAACCTATATAGCATAATGTTGCCCTTGGAGTTTATAGGACGCAGAAAACAGATGCCTACCTTCTTTTTCAAGCTGTCGATCGTATCGTCCATTATTGACTCACTGCATAGAGAACAAGGTGGGGAGGAAAGAGAATGAAAAATGAATACTATATGAATACTATGAATAGCTACAACGAGACAAACAACTGGAAAGTACGCAAGCAAGTCACTGGGAAAATAGGATACATTTCTTACTCCTACCTCCACACGCCATATGATAAAATCAAAATGTTTAGATTACGGCAAATAATCTAAAAGGTGTGTTGGGGCCTGTGGTATGTTTTCATAAAGAATCTGCGGTTCCTTCTGCCAAATTCATATTACATCATACGACAGCCGTTTTGTTTTCTTATTTAGTTTTAACAGTTGCACCACATTCAAGACCACTGCAAAATGCAACATGTTAGTAGAGTAGAGTTACTTTATTGATCCCGAAGGAAATTAAGCTTCACCAAATTGCTGGAAGTTAGAAGTCGTTCACCTTTTTAAATTTACGCCATGCTCAGGGAAGATGACATTGCACAGCCGCAATCTCAGAATGGATAAACAAACATTGATGCTATCTCACATAGCCATTGTCAAGGCTGACCAAAACAATTTACTTGCACGTCTCCTGCACACCACAAAAATACACACATGACGATTACGCTACATTAATGAATGAAATTGAAAATACTTCAGACCATCCGAATGAAGCATTTGGAGATCCAGTGCGATAACGTAACTGCATTGACACTTTTACCTTTACGCGAGCAAAATGATTTCAGATGCAAAGTGAGCTTGCTGTTAGCAACTGTCTGAATGACTATGACGTTACTTGGGCGACTTCACAACATAATTGTAGAGATCGAGACAGACAATTGTTCAAAATGGTCCTTCTAAACCCAAAATTTCCCGAACAAAAGAGGGAAGTGCACAGGACCAAACCGTGTAAAGTTCTAAGAACACAAACTTACATATTGTTGCTGTAAAGAAGACAAAGCTAAAAAACTCAGTTTCTCCTACCTTAATTTTCTCAGTGGTCCAGCCGCAGGTGGGCCTACAGCCCGTGAGAGTTGAATTAGCTAAAACTTGATCATAGAGTAGGCCAGCCCACCAAAGGCTTGGAGACCACTCTGCCTAGTTCTTAAACTACTGGCAGTTGCGCTGGTGCTTTGCCTTTTATCAACCAATCAGAAATGATTAAAACATCCAATTGCAGGCTTTCAGAGACCTTCGGTGAATAGGTGAATTCAAGATCAAGCAGCACTGTGCTGCTCTCTATACGCCCTACGCTTCAGCGTTATGACGTAGATGCTTTATCCAGGTATGCTTTAGAGATCAGTGCTATTGCGCAGTGCCGCGCAGCACAGCGCTGCGTGATTTAGAATTCGCTTAGGTCCACTTGACGGTTTTATCCCTAGCCCATCAAGTCTCTGGGCCGATGTCTTCACAACTGGACAGGTGAGCTGCCGAGTGACTATACTGATGCGTGTGTGTGACTGAAGATGAAGTGTCGATCTGACTAGGTACACAACAGTGCCTGCCTCATCCAGAGGAACACCTGGCCTCCTTCTGGCCTCACAGCACACAATTCTTTTCAATTCAGTGACTGCTACTGCTTTTTTCTTTCTCGATGAAAAACCTTACCACTACGTGTTAAATGTTTCCTCGATAAATATCAAAGGACCACCAGTCTTTAAGTCAAACAAGTTTAAACATATAACGTCAATTAGCAGCAAACCATCATGGCCCAGAGTCAGTGTATTACATAATGCTTTTTGGTAATGCGGCCCAAGTTAACCTATGGACCTCTCTCTCTCTTCTCTACCTGATTAGTTGCTGTTGAATAGCCAAACATCAGAGAAACGCTTTTTGTTCAATCATTGTCTCCCTGTCAGCTCCTCAGCCATACAAGAATTCTGTTACTTAAATAATACTGACACATTTTGACAACAGAATACATATAGAAGTGTAATCATGTATAGAATACCTCTGAAATTAAAGTACATTCTTGTTAAAGGGAAACATACCTACCTCTGCTCTTAGCAGATACTGTTGGTCAGGCTTTTCCAAGATGCCTGGATGTCTGAGCCCAGTCTATAGAATAATGGAGCATGTATGTAATGGGAACGTGCTGATCATGAAGCAACATACTTCTTTGAAAAAGGACATATGCAACAGAGGGTGACTTGTGTCTTCCCTGCATACGCAGACCTATGACTAACCACATTAGACACCCCATAGACACAACATTTTCTTCAGGCATGCAGTGCAAATATTCATGAATGGAATCACATCAACATAAACACACACACAGATAGTTGAACATTTGCTTTCTGTTACCAATCAAAATGTCATGTCTGGGTATGACATACTGGGATAGAATAAGCTAAGGACTAGTCAAGAAACTGCCAAATCTGTCCCCAAAGTGGCTTAAGAGTAATATGAAAACCTGAGCCACAGTAATATTCTTGTGTGGAGATTAGTCAACACCCCTAAATATCTAAACACATTAGTGAACAAAGTACAAATCCTAATCCTCATCATGAGACCAATTGTTCCATGATGGGACAAGCCTCTGATTAACCAAAGCCTGGACAGTGATAGGGTTTGTTGATTTGTTAACACATTCCCGGTGGCTTGAAACATCTGGACTCCGCTCCACAGTTCACATTTGAATGAACTCCATAGCAGGGTTACACAGGCTCGAGATGCTAGTGGAACTGGACTTCTAGTTTCATCTGAACCCAGCGTAGAACACCTTTCCCTCCTGCCCACATTTATGTAGGGCATTAAATCTTGTTGGCCAACTCTATGACTGCTCCGGCAACAGCAACTCTGCTTACACTCACCTACAGGCTTGACAGATCCTTGCAGTGGTCTGATTTTGTTTGACTTACTAGCATTGTGTAAATATATTTTTTGATATACATCTGAAAATACTGATTGCCCGCAAGCTAGGACTAATCTGATCTGTGAAATGTATATATCTACTACCCATTTAGAGACACACAGACATTCTAGCCTGTTCTAGCTTGGGGAGAAAAATACGTAAATAAAAGAGCTGAAATACGAGTCATATAAACCTTTATTGCAATGTTTTGAAAAACAAATATTTACAAAGACATTATACAGCAAACACAGAGGTTACTTAAGCTTCAAGTATGCAAGAACTAAAACAAGAAAATAAAACTAGAGTGAGTGTGTGTGTATTACTGCTGTTCATCTTCAGGGCAGGAGTGCCAGGTTAGGCGCTCCTCATAAAATGAAATGACAACCTGAGGACAGCGCGTGTTTGCCTCTCGTGCCGGGACCAGGTCTGCTTCATCAGAATCTTTCCTGCAGATGCAAGCAAAACGGTGTCAGTGACGATTCTGCTAAGAACTGGGCTCCTAGAGCCAGGAGGTATTTCTTTCAAGAGATCTACAGTAGTGAAAGCATCCCTGACCATTTCATCAAGAACATGAGTTCACCGCTGCTGTCTGTAGCACCGATGATCCTCTCAGGCTCCAGGTTCCGGGCGAAGCCCCGTGGCTTTTCACTCTGCTCTCACACAAGCAAAGACATCTCATCAGTTTCATTGGGCCTTCACCACGCAGCACAACCACAGAGTACTCACACACTGGTCATTTACACACAGCACGCTGCTATGAGAAGGGGTCGGCTTGTTCAGCTGGCTTAAGTCTGAACACCTTATTGTACTCTACACACTGATGCCACCATGTGGACATGGAGAGAAACTGTAGACGATGTACATTTGTGGAAACGGGGACCAACATGCGGAGGCGCTTCACATTCATTATTAATTTTAAATCAGTAATGTTATTGTATTGTATTGTATTGTAAACAAATTCTCAAGTTATTCTGAACACATGTAAAAGCACATGGTCTTTGCAATTTGATATTAAAACAGAGCTGATGGGTATTAGGAATAAGAGGCAAGGTTGTATATTCTAGACCGTTTCAACCAACCTTTGATCAACCAAACTTTCAATAAACCTTTGATGCAACACCCAGAGATTTTTATTTTTTTAACAGATTTTTTTCAATCTGTTTGGGCCTGAAATGGATTTTTTTTTAATCCCTCCAAAGTGAAGATTTTTCAAAACGCTGCATTCTCTGGATTAGTGTAAAAAATCCTTTTATAAAAATATCTAAATATGTGTAAACAAACACATATCACAGTTATTTCTGACTCCGCTTAGTTTCTCTCACCGGCTTGTTAGCATTAAGTGAGACTTTAAGATCTACAAGCAACTTGCCAAATCAACCATCCAAAGGGTCACTATAGTTTTTCAGTGTTTAGACAGTCACGTATGAACTGGTTCTTTGCATAATCTTGCTGTGGTTGACATACCCCCTCTTTCTTCTTCTTGGCTTTGCTCTCCTCTGTTTCTGGCTCGTCGGTGGAGGGCTTCCTCTTGTTTGAGTCAGGCTTCTCCACCACTCCCTTTTGGGCTGTGTGGAAGGCTGCAATCAGCTCAGGACAGTCCAGATTCTCCTCGGGCTCCCATGTGTTGTCCGCACTGCACACATCAACTCACAACGTTAAACACCCACAAGGTGAGGTGTCCTAATGTGTGTGGATTTACCATGACGCTCACTCACTCTGTGAATCCCTTCCATTTGAGGAAGTACTCCACTTTTCCATTGACTACACGCTGGTCGATGACCTTCTCCACGACAAACTCCTCTGGTTCAGACACCTCCTTCTTGCTCTTTCCCGCCTGCTTCTTACCCATGGCTCCCTACAAAACAGCAGGACTATTATGAAATATGTGGGCACAAGATCAACCTAAAAATTATCTACTGCCCTTATAGAGGCTAGCGTAGAAATGACTACACCCCATTCTGACATGACAAGGATTGCAGCAGTGCAGGCTCAACCAAGTTTTCTGAATGAAGACACTCAGCATCAGACTAGGTGGGGGGTGGGCTTTAGCATCCCATAAATATGTGTGTATGTGTGTGTGCGTGTGTATAAATGAGGTGAAATTCTAATGCAGTACACACAGTTTCACGTTTCGGACGGACGTCCATCAGCTTCTTCAGCTAGTACAGCTTCAGATCAAAGCTGTATCACACAAATGACAATTTTCATGAAGTGAACCATAAGGCTTTAAGGAAACTCCTAAACAGCAATTTACAAGACAGATACCTCAATGTGAAAAACTGTCAATTGTTTTCAACTGCATGCATCTTAGTTGACATCACAAATAGGGACTTTCATTCAGGATGACGCTAACAAAACATATACAGATCAGCAAAGTACACCCATTCAACATTTAAAAACAAAACAAAACAAAACCACATATAACTCCTGCTACCGACTTTGAGATCTGAACTTACACTGACTGCACTGAGCATGATTTTCTGCCTTCGCCACTGAGCCTGGTCGTGCATGCCCATGTAAATTATGTAGCCTAGAAACTACTTGCTTTAGGATTCATATTTAAAAACAGCATGCCTAACAGAAAAATTATAAAGCATATATGGGGAAGATCACGCGGTAACGGAGTTACACTGCCACTACATTTTTTAATGCCATTCAGCAAGTTCTGAACCGATATTTGAAAGCAATTTCTCATTTTTATGTGCCTATATGTACTTAATGGATAACAGAAAAAGTTCTAACTAAATTAAGTCTTTCTATAATGTTTAAACCAAAAGGTACCTGGTAACAGTTACAGAAAATTGTGAATTATGCAAAGCTGGTAGTTAAAAAAAAGGAATTAAAGAAATAAAAGAATTAGCCTAGCCTAGCAGCAGTTAGGCTAGTTTGGTTTTATTCAGACAAGTCAGTGACTGAAGGAGTGAGAGAGACATGGGGTGGGAATGGGAATGGAACCTGACCCTATATGATATGGGCACCATAGCCACTAAGTAAGGGTAACGTGTAATCAAATTAGCATCATTCCCTGCAAGTGGGTTAGCCTCCCTCTTTTTTGCATATTGTCCCAAAATATTGGCACTAAATACTGGAACAATACTGGTACAAAAGGTAATTCACTTTTTACATAATTAATATGACATTTTTTTTACTTTTGTGACTGCAATTCCATTATTGGTTTTGGAAATGAGTTACAGATTTTAACCTGACATTATTTTCTTTTGTTTGCATGAAAATTTTCAAATGGAATACGCTATATTATGTGTCCTATCAACATGGGTTCTTTTGGAAATTCTTTTCATTTTCTGCTGTTATCCCTTGGAGGGGGGAAAACTATTTTATGGTAACAGTTAAAGTAATGTCATGATAGAAAAGCATAATTTTAAAGTTTGATAAAAGTCCTTTAGGTATATTTTCTCTTTTGTTGTTGTCAGAAATGTGAAAAGGAACACTTAGATTTTATAAATCAACAATAAGAAAAAAGTTTGTTATATCACCCATAGCAATCTGAAGATACAAGTGCATTTAAGAGCGCAAAAGGCTTATGTCTGACACTCAACTTCTCATTGTCTTCAAAGTGCTGTAACTTTTGATCCAGGGCACCAAGAAACAAAATCTAAACTGTTTCATAAACTTTACCTCTGTGTTATTAACATGCGTGTGATCTTCCTCATATCCATCTAGCTCTTGCAAATTTTTATTCTACCGAAATGCAGTGGCTCAGAGCTGATAACTATTGTTAACGAGATTCTTAAGATCTGCCAATATTAGCTACACACAACACTCACGTTTGAACCACAGTCACTCATTGACAGGCCCAACACTACCTAACGTCTGACAGTCAACATAGACACCTAAGGCTGCCCATGTTGTCCCAGGTGTAGGCCTTATCCTGTGATGCATTGTGCACTTACGTGACAACAAAACACGCTGTTGGGCTTTTATAATAATGACAGATTGTATGGTCTTTTTCACACACAATTTATAATTGAAGCACACATGACCCTTGTCTTTTTTCCAAAATAGGTCCTGATTTCACAAACTCAAAAACAGTGGGAAGCCTTCACAAGGTAGACTTCTATATGCCTTCAGATTGTGGTGCTGTAGACATTAGTTTAACAAAACATGTCACAGGCAATTTGAAGTCGGTAAGGTAGAGTAGCTTACTAGATTGATAATCTTCCATAGTCAGTACCAAGCAAGCTCAAGAGAAAACTTGGCTGGCTAAAAAATAGCATCAAATATGAACCACTCTTGATGTTATGGCATAACATCCATAAATGCACACTGATCAGACTAAGAAATGTGTTGTACTGAAATAATTAAACAAGTGAGTGTTGTAGCCTCCGTCCTTGTAAATCTAAAATGTACCAACAGTGGTTCAAACCACAATTACTCAGCCTACTGTCTTAAGCAGGGGCTTGTTCAATGACTATCAATGCAGACATGATGTTATGATCAGTTATCTTGTTCTGGACTGAATCTTTCTTTCCTGACCTTGCCTTTTTCCTTGACAACCTCAAATAGCACAGGTTGGCCAAAGAGTCAGAGTGAGGCCACACTCGAAAACAATAGCCATATATAGAGAAAGATTGGGATGCAGTTATTCATCCTGTCTTCTCAGCCTGCCTTCTCCAGCTTTGGCCCAATAGTCAGAATGTGTCTATCAAGTCCCTCTTGCTTTGGGAAGCTGCTGTACTCCAGTTAACAGATTGCTGCTGTGATTTATGCAAATGACCAAAGATTTGTGGTTTTCTGAGAAGGCCCAGAAAGCACATCATATGAAAGTCATGTTCACTAGCTGAACACTCAACACAAAGGCAAACATCCCTGCTGTTGACACACTTCGTCACAAATACATACAAGTGGTGCGTTATTTTGGCCCATTTGAGGTACAATTTGGTCAACATGTGTTACAGGTTGGGCAACTTTAATCATTTGCAGATAACGTTTCCCCTCTTGCCCACACATTCAACTCTGCAACCCTCTAGTGAGTTAACATTCAAGGTCAGGCCATCACCGCCTCAACAGATAGATTATTTATCCCACAAGAATAAATAATCATTATAATGAATGTTTCATACTACTACTATGAGTGAAGGCAAGTGGCTAGGGGGTCCACTCCCTATCTGAAATCCACTAATCTATTATCTTGACATTCACAACAGAAAAAGTGGGTAAGGTTTGCACATGGTCACTGTCAGATTGCCGATTCATGTTTGGGGATCAAAGAATTCATATATCACATATCGGATATTCACATTGTAAAAGTGGATTTCATTGTATGGCGATAGGTGAAGTATTGTATTTCTGGGTTATACGGAATTAGCAGGCATGACGTTGACCACACATGTATGGTCTATGTATTCGGCTACATGCTAAAGACTTTTGTGATAGAACTAACCAATTAGCGATGATCTCCGGCAAACAAG
The DNA here is from genome assembly GCA_027481765.1 of Tenualosa thibaudeaui. Lineage (NCBI taxonomy): Eukaryota > Metazoa > Chordata > Actinopteri > Clupeiformes > Clupeidae > Tenualosa > Tenualosa thibaudeaui. The sequence goes on from JAIFZK010000151.1 coordinate 224,123, forward strand.
AAGTAGCTTCGTTAAATTACTAGAATGTAGCTTACCACAACTAAAGTAGAGATTGTAAACTACTCGTTAGCGTTAGCAAGGTCTCAATCTCTAGCCTACTTCTTGGGGGTTACTGAGTACTACAGCGAGACAACAATAAAAAACAGATGCATTCTTCCACAAACCTAGATGGTACGACTTTTTCCCTTTTTAAAGAAAGCAATTTTGAGTGGATTTCCATCCCAAGATATCCCTAGTGTGAGCAGTACTATAAGGTCACAGATAGTTAGACATTCTAAAAAAAGGGCCTAGTGGCTGCGTGGTATGTCCATTATGCTAACGACTCTTAGCAAGCTAACGTTAAGTGCGCTCTTAACTCCAAGCCACTGCAGAATCGAGCAACGTAGAAAGCGATTTCTTCCAAGAGCGTGTTACACGGGGAATAAATGAACATTTACTATTAAAAACACTAATAACAAGAAACTGAGCACGACGCTACGGTGTGTTGCTAATTTCTAGCTAGTCGCTCGCTACTGATGGCAAAACGGTATGATTTACGCTAACTAAAGTAGCGTAACGTTAACCTGATAATCTGCAGGCTGACAAAATTTCACCTTTGACAACCATTTGAGAATTTACGCGTAGCTCGATAGCATAACATTTCTATTAAACACAACGACCTTGACGTTATAAGATTTGATAAGACCCAATTGTTATCAAACACCCATAGCATGCTTTCACCACCATGAATACCATGCTGAAATTGATGCGTTTGCTAGCCTGCTAACCAAGCTCCTGCGCGCGAAAAAAACGGAATTTAGCTGTGCTACAATGCAATAATAATTTGGCCTAATTCGTTCGCGTAAACGAGTGTTCGTGCATTGCAGTTGATTACTGAAGATGCTTGTTGCCCAGAAAGTCATATATTATTAAAATGTAGAAACATACCTCCTTTGTTTTGTATTGTGTTGAAGCTCAGTCAAAGAATGATGCCGCTGATTTCTTATGTGTACGGTGTGAACACCAGCAGGCAGCAGCTCACCCAGAACGTACTTCTTACGCCCACAATTGACGTACAGCCGTAACAACAAATGCCACGCCCTCATCACTATGTTTTGCAGTTCTATAACGAATGCCCCCTTCTTTAATGTCAGAATGTTTTCTATCGATCAGTATTCACATGGCCTAAACGTTTGCTACGTTTTCATTTTAATTATTAATTGTAAAACTCTAAAACTCCAAATCAAGAAGATCAGACTTTAGGTAGCTTGTTGAGTAGGCTACTCAACAAGTTATTGTAGGCTACAGGCTGTGGTCCTTTTGAAACTGTATTATGCACTTAAGGCTGGACTCCCTGCATGTGATGTGAATAGGCTTGGCTACTCTCCATTGATAAAACTAAATTTAAAGCAGAATGATGCACCATTTGTAACAGCGTATCCCCATGTCAAGTTACCTAATGTTACGTAAAGCATTTCTCATACCTCAATATGCTACGCTATACAAACCATAGAAGTTTCAAGTATGAACAAAGGTTACCCCTTCATTATTTAATTTTAAATTACAAAAAAACACATACCTTTACACTGTGATATTCCCGAGCTGCCAGAGACTTTCTACGTAGCCTATGAGAGAAGGTAGCCTATAAACAGATACAGCTCACTGAGCAGTCTGTAAACATTCAAATACCGGCTGTAACCTATTTAAAAACTCATGTGAATAAGAGGAACGTGTCCAGTTCAACGATGAAGCCTTATGAGAGCATACTGACAACCCTGAATGAGGAAAATGTGTGTACCGTTGCTTGCGTTTGTCCGTCTCCTAGAACTAGCAGTGTGCGCCTCTATGGCAAGCCATTTTAAGATAGAGTATGGCAAGCCATTCTGTACTAATGTTATTTCAGATGTCAAAGTTACCGAAAACATTGCAGTTGTAGATATTGATAACAAAGTGAATATATAGCTCAATACAACTATTATTATTATTATTATTATTATTATTATTATTATTATTATTATTATTATTACTATTACTATTATTATTATTATTATTATTATTGTTGTTGTTTATGATAATAATGATAATATTTGTAAATAATAATAATAATAACCATTGGTTTGGGCTTTTTTTTCTTAAAGTACAGTTTAAGAACTGTTTAGGCACTGGCACAAAACTACACTGTAAAATAAGTAACGATTCACTGTAAAAAAGTAAAGCTTATTTTAAAAACTGGTGGGAACTCGTTGCTTCAAACAACTTAAATAAACATAACTAGTCTCTGAGTGAATGTAACTAGTCTTTCAAATTATGCTGCACTGTTATAACTAGAAAGAGCTAAAACTAGTTATGTTTACTTTACTCAATTGAAGCAATGAATTTTCACCAATATTTCAAGTAAACTTCTTGAAAGGGAGTACTTACGTTTACTTAACTCTTTAAAATGGACTTTTTACATTTTTACAGTGAAGTAAGCATTACTGTTTTTTACAGTGTTGCAGGCCTTGTTCTAGATTAAACATTTTTAAAACAATAATCTAGTTATTTCCACATTCCATGCCCAGGATAGAATATATGGAAGAATAGTATGTGTATGTGTGTACTTTATTGGGTCCTACATTTTTTAATTATGGCAACCCTCATGCAAAAAATCACATTATTGCAAAGAACTGATGTATGAACAACATAACCAGAAATCACAACTGAAATTTGGCTTACTAAATATTTACGCTCTCCTCAAAGATAATATAAATGAGCTACAAAAATACATTTACTTATTAATGATAATAAAATTTACATACTTTGTCTTACAGAAACCTGGCTAAAACCTGATGAATACCTCCCACCCAAGTAATTTAATTACCACATACCACGTCATTATGGCTATTCACAATTCAAACCTTGTTCTTAACCTGATTCAACCAGACAAGAATGGTGAAGGCAGGGATGGAGTCCAGTGTGCTGTGTGCTGTGTGTATGTAGGGGTGTGGGTTAGTGGAAGAGGGCTTACTGGTGGGGGATAAGCTGTATGCATGCAGGAGTGGGGGGACAGGCAGGGCAGACATGATCTTTGGGTAGTCAGGTCTTTGGGTTGATGGGTGGTGAAGAGGAATGTTCTGTGTGGAGAGATGTAAGACAGGTCCATATAGTAGTGGGATGTTTAAAGTTTTGCAAGTCAGGTGTGTGTATGTGTGTGTGTGTGTGTGTGTGTGTGAGAGAGAGAGAGAGAGAGAGAGAGAGTGTGTATGTGCAATGTGTTAGGATGTGTTTGTGAATGTTGAGGAGTGAATGTGTGCAAAGTCATGGCCTAAGGATAGAAATTTCTAAAGTCTCTCAGGTCTAGCCTTATGACATAGGCATTTTCTTGATTGGTTTGAACAGTCCGTTGCTAGGATGAGAAGAGTCTCTCAGAAACTTGCCCTTAGAAGTGTTCTTCTTGAATAGTCTTGCAGGGCAGGGACTTGAGTTCTGATGAGTACCACAGTGTCTGACTGTGGAGTTCCCATACCAGGTGATGATGCTACCTGTTAGAACATTCTCAACAGCTGAAGCGTAGAAGGCCTAAGATGGATGTAGCTGACGACGGAAGAAGAGTTGTTGTCTTGACTTCTTCAGAATATGTGTTAACAGTCAATGTTAAGTATTTAGAAATGTGGACACCAAGGTATTTAAAACTTGTTTATCTAACCCTCTCCATTTTATTTGAATTAAATTACATTGAAACAGCCATTCATGGGGCTGAAACAGGTAGTGCATCACAAAATGTCCAACAATAATATTCAAATTTACATTGAGCATGGCCAGAGCTTTCAAAAATGTTAGTTTGGGTTTTTGTTGAGAGGTGGAGGGGTACACTATGACCCTATGTGGCCCCCAGCCTCTTATTTACTGTTTCTAAAATGATTTATGCTTCTATTTGGTACAAGGTAAATGTGTATGGAAAATGTAATAGTAATATATATGATATAGTGTTTTTTGTGCTGTATGTCACTTTGGATAAAAGTGTGGTTCTCCACGTGTCCAACGTGTCATTTGAAAAATGTTGTTCATTTCCATCATGTTGACTCTCAACAAGTGAAGCCAGATCAGATAATGAAAGAGAATGCAGGAACATAAATCGACCAATACCTTCTGGTAGCCTTGACAGACTAAATGATTGATCAACAGTCACTGGTCAATATAGTTGGGTTCTAAGTGGCAACTGCAGGGATAATACCTTGAAGCCATGTTTCCGGAGTTGTCTTTGAATGAGCACACAAAACCACTCATTCATGCTTTGCATGTATGCTATTATCCTGTGGTGACAATGACTCAGAGCTCTCTAATAGAATGAACAGAATTCCTACTTGCTAATTACCCCTCTTTCATAGAAGACTGAGAGGTTTCCATGGAGAGTTATTCGCCGCAAATGTCTCATAGAAAAAACCTTTTCACATAACAGGCTCTAATTTGAGGGCTGTATTATGTGCAGGTACTAATGCTAGACTGTATGTTGGTGATGTATCTAAATATTGTTCAAGTGAAGTTGGACCCAAGCAAAGTAATTTACTTTGATGTGTGGTTAATTAAATACATATAGTTGAAAAAGAAAGAAAGAAAAAAGAAAATATCATTGAGGTTTTGAAGTTGATTGAAAGGGAGTGGTGATGAGTATCACCTGAACCTGCTGAACTCTGGTGACACTGTGCCTTATTACCATGACATCGAAAATGACCTAATTAGTGAGCTATGTCTATGGTAGGGCAAGTGTACATGTCTGGAAGAACTAGTCTCTTAGTTTGTATATCCATACTATGATTGTCTACCCACATATGGGCATATAGTCTATACATCTGAAAGGAACAGTGAATGAGTGAATTAATGTACAATTAATAAAGTGTGTAAATCAGTGAGAAAAATGCAAAAAATATTTAACGGAAATGCATGTCTGTGGGAGTGGGGACAAATCAATTAGTGAATGTTTTTAAAGTGTGGTTTGGTAGTGTGGGCGTGCGAGTGGGCGTGCATACCTTTGTGTATGTGTGTGTATGTGTTTGTGTGTTTGTGTGTGTGTGTGTGTGTGTGTGTGTGTTTGTGTGTATGTGTGTATGTGTGTGTGTGCACGAGTTAATGCATATGAACTTGTGTGACTGTGCAACCCTGAGTATAAAAAGCCTGCATCACACATTAGTGTACAGCTGATACGTAGTTGGAGGAAAATGCAGTCGTCTCACCTTTTTCCTTTATTTCTTTCATCTCTTGCTCTCTCTGTCCAGACTGCCTCTGTATTACTGCCAACCCGTACAAGTGAAGAAAGTCATCACACCAGCCACAAGAGACATTTCATTCAGGTAAACAAAAATGACTCTCTTAGGTTGTACAATTATGTTTTTTGGATGCAGAATAAAATCTCAGGATCATTCATATTTGACAGAATTGTCTCAATTTGTGATATGTGAAATGGTGTGACATATTAGAGCCTATATTTTACCATTTTACAACACATTCAAATAATCTTAACAGTATAAACATCAGATTTAATTGTGCATTTCACAAAGCACAACAGTTGGCTATCAGGCAAGAAAATCACTTTTGAAAAATCATATTTGTAATCTAAAGGTCTAAAAACATCTAATTATAATTGAAAATGTAATAAAGATCTAGCAGTCACAAATCCTAGTGAAAGGTCTAATGTCTTACATTTTAATTATATATTTCATTTCTGAGAGTTGGGCTGTATTGAAATGGAAATTTTTCCCACTTTATTCTGCCATTGGGACTGTGTTTACAAAACTCTATTAGAAATTAATTGATTATAGGGCTGATGATTAACTAATTATTTTAAAAGTGTAGGCATACACAGAATTAGACTAATTGTTTTTGGCTTCCTCAGTAGGCTATTATGTTTTCTTTACCCTGCAGCCCTATCATGAAAACGCCCGCAGCCTAAACATTGAGGACTTCCCGCTCACAGTCATGCCTACAAGTTCACGTGCCAATTCACCGATTGTCATGAAGCTTTACCCTGCTGGGAAACCATCCCACTTACATGCCAATCTGCCGCTACGCTTCGGGCGTACAAGTGAAGTGTTGCAACTGAGGGAACCACAAACATCACCCAAATCCTCCCTCAACCTTCCGCAGCGGTTCGGCCGGTCTGAGGTATGCAGCAAGTGCAAACGCTCTGGAACTCCACCGTCTGCCACGCTGCCTCAGCGATTTGGAAGAAGAAATATGCAAGAGAACGTTGGAAGACTTCCTGTCCATACTCTGTTCTCCATCCTTGCAACAGCATCCAAGTCACTGGAAGAAAAATTAAGGTAAGAACAATGGGCATCTAAGCAAATGGAAAAGTGTTGTTTAAATTAATAGATGGGCAAAGAAGCTATCTAAATGAAATATTCTGAATTTGAACTGTAGCAGGCTGTTGATAATACAGTATTTTAAAGCTCAATCCAAACTAATCTCAGTTCATACTGGGCCTTTATGTGAAATGTAGGAGCCTCTGAGTTGTATGCCTAATTTCTAATGTATATTTTGTTACAGGACTTCTTCTGATGATGACAGTTCTGAATGGACAGAGGATGGTGCAGAGAAATGGGACAGAACATTTACCGATTTTTGACAGAAATAAATCATATCTGAGAGACACTGAATATTTTAGAGCTTAGAGAAAGTTTGTGATATGCTTGCCATTTAGGGGATGTTCTGCAAAGTCATTAAACTTTGAAATAAAAGGCTTTGTTCATTATGGAACTGAAGTTCTGTCTTTTGTGTCTTGAAATAATTGCAAGGATGTGTGATAAAATGTTCAGTGTCACAAGAGACTGCAGGATGTGGATAAGCAAGAAGCTTTGAGAATTTTTAACAGCACAGCAAACCCAACAAAAACTCATTGTATCACTAAACACTGAAATGGCTTTTGACAAAGTAAACTGTTTCTTTTATTCAATTCTCTTCATACATTTGGTTTTGGAGAGTTGTTCATTCTCTGGATTAAGATACTGTACACGTATCACCTAGGGTCAGTATTACCACTAACAGGATCACTTCACCAAGCTTTACATTGCACTATGGGATATGGTGACACCACCTTCAAAGAAACAAAATGGGACAAGTAGCAAGTTTAAGTGGAACAATGTGGGACAGATGTAATAACTTTAAGCTTAAGACAATGTTTATCTAATTTACCTTTACCAAGAAACATTTTATTTTGCCTTTCAACCCCACAGGCCAAGATGCTACCTAACCCAAAAAATTGCCAAAAGGCTGCTACTAGACGTAAGTAAAAAAATAAACAAAAAGTTATTTTATTCTTTGGCCTTTTTGCCTTTAATTGGATAGGACAAACTGGCAGGAAATATGTGGAGGAATAAGTTGAGTCGGAACCTGTGTTTGGAGGCTGAATTATATCCATAATGTGTGTGTGTGTGTTGGTGTGTGTGTGTGTGTGCGTGTTTGTGGGGGAGGATTTAGTCAGTCAGAGGAGGATTTCCATCCATATTTAAGGCTGAGCATATAGGGCTTTCTCAACTTATCAACTGATCTCATGATGGACGCATGTATTGGGAATTCCATCCGTTAGCTGGAATAATGCAGAAGAGTGCAATAAGGCAGTCACAGGATTCAATTCAATTCAGTTTTATTTATACAGCGCCTTTTACAATAGTATTGTTTCGTGGAGCTTCACAGAAGGAGCACCCAAGAGCAACAGGGGCAAGGAAAAACTCCCTTATGTTCAGTTGATCAAGGAAGAAACCTTGGGCAGATCCACGACTCAAGGGGCTAACCCAACTGCCAGGGGTCATGGAGAAAAATTACGATCAGTAGTAACCATGACAGACTATAAGTTGCCTATGGTTTTAGCTAAGGTTCATAATAGTTCATAATAGAGTATTATCCCACTTTTACATAACATGGTAGTCAGTCTATAGGTGGTTATCAGGAATTATGGCTGGACAATGTAGCAGCGGCCAGGCATAGTGACAAACTCAAAGGAATGAGATGGGTCATGGGGGTAACAGTAAGGCTCCATTTGACAGCGCCATTGTGAGGGGGGGTCAATCACAAAGCCTCAGGAAGTGGAGTTGGGCCCAGCATCGGCGTCCAGGAAGGTCCTCTGTGATGGGGAGTCGGTCCTGACATGGGCCTCCCGTAGTGTAGGTTGTAGTCCACTCAGGAGGGGAGGGTGAGAGGAGTCCACCGGAATGAGGCAGGGATGACACTCAGCAAAGATAATTGTAGACAGAGGAAAATAGTGAATTAGGCCAGGCTCACACATCAGAAAGCAAATGTGTAATTTGGGCATACCTATATGTATATATATATATATATATATATATATATATACACATTGAGAGAGAGCTGAAAGACAAAAACATGTGGAGGATCAAATCAAAGCAGCAAACATGACTACAGCCATACAGTAAGACTGAGGAATGACAGGGATATTGACAAGCAAAGTAGGTGGCAGACACACATACACCTTTGGCACTGAATTATCTAGCACTACTACTACTACTACTACTACAAATATTAATAGTAATATTTATTATTTTCATATTTTGGAAAATGTTCTGCCAAACCCCAAGAGTATAAGGAAATGTAACAAAGAAATCATGAATATTGATCCCATGGTGTCCTAAGCAACAGAGAGGCCTTACTGAGTTTCATCTGAACAGTAGAGGGCATCAGAGAAGTACAATTCTCATCTCTGTACCTTTGCTTGTGTAGTCAGGGTTTTGTTTTGTATTAAATGATATCCAGTCATGTAAGTCATTAGAATTCTATCCTGAAAGAGTTTCTCTTTGACATTATTATTCGCACAATACAAGGAGCATAATGATGATTGTAGATGCTTCGTAATATCGCAAGAGCAAAAAAAGTGTTTCCCCCTGCAACCCTTACCAAAAATAACTGCTGCTTTTCGAGTGTTAAAATAGCAATTTTTTTGGGTGCAAAATTGGAGTTTTGGAGGAAAACCTTCCAATTGGCATGAATAGCCAGCAGCCTATCTTACAACTACAATGCACTTTGCAGAAATCATGTGGTCACCCCTTGACACCCCTGTCATAGACAACCTGTGGCACAGTTCTTTCTTCACAGAAAAATAAAGGAGAATTCTGGAACTTTAAATTAATTGTGATTAATCGTGATTAACTTAAACTTGTGAATGGCCTAACTCATTTGCTTTCTCTGTCCACATGTAACACAATCATCTCCGCTGCGTGTCATCCCTGCCTCCCACTGGATGGCTCTCTTGTCACCAGCCCCCCTGAGTGGACTGCGACGAACTTCATGGGAGGCCCATGCCAGGACTGACACTCCCTCATAGAAGCCCTGTGACCTACCCCTTCTCACAGTGGCACTTTCAAAATGGACCCACCCAATGTTACCCCCATGATCCATCTCACTCCTTGACTTTAATATTATGTCTGGCTGCTACTACACTGTCCAGCCAGAACTTTAGACAACCAGATAGGGCAAATTGTAGTCTATCATGGTAACAACACTTTTCCTGCATGACTCCTGGCAGTTTTTTCCTAGAATAACTACCACAAGGGAGTTTTTCTTTGCTTCTGTTGCTCTTGGCTGCTCCTTGTTAATGTCTGTAAAGCGCCACAAGAAAATTCTGTTGTAAACTGTATAAATAGAATTTAATTGAATTAAATTCATATATATTTTTAAATGTAAAAATCACTCTTTAGGCCAACTTTAAGAGCTTATAGCTTTTGAATAAGACAAAATGTCATCTCATATACCTTTCTTCATGGACTACAGGTCTACAAAGTTTTGAAATCAAAATCATTTCAAATCAAATGTAGTCATCCAATTGCTGTAAAAGCATTGTCTGTCAGTTGTCTGTCATTTCTGTCAGTTAACAGAGCATCACTGGTGGATCAAATAGCAATTATGTCAAATAGCAATTATGCCAAGGCTTATGTCAGGTATCTACATGATACTACACTAATGTGTGCAAATATTTAGCAAAACATGTTTTATTGAGAGGAGAGGAATATTTTAAAAGGTGGTACACATACTAGCATGTGTTGGAATTTTCAAGGCTATCCATAATTGAAAAGGGGTATTTCTGCAAGGCAATTAGACATCAGGCTGAATTTTCATCTAAATATGCTAAGCTCATGAATTATGCGCGATATAAAATGTCCCCAGCAAAAATGGATACTACATGAAAAGCACTCGAATCCTTTGGTAGTGACCTTCATTGCAAAGTTGGTCATTTTGCCCTGTCTAAAAGAGCTGGGCTTTGCTTCAGTAGGCTGCTGTATTCACATGAGATGAAAATGTAATTCTTTTGTAAGTGCATAGGCCTACATGGTAATACATTTCATCTATTGACCAGGGACTACTGTAAGATTTTGAAAAATGTTATCATTAATTACAAACACTAATTCATCACAACTTTTCAATTCTATAAAAGAGTCAGATCCCAAATCAATGCAAAGATGTTTATTAGAATATCAGTCAAATGCCTGTTGGCTGCATATTTTCATCACTTGTGAGATAAACTGGAAATTATTTTGGAGAAAAAGCCCTTGCCAAGTTTCTTCTCTGTGGTTTTAGCACCCAAGGCAACTAGTGCATGAAAATGTAAGCAGCCTGCACATAAGACAGCTGTGGAACAATAACAACACCATAAGACATTTTGCCACAGTCATTATTTTTGTACATCAGCGTTGCTATCAACATTGACCACTGTCTTACTTGGGTCTACATGAGTGGATCCAACTTCACGTCCTCCCCACAGAAATCAAACCTCCCCAAGGTAATCAGCAGCTAGAGCAGGAACGTCCTCTAAAGAAACACTTTGGCAAGCCAGACTTATAATTGCATTGAGTTAGTAGTTTTATAACAGGATTGTTCTTTTCATTCCCAGCCAAACATGCTTCTATTTTATACATGACTGTAGCCATTGCCTCTGCAGTAGCTGAATACAACTTTTCTTTCTCCTCAATAAGAGAAGAATCCTTGTTTTCGTTTTTTTTTTTTTTGCATGTGTTGCTGTTCCATGTTTTTAACTTCACATATATATTTTTAGTTTGCAGTTAGGTCCTGGACCTTCAGAGGATTACAATAGTTGAGAGTTAGCCTACAACATTGCACATAAGCTCAAAGGTTTTATTCTACAAAATCCAAACAGTCCAAAATTCACAAGTGTTACACCCCTTCCTAGTTGGCCTTACTAGGGCGAACAACAACTCATCCCTGACCCAAGTAATGGTGGGATTTATTAACATTAAAACAAGACACTAAAATAACAATACAAAAACCCATGACAAAAAGTCCATGACATAATAACACAACAGAATCCTGGGCTGAAAGGCAGCAAGAAAGCCAGCAGTCCCCACACCAAAAGCCTCCCCAACCACAGGAACTTGGAGCTTTTAACAGGAGCTTGATCACTTGGACAGGTGCTCCTAATTAACCCAATCACATGCAGGGCACCTAAGCAGAGTTAGAGAGCATGGGGAACATAAAACACACACAACACATACAGCCATAACACAAGCAAGCATGCATATTTTCACAAATATACCTATGCTCATCTTTGTCTATCTGCCAGGCCATTGGCACTCTTTCAAGATGAACTATGTGAGCCCATGGGTTGCTCATCACAGGATCTTATTGATGACCTGCTACCTGCTTTTGGGACAACCTTGGTTAGGACCCCCTTTGTAAGTTCAATCAAATCCAGATCATCTTCAGTGTAAATGACTGATGGTTCTTTTGGACTGGTGCTGCTGCTGCTGCTGCTGCTTCCAGTATTGTCATCTGACACCATGAACAAACTCAGGGTCTTCTCCAAGCCTTTGGACAAGGCTTGGTATGATGATTTGTAGTGCACTCACTGTAACAAACTTAGCTATGGTGAAGCACACTCTATAAAACTGTGCCTGTCACTTGTTTTGAATGGGGAGAACACTGTCACAAGATTTTAGAACGAGAAAAATAGCCTATTTAAGTTGAGTTATACTTATGATTCCTATTCCCTTCAGAATGCGAACATCGAAATTATTAAAAATAATTATTAATAAATGTGCGGCTGAAAAGCAAGATCTTGAGAATTATATACTGCATGTACTACACTCTAAGTCAGTACATCTTTGAAATAATTGATTAGCTAATAGGCACTTGTCACAGAATAATATGCCTATCTAAAATGGTATGGTTTAAGTCATAATGTACTCTTTACTGAGATCCATAGTGTAGTTGTGCAAGGGTAATATCTCTTTTATCTCTATATCTCTATCTCGGAGGTGGAAACAATGAGCTGATGTTGGACTCCCATGTTGGCGTCTCTTGGTATAGGTTTTATGGAGGCCAGCTGAACGGCAGGGGCAGAAGCTGAATAACAGATTATTAACAAAAGTAACAGGTGAATTGCTAAATTATGATCATAAACGGGTTCGAAAATCTCGCCACCAGCAGTGTTACTTCTTTCAGCTGCAGCTGCATCCTCACTAGAATCCATTCTTTTCTGGAAGACAATAGTTTCCTTATTTTAACATATGGCCGTTTACGGCAACTGTTTTTAATGCAGTAATACGCCTGATATCATAGGCTATAGCAAGGGTCTCCAACATTTTTTCCTCCAAAAGCTTCTTTGGCAAAATCAATGCAGCCAAGAGCTACTCTACTACTAGTTTACATTGGTATTATTGATAGTCCTGGAGATAAATGTTGCATCCTATGCCATCTTACACACTTACAGGGACCTGGGAAAGAATTATTTTGTACCAGACAGGGCAGGATGTTTGAATTTGATTTTAGAGATTTTACAGGTTTAATACCTTTTGTGACTATGTTATAAGATTTATTTACATTTTCTTTGGAAAGCTACTCATAAGCAAGTGACGAGCTACTGCTTCTGAGCTACCTGTTGGAGACCCCTGCTGTGTTGTATTGTTTTTACAGTATGTAGTGTAGCTATGTTGTTCATCGTCACAACAATGCCTAAGACTTACCTGTGAGAACCTTCCTATGTCTGGTAGGCCCTGAGTAGTCATCACTCTCCAAGTTACAATGAACTTTTGGCTGCTGCTGCTGCTCTCTGTCCACTGGCCTTATGAAATTATGTTTTTTACTGTATCGGTCAACATAAAATCATCGTCGCTAATTCTTTGGTTTGCAAATCTGCATGCATTGGTGAGAATTTAGAACGATGATGTAAGTCACAAATAAAACTGTAGAAGGACTTGTATGCCTTGAAGTCAAACAAACATTTCATTTGGTTATCCTGCTTTATCTTGACATATTCATTGTTATTTCACTTTTTATGCTACATAAACTATTTTTAGACATAAAAAACTTTATTGTCCTACAAAGGCAAGTTATGTTAAACACAAACATCAATACACCTGTAAAAGACAAACATAATTTCATCACACAACAGCTGAATAATTGCACACACATCAAGCTACCTAATTTTTGGTTCAGTTAACAGTGAACACGCCTCTATGTTCTTTGCACCACCAGATGGCGACATTATCCGCAGTTACGTGGACCATTTTGCTCGATATGCAACTAAAAAGATGGATGGGCTGTATTGGATGGGGCATGCATGATACATTTTGTTTCCTACTTCTTAAAGGTTGAGCTTCCCTAAAATACATTAATGAAGGCTATGGCTTGATTAAAAAAATGGAATTACAAACTGGCAAACGTAGGCCATCTTGCCCAATGCTAGGCCTCAAAACGGCAGGTTTACGTGACTTGACTAACCTCTATAAGTATAAGTATACACCAGCTATCTAATAGAAATCTTGTGCCCTGAACAGGTAAAGCTATAACAGCAAGTAGACCGATCCTCTACGGCCAAAAAAGCAAACCCTGGTCTTTAGCTTGTCGTGGCATGTGCTGCCCGTTCACCTGTCAGGGCCATACTAACGTTGCAACGCGAGTAGGGCTGTTACAGCCAACGCGACGGCTAAATTATTCAGCCGGGTTGCTTTTAAAATAGTGTCAAGGACAAATCTGCTCACATTAAACATATTTGGGTCCAGAAAGAGTATCAGACTACAGTGGAAACTTCCTGAAAACAACCGTCAAGTGTACTGCGGAAATAGCTGACTTGTAAGCTATTTTTTCTTTAACCTACTCTTACCTGCATTACGTAAAAGCGACACGTCTGCGCGGTGTGTTTTGTAAGATTTTTCAATCTGCCGCTGTAATTGGGTAGTGTGAATATGTAACCGAATGTAATTGGATGACCAAACTGCCAATAATCTCAAGTTCCGTTTCTCCCGCCCCTCCCCTGAGGCAACCTGTAGAGTCATACAACAAACTTCTGTACATATTGCTAGAGAGCGAAGTAGCCCCGCTGCGAAAGAAAAAATCTGTTGTTAAGTAGTGTAGCTCCAGGTCGTTACTAGGTTTGTTAAACACTGAAGACCAGCATCAGGCTACACGGATAACAGAAGCAGTCTGTTGACACTAGTCTACATGCCACGGGACCTCAATTGATCTCGTTAACAGCTTGACTTTCACCCGAGCCTGTCCCCGGGACGATAAAAGATCCCGTGGGTAACGTGTCGCTAACGTTGGCGACGGCACGGAAGATCTCCCAAACCGGATTCGAGTGGAAAGAGTGCTGGTATGACACTTGATTATTATATTCTTTAAATCAATAAACTCCCGCCTCATCTAAAGTTAACTCGCCAGGAAGTTCGGCAGAATGGAAGTGAAAATGTTATGTTGTAGGCTATAGAAGATAGAAGATGTATTCTAGTGACTGAATGACTAGATGAACAGTCTCTCCTGATAGCAATGTCAGGCGTGCCGATTCAAGGACCCCCCCCCCTCCTTTATAACTAGCATTAAGTTAGGCCCTGTGATGGGTGAAGATAATGTCAACGGAGTAAGTGAATAGTGAAACAACTCGTGTGTTGACTGAAGGTTTGGCTTTTGTTTGAAATGCCGCAGGCGCCTTCCTGTATCATGTAAACACTGCAGACTTCACACTGACAAACTGGTGTGGTTTAAATTAACTGCACCTTACTGTGCTGTTGATGTGCATGTCTTCATATTAAATCGTGCATTTTGTGTTATACGTATAAAGTGGGCCATAACACACAAAAAAAGCCCATCTTGTTTTTGTTTGCATGCGCTATGTGGATGACAAGTCATTCATAAGCTGTAAAACACAGATGACACCTCAGAGTCAATGAGTGTTTTTGCAAAGACTACAGGGCTTCTATACTCTTCGTTAGTAGTAGTCGAACTAGATTCAGATGTTTGTGTGAAGGTGTGCGAGAGAAATGTATGCATTGTGGGTATGCATAATGTAAAATGTTCTCACCTTAAGGTTAGTCACATAGCCTAATGGACAGAATCGGCTTCAGGAATTGACTGAATTTGCCTTTGTAAACAGATAAACAACTTGTAGATGAAGTTGTTAGCCTGGGCTGTTAGCATAAGTGAGCTGTAACTTTGTGTTTGATGGAAAAAGTGAGCGTGATCTTATGTTATTTTGTCTCCTGTTTGTCTGTGTTGGTTGTTAGGCTGTGGTTAGTTCATGGTGGTTTCACTCCCTCTATGCCTGTGCTTGTATAATGCCCTCTCCTATGCTGGGCTGGGCATGTTTAGACTAAACGCACAGCTAGAGAGGCCCTCCTCTCTCTCTCTCTAAGCACCACTCCCTCCCAGTATCTGCCCCTCTTTTGCAGACTAGAGTACATTCTTCCCATGTGATGACTCATGCCCTGGTCATGTCCCTCTAAACATAGCCTCTGGAAAATGGGTGGCACAAACTAGTTGCTCAGTGATACACCAGGCAAAATTGAGCAGAAAACTACGGGCATTTTAAGTTTTGAACCTGTACCCATGTAGCAGTCCCTTTTCTGTGCCGATGACAGCCATTGCCATACTGGGTTTATATTCTGGGATATTTTCACTAGTCAGCCTAAGGCAGAAGTCATACAGTCAAAATGTTCACAGGCCCATCAGCATTTCCATGAAGCATATTGAGCTTTTGGAATGTCAGTAAACAAGAGCTGACACGACTTAAAAATGTGTTTCCAAAGTAAATAAATTCTAACATTGGAAGCCATTTGAGGGTGTGATTTTCTGGCTTCTCTTCAGCAATTGATGACTAGAAAAACACTTTGTGTATTTATGTTAGGCTATCTGTTGGGTCTTAATCAACTGTTACCATTCTGTTCAACCCATGCCATTTGCACGCAGTTCAAGCAATTGGGCGCTAGGTTAAAGCTAAGCTAGTGGTTGTGAGTAGAACCAGCAGAGGTGAAGATGTGTCAGGAAGAGAGCTTGGAGGTTTTTAGTCTGTGATGTCTTCCACTTCAATGTGTGCCTTTCTTGCTTTCCTCTGATGCCCTTTTCTGAAGTGATGCTAGTGTCAGGCTATTGGCAACATCTTACTTTCCACTGGCACCACTTTGGGTTTGAGGGAATGTTTGATTCATATTATGCTGTGTTTGACTGAAATTTGACTTCCTCCTTAATGGAAGTGATCCCATTGTTTCAAAACAATGTTGAGCGGAAGTACTGTAGGCCTAGATTGGTCTAAAAGGCACCTCACTGTCTCTTCTACCAACAAGAGAAGCCTGCATGGCTGGTCTGAGCATTCCTATTCTTATAAAAATAATAATTTCCTTTCATTTAGTTTAACTCATTCATTCTCCTAGTTTCAGGATTTTCCATTATTTCTTAACAGTTTGCAATAGTCAAATGACAGTAAAGGTTCAACTTGGGTGTAGTTTAGATTAGTTACTCACCCACATCATTCCTGCTTTGTGGTTGTTTAGGCCTGACACAACTGTATTGCGCCATGGAAAAACTTGTTATGAATCATGTTTAAACGTCAAAGATCAGTTGGCTTCCATTTGCACTATAAGAATACTTTTGCCAAAAGTGGTCCTCTTGCACTCCTCAGTCCAGTCCTTGTGGTAATTAGTCACAATAGAACACCTCAGCTGAGCTCACACAGCCAACCCTAGTGGAAAAAAGGTGCACTTTAAT
Organism: Tenualosa thibaudeaui; assembly: GCA_027481765.1. Lineage (NCBI taxonomy): Eukaryota > Metazoa > Chordata > Actinopteri > Clupeiformes > Clupeidae > Tenualosa > Tenualosa thibaudeaui. Next base: position 241,076 of record JAIFZK010000151.1, read on the forward strand.
ATGTTTGTAGCACATTTGAAGTATCCCATGTGTAAGGAAAATATATTTTGTCCTATAATTAACTGTTCTTACATGTACTTGAAGTGTTCTTTGTGCTTTAATATAGTTTTATATTCACTGACAGTACACTGAGTGCTTAGGTGCCCTGTGACACAAAACACCTTTTTTTACCTTTTTCTTTTCACCTATTGCTTGTGAAATATAATAGGACTTGAGTTTGAGTTATATGTGGACTATATGTTATTGCACATATAACTCAAACTATATGACTTTGAGTTCTATGTCCATTAAGTTGTTCCAAAATAGTACTCTCAGTACATACAAAAGCACTTAAAAAAGCACATTTCTTAACCCTAAGCACACTTTTGAAAAGTGCACTTTTCACCTGGGAAATCTAGTTGTCTTTGGGCACCAACAAGAAACACACCAAGTGCTGTTATATCTGATATACAGTGTGATGTATATGTAAGTAGGCCTTAGACTATGAAAGCTTTATCAGTCCTAACTTTTAACGTTCTGCTAGTTGTCTTCCCCATAGCTCAAACACTGACACACAGCCCTTCTCGTTCTCTCTTGTGGATGTCAGTCATGGTGGTGTTATCTTAGCCATGCTCTGTGAGGTGGCTTTCACTGGAAGAGACGGCTGCTGGTATTACTACAGTGTTACAGAATGAGCTCCTCAGAACACAGTGCGTCCCTCTCTGCTAGGAATATGGCTCAGACAGGACACTCATCACACAGTGATGACACTGACTCATCTCGACCCAACAGCAGACAGGTAGAACTCACCACTTCGATTCTATATGTATAGATCTGCGTTAAAAGTGGCACAAGTAGGAATGATATTTAAAGTTTGCCAAAATATAGTGTAATTTAACAATGCACAACTGAGACAAGGATTGTTAAACAGTACTGTCCTTGATAAATGTCCCCAGTTGTATGTATGTGTGTGTTTGTGTGTGTGTGTGTGTTTGTTTGTGAGTGTGTGTGTGTGTGTGTTTGCTTGTGTGTGTCTGTATTACATCTCTCACTCTTTGAATGTAGGATAGCTGGGAGGTAGTTGAGGGTCTGCGTGGAATCCTGGGGAGCACCCAGGTACCAGAGCGTCAGGAGGGCTTCTTGCTGAAGAAGCGGAAGTGGCCAATGAAAGGCTGGCACAAGGTGAGTGTGACTCTTGGTGAGTGGAGTCCCATCAAATAGTAATGCACAGAGCAAGTCACAAGTTCAAGTGGTATTCAGTGGCATTTGACAGGTGGAACTGGAGCTCAGGTAATTTATAAACATTGAGCGTGGCAGTTCTGTTTGTGGTTTGTGGTCTGTTGAAGGTAGAGAACAAACTGTCAAACACACAGAACAAAATGTAAATGTACTGTCCGCTGGTTTCTTTCAGAGGTTCTTCCTGCTGGATAAAGGTATTCTGAAATATGCCAAGACTGGAGCTGATGTGAGTTTTCTGCATTGTAAAAAACAATAAGTAACACTTGGTCTCTTTGAAGTACAGCTTACTTGAAAAATTGGTGCAATCTCGTTGCTTTAATTGAGTTAAGTAAACATAAATAGTCTCAAGTTTTCTTATTTACTTAAGTGGTTTGAGGCAACAAATTGGTAAGCTTTACTTTTTCTTTTTTTACAATCTAATAGTGAGTTTCACTCACACACACATCATTTGACTTCAACAAGGGTATTGATTGGTATGCTGAGGTCATTTATGTGTGCGTTTGTGTTTGGTTGTTGACAGTTGCAAAAGGGCAAATATAGGGGCTGTATTGACGTTGGACTCTCTGTGATGTCAATCAAGAAGAAGACCATGTGCATAGACCTGGACACGGAAGACAGCATTTATCATTTGAAGGTAACACTGCCCACCTTTGTCCCTGGGCTGTCTGGCACTATGAGGAAAGCTCATGCAGAAATCTTCACAGTGCTGTTTTCGTTGGTGTCCCTCTCCAGGTGAAGTCTCGGGACCTGTTTGATGAGTGGGTGTCTAAACTGCGGCACCATCGTGTGTATCGTCAGAATGAGATTGCAATGGATCCCAGTGAGAAACATCTGCAGACTGACCCTGGCAGCAGCATGAGGGTATACAGATTACACACTCTTGCACTCTTACACACTCTTACACACTCTTGGATTGTCTGTTTGCCTTATGGAACTATAGCATTCTCCCATGTCTCCCCCCAAAATATATGGATATTATTATTATTATTATTACATGGGCACACACACCTGCCACACTAGAGACCTTGGCAAATTAATCAATACACAACACCGCTGTTGTCATGACTGCTAAAAACGTAATAGACCAATGAGGACGACAAAGGACACCTAAGAATAGAAGAATGAATGGGGATAAGGATTAGATTTTTAACACACAAGGTCACTGTACCAACTGATGTTATCACACTTTGACCATTTGTTAAAATGAGTAGTGTGACCTTATTACAAACCACTTTCTGCCTTCAGACTAGGATTCTGGCATCTATTTTGCCTTGACATTTATATGATTGCTTGTTTTCTAATGATAATCTTACCAGTTATTTTCTGTCTAGAATGCCATTCTAACTAAGCAGGCCTCCATCCAGGCGATGTCAGGCTTGCTTCAGAGCAATGATGACCTTGAGCGCTGTAGCCAAGGTAACACATATCCACATTCATTGCCTTACATCTTACATAAGCCCTCAGAGATAACACCCCATACCCAACCTGTGGGCCTTGGACTTGAAATATGTTTGAGATACCAGCTTATTTCATTACATCTCTGTCTTTCTCTAATCCTCCTCCCCTCTTTCTGTCATTCCCTCACAGAGCTCACAGAGTGTGAATCATGCCTGTTGGAGTTGAATTTATTGCTAAAAAACATGGAAGTCCTTCAACATGCTTATTCAGCACCTGCCATCAACACACTTCCAGTATGTGTCTTCATGTGTGTTTGTGTGTGTGAGAGAGAGAGTGAGAGTACACCTGTTTTGCCCTGTGTTTGTGTGTGTGCGTGCGTGCATGCATGCATGTGTGTGTGTGTGTGTGTGTTTTTGTGCTTGCTCAGTTAGTCTCTCTATTTCAGGGTGACAGCTCAAAGAAAGAGAAGAGAGGCCCTAGGAAGTGGCGCTCAAAGACCTCCACTAAAGAGAGCACCAGCTCCCTACAAGTAAGCTCACAGGAATCATTAACCTTGGCTTGTTTGACGAGGTGCTTATCTGCATGTAGATGTTAAAGTGGAGGGATGATGTGTTCATGCTTTGAGAGGCTTGCTCAACACTCCTGCTAATTCTGGCTGAAATGCAGAGTTGTAAACGTCTGGCTTCAGAGATAAAAAGTCTCACAACATCTTCTATTAGCCAGATCAAGATCAACATATCATATGTGGTTTCACATCTAGAGAGTCACTGCCCATTTGAGTGTTGTGTGTTTCTGTTGTTAGTTTCAATCACTCACTAAACTAACTGGTTCTTATTTGCACAGCTCCTCAAGTGTAGGTGGACCAGCTAATAAGTGAAATCACCTGCAAAGCTAAAAGAGCTACACATTAGGACTTACTTTGTGACGCTGAGCTCTGCTGAGTTGGATGACTGCAAGCATGTTGTTCACCACTCATTATTTGCCCATCCAAATGACTCTAAGCTAGAAGAGCCACTTAAGCAATGGAATGTCAACAAGCAGTGTGTGTGTTGAACTGATTGAACTTGGTTTACATAGCCTGAAAAAAAACTTTGCTACATTTCTAAGGAATTTTATTTATCAAGGTCCTTTAGGGCCTAACCCTAGGGCCTCAAAGTGAATTATACTAGTTCACCTTGGTTGCCTGAATGGACTCTTGATGTACATATACATCATTATGTACTTGTGATGCTCTTTGAGCAGCTGAAAGCATAATACATAGACCCATCAAAACCCAGTGGCAGGTTTTTGCCCTGTCTGCCCTATCTGCCCTGATCTCAGACCTGTGTTTTGGTCTTCATCTTTCTCAGGTTCCGAGTCCCAACCGTCTCCATGTGTCCAATCCAAACCTGACATCCAGTGAGCCGTGTTATGGGGAGACCTTCCTCCAGACTCCTGATTCCCCCACCAATGCAGCCCGACTGCAGGAGGACTTCTGTAGACTGGCCAGTACAAGTGAGGGACTTTTCATTTGAATCTTATTACCAGTTTGTTGGTCCTGTTGGAAGTGCATGTTACTACATCTCTCTTTCTCTCTCTCCTTCTTCCATATCCCCTATAGTCCATTCCACGCTCCTGTCAGCCCACAAAACATTAACTACAGAAAAAAATCAAATCAAACTGGTTCTGGAACAGCAGAACACTGAGGTTTGTGTTTGTGCTCCTCATTTGCTTTTGTAGCCTACTTTGCATCCGTGTGTACGTGCCTGCTCTGAGGCTTACCCCATTCTAGACTATATGCAGGATATGGTGTTTACATGAACACATAGAAATCTGGCTACTAATGTCCCCCTATATAGTTATACATACAGTAATAACCTATTAATGTGTTGTATTCAGATAAAATATAAAACATTAAAGGCTTTCTGGGGTCCACGTTTGTGAAATTGGGACATGTTTACATACAACACAAAAATGTGATAAAATCAGTATCTAATCGGGATACTCAAATCCCGATACTCAAAGTTCATTCAGTGACTGTTCTTCCCGATAATAATTGATTCCTTGCCTCAGGATGCTCGAGTTGGGATAGCCAGTCCCCCGAAGCACCAGCGATCTACAGAAAGTCGCGACTCTCTCTCGGATTCTCTGTCAGAGTTCTTTGATGCACGGGAATACCTGCTGTCTTCCAGCTCCACTGACAATGAGGTGAACCAGTGAACCAGTGACCAATAAACTGGCCAGAATGCTTCATCAACAGTAGTATTTGCACGCACATGATCACATGATTACTTAACCAAAGTTCCATGTAATTACTCATTTATTTACATGACTTGAAGCTAAAGCCTGATATAAATGATCTAACAGCATAGTGTTGGGTGAATGTGTGGAGTGAAAAATGTTGATGTCAATCAACAATGAGCAGAAGTCATCAAATGACCTCATAAGTCTTTCTAAAGTGACTCACTTGTATGTATGAACACAATAACCCCTGGTCTACTCAACTGACATTCTCCTGTATTGCTATCTTTTGTGTGTGTGCATGGCTGTGTGCGTGTGTGTGTGATTGCATGCAGGTGTCAGATGATGAGTCATTCCTTAGTGACGCCAGCGACAGTGTCTCGGTGGACTTCTACAACAGTGAGATAAGCAGCGAGAGGGATGAGACAGGTAGCCTACCCTCAACCCAACTAGCGCACCCCAGAGGTTACACCCTGGGCCCCTTACAAATCATCTCTTCTGCCTTCGGCCACTCCACTTTACCTTCACCTTGTTGGAAAACATCATTGGAAAGAAATATAGATGAATTCATAAGAACTTAAGAAAAGACATCAGCAATTTTTTAGAGAATCCAAATCCACTTACCGTTAGAGGCCGTCCACACGGCAATGTCCCTGTATTTTTTTTTTTTTTGCGGGTTGAAAGAAATCCTGTCCACACACGAGCCTGAGCGAAAAATATCCCACATCTATATGTGGCGCTGTAAACAGATACAGCCAGAGCCACTGGACACACCAACACCAGAGAGCGCATGCGCGTAGAGCACAAACACAACTCCGTTGTCCTCCATTGTTGTTTTTACCTGTTGTGCGCCGGGGTCTTCACTGCCCTTCTGGTCAAGTGACGGTGACAGATTGGCGACGTCATCATTTTCAAAAATCTGCATTTTGCCTGTCCACACAGCAACGAAACGACTGCGTTTTCAGATTTTTCCACTGTGGAACCAGTTTTCAAAAAACTTTGTTTTAGGTCACTTAAAACGCCGGCGCCGTGTGGACACAAGGCCAAAACGCATAGAAACTTCTCTGTTTTAACAGAAAAACTTTGCCATGTGGACGACCTCTTAGGGGAAGAAGGATGTTATTGATTTGTGCCAAGTTGATTGGTTGTTGTTTCATAGCTCAAGGAATTGTGGGGTGTTTGTTGACTCCTTTTGTTTAGGGACATCAAAGACTTGATTGGCATGAGTCACCTTCTTGATTGGCTGATTCCTGCCTGTTAAGTCTTTGAGGGCTTAGGAATTAGGGGCGGTGTTGAAATGCAGGCGTAGTGTTACTCCATAGATGCATATGTTAGTTAGGAGATCGGTGGACTGAATTCACACACCATTTTGATTGGTCATTGGCAGCATCGGTATGTGTCACACGGCGCTCCCGTCTGCCGTGCCGCAGCTCGGACAGCAACGTGAGCCTCTGGAACATTCTACGCAACAACATTGGGAAGGACCTGAGCAAAGTGTCCATGCCGGTACACCTGAATGAGCCCATCAACACGCTGCAGCGGCTGTGTGAGGAGATGGAGTACACCCAGCTACTGGACACGGCCGCACACACCAGCGACCCTCAGCTGCGTGTGGTGAGCGCGTACACACACACACACACACACACTTGCACACACGCACATTTGTACAGCTACCATTTAGTCTTGGCTGCAGACACTCAAGAACGTGACTCACTGATAACTGACTCTGGAACAGATCTCTAATGTGATCTGCGGACTGATTAAATTTTAATGAAGGCAACAATGCCAACTCCTCCATGTTTGCATGTTTGTGTGTGTGTGTGTGTGTGCATATACTCACGTGTGTGGATATGTGTACATGCCTCTGTGTGTGTGTGTGTGTGTGTGTGTGTGTGTGTGTGTGTGTGTGTGTGTCTAATAGGTTTATGTAGCTGCTTTTGCCATATCAGCCTATGCCTCCACATTCCACCGTGCAGGAGGGAAGCCCTTCAACCCTGTGCTGGGAGAGACGTATGAGTGTGATCGACCTGATAAGGGCTTCAGATTTATATCAGAACAGGTAGCACTTAACACTCAAGCACACACACACACACACACAAGGACAAGGGCAGCGCTGTTATAAGGTGACATGGTGACATTGTGTTTCTGTTTTACATCTTGTGTGTCTTTCTTGTGCATTCACTCCTGCCTCCTGCAGGTTAGCCATCATCCTCCAGTTTCTGCATGTCACTGTGAATCTAAAAACTTCATGGTGTGGCAGGGTGAGCTGTTCTCTCTCTCTGTCTCACACACACACACACAGATACCCACTTGCAGTTATACACTTGTACTTACACACATGTGGCAGCGCCCTGCTCTTCTCTTATAGAGTGTTTCAGTGCTAAAAACAAAACCATTGCTTCCATTAAGTTTAGATAACATGGAATGTTAAAAGGGAAACCTTATGAGAACTGCCTAACCCTATGACTAAACTCTCTGAAATAGTTTGTAGTCTTTTGTGCATAATTTGTTGTTATTTATTGATATGCACCATTTATTACACCTTTATATTGACATATTGACTTGCATATCTTTATATTCATAGATATCAATGTTTTTATTGTTTTTTCCAGATGTTCGCTGGAAGAACAAATTCTGGGGGAAGTCCATGGAGATTGTTCCCATGGGAACCACTCATGTAGTGTTGCCAGGGTGACTAGATACTGTTTATCAAAGATTTTAGAGTGGAGCGCTCTGAAATATTTGCTTTTTATGGATCCCTCTATATTTTACCCCTGTTAGATCTTTAGATCCTCCAGTCCTTTAGTCAAAGTGTTCCTTTTCTCTATTTACAAGACCTCCTTGTTCCTCTCTGTCTCTCTCTAGGTTTGGCGATCACTATGAGTGGAACAAGGTCACGTCCTGCATCCATAACATCCTGAGTGGGCAGCGGTGGATTGAGCACTATGGGGAGATGTCCATTAAAAACAGTGTTACCAGTAGCAACTCCAGCACATGCAAGGTCACCTTCATCAAGGTGAGCAAGAGGACCGATGTTAGTGAGTGTGTGTGTGTGTGAGTGAGTGTGTGTGTGTGTGAGTGAGTGAGTGAGCAAGTGAGTATGTGTGTGCAGGCAGAGGAGTCCAAAACATGCTCAGACCACCAAGTAAACATGGCGGTGAAAAAGAATCCATTATAACAAGGGTCTGCAAGAGCACGGTAACCAGATGTCACAGAATTGAACAAGGGTCCTAAGAATGTAGGAAGTGAGCAAGATAAGGAGAGAAGGCTAAATGGTAAATGGACTGCATTTATATAGTGCTTTTCTACTCCTACGACTACTCAAAGCACTTTACAGAGTATGCCTCACATTCACCCATTCACACTCATGCATTCACACACCGGTGGCGGAGGCTGCCAAGGTGCCAACCTGCCACCAGGAGCAATTTGGGGTTCAGTATCTTGCTCAAGGACACTTTGATGGGGTCAGCTAGAGTGGGACTCGAATCTGCAACCCTTTGGTTGCCGAACAGCACCTCCCACCACCGCCCCTGTGGCGCTGCTAACGAAGGTGTGGTGGAGGGAGTGAGGCTATGGTGAAAAACAAAAGCATGTGCTTGATGAAGTGAGTGAGGCTGGCATGGAGGACTGAGGAAGGACAGAATTAGCAGTGAGGAAGAGGAGAAAGTGAATGTGCCTATTTATAAGTGCCTATAAGTGCCTATGTCCCACAGGTGAACACCTTCCCCATACTTCATCAAGAAGAAATCACACTTAAATTGAGTTGTTATTTTAGCTGATTGTGCTGTCATTAAGGGAGCAGTGGAGAATGAAATGATGAATGATGGTGAGCTGCATGGCAGTACAGAGAAGAAGTGATGGATGTAGAGCTGAGTTGGGCAGTGGACCTGGGCAATGAATGAATGTAATGAATGACGTGTTAATGGGAGATACTGAATGCATTCCAGAAAGGAAGAAGTAAGGAGGTGATTAGGTTGCAATGTTCAAATGCACTATGTTTTTGTTATCCAATAGGCGGAAATTCCAATCAGTAGAAATGCTGTCCGCTAGTTGGAATGCTTGACTTAGAGGACTGCCAACAGGCTTGGT